>CM062243.1:34993504-35124107 GCA_031216285.1 Syzygium syzygioides | reverse complement strand
ATAAACATATTTCTTCTTGTTTAGGCAACCAAAAAAGTGAAGGAATGTATAAAAGAGATTATTATTGCATGCATATGTGTTGCAGTCTTACTGTTTACTTTATTTTCGAGGCCAAATTCCATAAAAAAAGAAATCATAAACTCTGTACCGTTTATCAAAAGTACCCTAGACTTTAGAATGTATGTGAGGAACCTCAAACTTGATTTTTTTTATCGAGCGTTTGGCTGCTCCACATCACGTCAATGCTCCGATCTGATGTTGGATTTTCTTTAGGGTTGCCATGAAAAACCATAAATTGATAGACCTGTGACTAAGGGTGCGCATATGATAATCATTCTGTGCCCAAAAATTATTTCTGAACAGAAATTATTTTTTTTTATTCTGTGCCTGGAAACAATTTCTAAGTATTTAAAGACGTTTGGTAAACTATCCAAAATTTCTATTTCTAGAATAGAAAAGAACAGAAATGTATTTGGTAATTACACAAAATTTCTTTACATTAACAATATTTTAATAATATTTTGAATTGTTTAATTTGTTTTTTCTTTTTCTTTCTATTGATTCTCTTCCTTGGCCATGGCCGGTCGTTGGCGATCGGCCACAGGCCAGGGTGTCGAGGCCCTGGCCGCTGGCCTCGCTGTCACGACCCACGGCGAGGTCGGCCTCGCCGTCGTGACCCACGGCGAGGTCGACTTCGCCGTGGGTCGCGATGGCGAGGCTTGGCCTCGCCTAGATCTAGGGAGGTAGAGCCTCGCCGTCGTGACCCACGACGAGGCCGACCTTGCCACGACTGACGGTGAGGTGCCTCGCCCAGGTGGCTAGGGTCTAGCCCTTGTCCTCGCCGGCAAGGGGGACCCTTGCCTTTGCCGGCGGCCGGTGAGGGCCATGATGCCCTCGCTAGCCCTAAGCTGTGGCTGGTCGTCGGTTGCCGGCTGCTGGCGACTGGCTACAACCTAAGAAGAGAAACACAAAAAGATGAAAACAAAAAAAAGAAAATGAAGAAAAGAAAATGATTCTCAAAATTGTGCTGAGAAACAAGAAGTAACTTTTTTTACTTCTTGTTTTTCTTCCAAAACTGTTTCTGGGCACAAATTTTTGCGAAAATGTGCCCAGAAATAAAAAGTTTACCAAACTCATTTCTGTACCCAAACTATTTCTGGAACAAAAAATTTTCACTGTTTGGCACGTTAGCAAAGGGGCCCTAATTTATCCCAAATTATTTTTTGATCACAAAAAACCTCAAACTGGTACATTTGTGACAATTTTACTTCGAATTAATTTTTTGATCACCAAAAATCTCAAACTAGTACACTTGTGACAGTTTCATCCCGAACTAATTTTTTTACCACAAAACATCTCAAACTGGTTCATCTGTGATAAATTTACCTTTAGTTAGTTTTCGTTAAATTTTATTGTCAAATTGCTAAGTATAATGACACGTGATAGTTAACGGGTGTACTAGTTTTGGGTTTTACTCATCTATTTGTCACAAGTTTATTAATTTGTGATTTTTCGTGATATTAATCCAATTTAACGGATACTAACAGAGGATAAATTTGACATAAATATACCAGTTTAGGGTCTTTAGTGGTCAAAAAATTAATAAATTTATCACAAATGTACTAGTTTAGGGTTTTTAATGATCAAAAAAATTAGTTTTTGGTAAAATTATCACGGATGTGCTAGTTTTGGATTTTTATTGATAAAAAAATTAGTTCGGAATAAAATTGTCACAAGTGTACCGGTGTGGGGTTTTTTATGGTCAAAAAAATGGTTCTGGGTAAATTTGTCACAAGTATACGAGTTTGGGGCTTTTAGGAGTAAAAAAATTAGTTCGGAGTAAAATTCTCACAGGTGTATTAGTTTGTGATTTTTCATGGAATTAACCGTTTTCTTTAAGATAATTCACACGTGTACCGTAACAATCTCCTATTCACATGTGAGCTTAAAAATATCTCAAACTTGAATTTCTATCAACGCCCAACTTAATCACTGTTACTACACCACAACGCCCATTGCCTGGAGACCATGTTGGTCACCATATTTCGTCCTTAAGATAAGGGAGCAAATTGGGTGTCCACCAATATACTCTTTGCTCTGATATCATTTTGAGGGTCTGACTGATAACATTTTGTTCTAGAAATTAATTTCTAGCCAGAAATAGATTTTTTTATTTCTATGCCATGGACGATTCTATGAGCAAAAATATGCATTTAACAATGATACAAACTTTTTATTTTCGAAATAGAAATTCATTTGATAAGGATACAAAATTTCTCCCTTCTAGGCGGCCATCAGAGGATAGCAAGGGGCAGAGGACGATAGCTGGTTGTGGAGGACAGTAGGTGGCGGCGAAAGGTGGCCAGCAGGTAGGCAACGGAAGACGGTAGGTAGCGGTAGAGGATGGCGGCCAACTATGGGAGGCGGCCAGCGTCAGGCAACAACGGACGGTGATAGACGACAGCCGGTGGAGGACAGCGGTGGGAGGTGGCCGGCGGGCGTCAGAGGACGGCGATGGCGGGAGGCGACTGACGAGCTATGGATAGGCAGTCAGTAAATAGAAGCGCAAGTGATAAAAAGAGTTTTTTTTTCTCATTTCTATTTTAGAAATAGAAAAAGTAGAAAATTTATACTTCTAATTTTTGTTCCAAACTTATTTATGGAATAGAAATTTGTTCCAAAAATAGAATGGTTATCATGCGTGCTCCAAAAGTCCAATACCTTCACCCGGGAGATCACCGAGAAGGAGACTAAGTTCGAACTTGTCAATATATCCAGTTTGATCCACCTTCATTTAGAAGCTTAAATTAATGAATTATGAGCCAACTTGGATATATTAATTGCTCTACACCACACCAATTCTTCAATATATGACTTTTTTTTTAACATAACTCATACATGTATCCTAATAATAAGAATATCATCCATAGGTATCACTAGTAAGAGCTCCTTTAAATGCCAATGTGGAATCTGACATACCATTTTAGGTCTCAAAAAATGCTAACTAAGCTATAAGTTAATTGCACGTAAGACAAAATTACGTTGTTTTGTTGGAAAATAAAGCAACCCTGTTCAAGTCAAAGGAAAAAGGATCAAGAAAAATCATTTGCTCAAGTATCTAGTACTAACAAATTATTATTAAATATGAATTTTTCCATTCCCAATTCATTTTACTTTTAGGAGAAAGAAAGGATTATCATTGTATACAACTACTAATAGAAGAAAAAGAACAAGTTGCTCTCCACCATTGCTTTGGTGGTATTGTAACTACCCACTCTTATATCAGCCATCACATAATGGGTGTACGAGGCTGGTTATGAACAATCTGCTCTCCACTATATCTGTATTAGATCTACATCAAGTTATATCAATAATCCCCTTTTATCGATGTATGAGCCTTCCTTTTTTGTACGTCTCATCTCTCAACTCCTCTGCTGCACTTAATTATCAATTGCGCATGAGATATCCGTCGTCCTGTCGATGTTTTTTTTTTTAGGTAAACCAACCGACAGGCATATTACTTAAGACCCAAACACATAGTTCAAATTACACAAGCAAGGTCATCACAAAAAACAAGGAGTATCATTCAAATAAAGGAGGTCTCCATCTCTCCCCATCCTCGTAGCTCCACATAAGTGGAGAGCCTAAGATCGATATAGAAGGTTAAGTTTGATCGTACCGATAAATATTTAAATATTAAATCATGACTATTTTAAAAGCTCAAAAAAAGCTTTTAAGTGACCGAGCATTCGAAATCCAAAATATATGAGATCGGGACATAATTGTTTAATGTCATTCTACTAGATCATGTCATTAACATCTAGAAGTGGCACTACCAACACTAGACCTCACGACAGGTCTCCATATTGTTTGCTTTCAATTTGATTAGGGTTTCTTGGTCAGAGAGAGAGAGAGAGAGAGAGAGAGAGTACGGTTGTAATCTATTTCGTTCGTGTGGTCAGGGCTGATCTTAAGCACTTAAAGATGCAGAGAGACATTAGTTTTTTTCACTGGGAGGTGAAAGCACGAGTCTCGCCCACTAGCTCCTCATCATTTCTCGAGTAGAATTCAAAGAGAGTCTACTCCTTTCTTATAATTAGAGAGAGAGAGAGAGAGAGAGAGAGAGAGAGAGAGAGAGAGAGAAGAGAGCAACATCTCTCTCTCCCTGTGGCCTCTCCGAGCCCACCCACTAGGCTCAGCAACTTGGTTCATTCACTTCACAGCTCGAGTCTCCTTTTGACCCTTTTGTCTCGTTGCATCGTCTCCTTTTTCTGCGTCACCTGCACTTCTAGAAACCGGTCTTTTGACAACAGAACTTAAAAAAAAGCACTGAAACGGGACAACCTGAGTGGCCACCTTGAATACCATTGAAGTTGCTCCGTTCCCTTCTTTATTGAGCAATTAGGAGGGGGGATCACTCTTTCTATCATTCGCAGGATTAGCGACGATTTGCTTTCCTCCTGTTGTTGCTTCGTTACCGAATCTTGTTTAAATTATTAGCCATTTTAACACGATGCATGCATCTTTTATGCACGATTTTCAAGGAACATAAATGAAAAACTTTTTAAATGTAAATTTATTCTTCTGTTAATATACCTCTATAGGATTTCATGAAAATAGTGGAATGAATGTGTAACATTAATCTCCCCAAGCAGTTCAATCAACTACTTGACATCTAGGACCCTCTCTCTGCTTACTTAAAGCTGCTCCTTTGCACATAGCTTAGTGTATGCACCATGCACGAGTAGTTCATTTCGAAGTTCGGCTTAATTTCATCCTGAACTACTCTCAACGACGTATCGGTATCATATTTGGTGTGCATTTATACTTTAATATCATCATTAAGCTTATGAGTTAATACCTGACATTACATTAGTAAACAAACTCAAGATTCAAGCTTACGGTCACTAGAGATGAAATATATTTGTATGATATACTGAACTCGGAAGTTGGTTTATTGCTCCAACTTTTTATTGTGCAAGAGAGTTAGGCCAGAGGATGATGACAAGCCAATACCTACTACAGCTTTACCACAAAATACTACTCAAGCTTGAGTTTCGAAGTTACCATCGCTTTGGTGTCCAAATTGATAACCAAGTACACAGTGAGCTTATTGATTGCATATACCCTATAAGGAATGGACTAATCAAAGCTGTTATCCTATATGCGCACAAGACGCGTTCACCTATACAGAACCCCACGATACGGCGGCGTCCAGTAGTCGGATCCTGTGTTCTCGCGGTAGACCTGAGGCGTGCACGAGACTGGGACTAAGCAAAGCCCTCTGCTTTTGAGTTCAACCCTAAAATCTCCCTTCTCTTTCCTATCCAACGCTCCCCATGGGTCCTGCAAATATTTAGGGTTTCATCACTAAAATTGTAGGTGTGAAACACATAGGCCTATATCACATAATGTTCCACAAGAAAGAGTTATTAGAGAAGCATGTGGAATTTATTCACCTTGTGGGGATTCGTCTTCAAATAGGGGTTGCTCACTAATAGCTGCAAAGGAGGGATTGACATTATTAACAATACTAAGAATCACTCTCAATTTGTAATTCGATATAATGAGCAAAAAGGAGCCTAAACTTGTCCTAAAAGATCAGATACTAATATTTTAAGGAACAAGACAATTTGTACTAGCTATGTCCTACTTATACATTTCTCGCACAATAATTGGCTTTGTATATCACATCAAAACAAAGAAAATTACATGATATCTATTTTCGTTGCGGAGAGTCGCATCATAGCACTTTAAGAATCTATTTTCGACTTGATTTGAGAAATTATGAAATGGAAAGTGCTTCCGTACCCTCTAGAGAAAACTAGCAAGTGCATGATTTCTCAGTGCCCCCTAAAACGTGCACCACATTAGATTTATCTAAATTTGGTTCATCCTCACAAAAGAAAACAATTCACGTTCATTTTCCACTTTCATAATGCGGGCCACTTATTAGCTTACTATTATAAATTCAAATTATCTCGTCAATAATTGGCATGCTGACGTATATATGCAGCCCTTTTTTCTTGCTTTTCCACTTAGTGTCGAAGTACAAGTCATGATCATGACTTTGGAGAACATATTACCCGCACTTGCTCCTGCAGAAACTTTATGTACCCGATCGCTTCCATTAGAACCGATGCAGTGTCGGTCTGAAGATCAATTGCAAGTAGTTGTTAGAAAGGACACGAATTAAAATACTGAATTAAATTAGGGAAACATAAAAAATGAAGAAAAGCATTGTGTTAGTGCTCTTCTTTTCTTCTTCTTTTCTTTCCATAAATAAAATAAAGCCAGACCTTTCCGAATGGCGACACAATTTGCTGAAGGGCTGTAATCCTGTCCCCAAGCTTGACTTTTGTTACCTGCATCTTTTGCAGAAACAACAATAACAACAATAAAAACCAATTTTATTACTAATTCCACATTCAAAATTAATTTACTTTGCCCGAACAAAGTGTACTGTATACATATATGTGTATTTATACGTATTTAAGTTTGAGAAAAATGGAAAAAAAAGAGACGAAATAATATGTTGTTAGTACCTTGGAAGATGAAACTGCGGAGCACTCGTGCTTGGGTTTCTTGGCGACGGTCTCCGAACTGTCTTCCGACCTTTTCTTCTTGCCCTCGCTTGCATTTCCCTGTCCTCTCATGTTGGCCCTTACCTATATGTTGTAAAAGATCATTATAGCAATAAGCTCTTGTTCATAGGAATGAAAAAATCAGACCAAAGAAGATAAGTGAAAGCTCTTGTTCAGGGCAAATCCACCAAACATGTGTGACAGGTTCCTACTTATCGCAAATGACTTTGATACCATGATTGTGCTTAGATATAGTATTGAGTGATCTGAGCTATTAGATCGGCTGAATTTCACGTGAAACCCACACAGGTTACTGTTTAGATCACTCAGTTCATGGTGGACTACTTGTTTATCACACCCAGATAGAGAAAAGAACTCCATATCAATGAAAAAGCAAACATAAATGAACCTGCGCCGTCAATAAAACCTAATTGACTTAATCTCTCCTGCTTGCTTACTTACCAGAGGAGATGACACGGGCTTGATCTTACAGTCAGATAAATTCAACGTCTTGAAGCGCCTCCCTATTCTGCTGCCAAAAGACGATGACGTATTATCATCGTCGAAGCCTCTGCACAAGGAACCGGCAACTCCGCCGTAGTATCTGCTGTTTTCTGCCATGATAGACGTGTTCGTTGGCCCAAACCCGTCTCCAAGAACATTGTTACTACTGTAAATGCTCGGCGATCTCCTGAACAGTGCTGTTCCAACTGATGCTTCGAGCTCGCTGCCATATTGAGTGCGCGGGATTGTCGACCCGCACAGACCGTGGCACGTGGAAGAGGAGCCCAATGACATGGGGCTCGAGTCGAAGGGGAGATTGACTTCTGGGTCGGGAGGCGCGATTGACCAGTCGCCGAACGAGTTGGACAGCTTATTATTCGAGCTAAAACTCTGGCCTTGCATGAAGTTTGGCCCGTTGAGACTGGTGTTTGGGAAGTCCCAAATGTTGCAAGTGTTGCTTAATTTCTTCAAGTAATTGTTGCACGAGGAGGTTGCACTTGGTGGTTCGAAGCTATTCAGGTTTGACATGGTCTTGGAGGAGAGAGAATCGAGGAGGTTCTCAGGCACGTCGTGCTGGTTGTTATGCAAATCTCCGCCGCTTCCGACACTTCCACATAGACAGATAGATACATATGGAAGTAAATATATGTGTACATTCTTCGAAAAGTAAAGAAAATGGTCCAAGAAAGTGAAATGAAGGAGAGACACTTCTGCATGGGTTTGGTAAAGAAAGATACTTCATAAAAAAACCAGCATGAAAATACAATTATATGGTTTTTTTTTGGCCAAATAAATACAATTATATGTTGACAGCTTATGTTTAAGGGAGAAAGTTGATAAGACATTCTCCGACACAAGTCTATGGAGTTGTTGATTGCATATGTTTCATCTTGCTTCCACACAAGTTTAATGTAAAGAAATAAAAGATAGTCCTAGCTAGCAAGTCAATAGAAAAATAATAGCAAGAAATGTAAATACTAGAGACGTGAAATATTTTTAGCATTATGTTGTGCGCAAAAATCATCTGATTGAGTGTCATTTGCAATATTAATCTCTGTGGTTGCAGAATTTACCTATATATATTTTGTACATATGCTAATTGTGAGAATCTTAACTCTCTTTAGAGACATTAGATCGGTTGCAGTGACCACCCGAAGATTTCTAGTTTCATTTCCTTCAATTCTAGCAAGACTCTTGCTCTAACAATAAAAAATACCAGTCTCTTGATACCCCAAATCCACACCTACCACCACAATCACCCTTTTCTCCAATTATTTTCTGTAAAGTTCTTCTTTTCCACTGACAACGGTTAGAAGCACATCAACTCAGTTTGTCCTACTATACTTATAACTACTATTTTTAATACGGGTATCGAAACCATGCGACTTGATGTACTCGAACTTTCCCGTTCACGTACACCAGGTAAAGCTCTTCATCACAAGGTGATGAACCCGATCCCGAATTTACTCTTAAGTAACAAACGTTATGATTCGAACATGAGATTTGTTGTGTCTCAGCTGAACGTTAGACCGCTCGGCCACCCTCCTTCTAACATGTTCATCAGAAGAAGGGTGGTCATAGGATCATTTGCAAGATCAAATAGCTCTATCCGTACAAAAATATGCCTAGGAACTTACAGTAAGACATGGTTCCAGAGATGATGGTCAGAAAGATGCTCCCCAATCAACTCGTTTGGCGAGGAAGTCGACTCAAGAAGCCGGCCAGAGGACTCGACAGTCAGTCCCGAGTGGATCGATGTGTTAGTATAGGCCGAGGACGAGATCGAAACAGCTTCATCGCAGGGAGAGTCGTTGGAGCTAGGGTTTTGGTTGTGGTGGCCCCACAAGTTGTGGTTGCTACCGTTAATCCATGCAGGAGGAGGAGGAGATATAGAGCTTCCGTGGGGATCATGCCACCAGCTGCCCGGCTGCACGGCCGTGGCATCGATGGCGACGGAGCTCTCGGCACATTCTTCGGCCATGTCTTCTTCTCTTGTTGTGCTGCGGTGGGATCTGGAGTGGTGGATTGATTGGAAGAAAGAGAGAAATTCCGATCTTCTTTTTTGGGTGCGCGAGTGGAGGGTTGGAATTTAAAGGAGGATATATATCCGTTGGTGGTGACGTACACAGTTTATGCGTTTGTAGGAGAGGGGACAATAATATATGCAGACTGAGTTTTTCCACTAGGGTCTCGTGGGGACAATTATTATTGTTTTTGAGAAATAGGGTTTTGGGCCCGGGAAGAGTTTTGGCTTAGGCTCGTTAATGTTGTGGGACGGTGCAAGGAAACTGAAGCTAAGCTAGTAGAGAAAAAATTGAAAGAGGTTTTCGATGTGCCTTTCCTTCAACTTATGTGTAGGCTTAACCTAAAAGAAATTAAATAACTGCGAAAACCCTAATAACTCTCTCTCTCTCTCTATACATACATGCATACATACAAATATATATTTGCTTATTTTCCATATTTCTTAGGATTATGCATGAATCTACTTTGATTGTGCACATTTTACAGGGACATGCACAATCAAAGTAGATTTATGCATATCACTAATTGATTATAATTTCTATTATGTTTATCTTATTATGTTGAATAATTATCAATAAAATCTATAAATAGGCTTATGTACTCTTTATCAAGATATATATATATATATATATATATATAAATTCCTCAAATCAGTTTTTAGCATTATTCAACTTGGCATAAGACTTGAATTTTTCGCTATCCCCTCTAGTTCTCAACTTGAATGTCCGGTACCACCGCCAGAATTTTTCACTGTTCCTGTCCAATTCTCACTGCTTGTTTCGAGAAGCCGAAACTACCACCAGACTCGTTGCCCTCAGACGAGTCATAGCCCGAAATTTCACCAGGAACAGCCACCGGCAATCAACTCCATTCCACACTCTCCTTGCGCAAGCACACCTACCATTGATCGGTGTTAACTGGTTTAGTCTAACTGGTTTGACCAGTTTCACAGTATTTTTGCAACCGGTTCTTGGCGATTTTGGATTGGTTCCTATGGTACTTTGGCGTGCTGAGTCCATTTTTGGTGTTATTTTCCAGCTCACCTATTTCATGGAGAAATAAATTTTCGTCACATTGTTTGACTTGATTTCACACTCTAATTGAATTCGATGTTAGCAATACTTGAGTTTGAGATGGGATATTAGCGCGAAATTAGGATATTTACTTATTTTCTATCTCTTAGGATTACGCATATATCTTCTTTGATTGTGCATATCACTGATTGATTATAATTGATATTAGGTTCATCTTATTACCTTAATCGATGAGCCTATTCTTATAAATAGGCTCATGTACTCTTTATCAAAATCTATAGAAATATACAAAAATTCCTCAAATCTATTTTCTACATATGCGTGCATATATAAGAGGGGTTTAATTGACGGCGATCAAACCAGTCGATCTTAGCTTAATCATCATCGGTGGAGCCAAGCGAAGCCAGATCTAGTCCCATCAAGGATGATATGAGCCAAACCTAGCCCAATCAAGGCTGCCTCAACCAGATGTTTGTGCTCCACCATTGACAGAGACGGAGCCAGATTTGGCTCCACCACTGGCGCATGCGAGAGATAGAGAGAGGTGTAATTATTTTGTGAATGTAACACCAACCAAAATATAAAATTTCTAAAAAAGCTGACCAATCAGATTTCCTCCAATTAGGTATAACAGTCTTATAAAAAAAATTCAAAGATCGTAGAGAAAAGACGAAAAATGAAAGAATTGACAAAAATAAAGAGATGTCATGTGAAGGTCCCCGCATCGGGTCCTTTCAACTTATTCATCGCCATTATATCCTAGTATCTCGTATCATTCTGGCATCGAAACCACACAACAAGCGAGTCCATAGCCCCTATTAACTGTTTTCTTTAAAAGGGCAAAAGGAGTAAATGCGAAGATTTGTACAGACTACTTCCAGCTTATCAGTAAACATTATGCATAAAGAGGGAGTACTCCCAATGGTAAATGATGTTATTCAACACAAGTCGGCCTAATTAAGATATGAGGACAAGCACATTGGAAAAAAGAAAATAAAAAAAAAGCTGTCAAAGCATTAGCCCACCCATCCGTGAAATTGAGAGAGGGAGAGGAGATATAACATGACCGAAATTGGTCTAGTACATCTCACATAGTTCAAGAATCGGACGGCCTTAAAAGGCTACAACCCAATACTCCAGGGTTGTAAATAGAATAGGGGTATTCCCTCTCTTTAGGGAAGAAAAATATTTGGAGGAAATTAAGGGTAGAGGGCATGCGGGCACTAACATGTCAAAATAAAAAATGCATCCGTGGAATCTGCTCGACAGGATTGGGATAGATTGCGGAGACCCCTATAGGAGATTCAGTTCCCTTCTTTTTGTGAGATTACCTCTTAACCAAGGATCCAAGGGAAGCATTAAGAGAGGGAGAGGAGATAGAAATGACTAAAATTAGTCTAGTGCAACTTTTTTGCTACGTCTCACATAGCTCAAGAAAAATATTACATAGACTCGCGGTTTATGTAGACCAATATCGTCATAGCTACTACATGTCGGCCCTATAGCGAGACTACATGATCAATGGTTATGACGGTTTTGGTGTGCTTGGACTTAGTTTTTGTAATAACTTCTCCATATTTCATATGTGGAGGTGAAAAAGGACGGGCACATGAATGCACAAAAGAATGCTCGTGTGAGCGCATGCCTCTTTAACATTAGATTTGTGGCGTCAGCAATCAACACCCAATTTTAACGTCTATGTGATGTTTTATCTTTTCTTGACATTCAAATTCGAGTACGTATTAATTGTGCGGTTGCTATCAATAGTAATTAATATAGCGAAATGTTAAAAGAAAGTTCCTCGAAAACTATGATGCCGGAAGGTGGACGATGATGATCTGTGTCCGACTTTATTCTCTTCACGTAGATTTAAATGTAGGTATGAATCGTTAGTTATAGATATTATAAAGGTGCAACGATTTATATGACAAAAACGTTGGTTAAGCTTCAGTTGGAAAGTTGAAAGCATATAACAACTTTCAGACAATAACGAAATTAATTCATGTATCACTACAACTATTTAAGTTTAGTCTCGTGCTTTTACTTTTCTGACAGAATTGATTCTTAAACTGATATTGCATAATGGTCTAATGAATTGTGTCGATCCATCAAACGTGGACGGAGCTACGGAAAGAAGGGGGTGGGGGTGGGGGTGGAGGTGGAGGTGGTTGGTGGCGGCCGCGGCGGGCTGAGCCATATGATGGTGGTGGCGACTCCGTCGAAGGTGTTGGCTTCGTCTGGGACGGTAGAGGTGGCTGCCTGACCGTAGGAAAGGGATCTGGTTTAGATGGGTTAAGTCAGTTTACGGGCGTTAAGGTTCTGGTTGACGTTTAGAGTTGGGTGGTCCTTCTCTTATATATATATATATATATGAGCACCATAATGGATACTGACTTAGAATGTGGACTTATGAGTAATAAATGAGTCTTATTCTAATGAATCAAGACGTGGACACTGAGGTATCTTAGACGAGGACATCGGATTTCAATCTGCATTTTGCAATTGTACGAGACACGTATGAGTTCCACATCTTGTATCTATATGTTCCTTTGTTCAAGAGCGTGGGAAAAGTACCAAAAAATTCTAAGCCTATTGCATTAGTACCAATTAAGTCCATCCGGCCAATTTAGGACGAAAATCACTCATGTGGATGTTGGCCATCTTATGTGGTATGACTAGCGAACAATAGGTGCTAATGTGAACATTTTTATAAAATTTTCATAATTTGTTGAATTTTTATTAGTTTTTTTAAAAATTTACTCTTTTTTTTTCCTTCTCTTTCCTTTGGCCCAAGGGCCGCAATGCCCTTGTTGGCCCTTAAGCTAAAGGAAAGGAAAAAAAGGAAAAAAAAGAGAAAAAAAAAAGAGGGAGATTGTTTTAAAAATTAATAAAAAGTTCAAAATTTTATTAAAATATTATTAAAAATATCCACGTTAGCGCTGCCATGCCACATAGGACGTCTAGCATCCATGTCAGCTATTTCCAATTTAAATTGGCTAGATAAGCTGAATTGTTATCAATGTGAAAAGGTTTTGGACTAAGTTAGATACCTTCGGTGATTGCTAAGTCCAAACTTGTTAATATATCCAATTGGACCCATTTTTACTCAAAAACTTAAGTCAATAAGTCATAAGCCAATTAGAATACATTAACTGCTCTACACCACACCAATATTCATGATATGCGAGACTTCTCTAACGCAACTTATAGGTGCATTTCAATATCCTTCTAAAAGGGAAATTGTATGTTTCACGAGTCTTCATAAAATATACTCCTAAAACTAGTCGTGAAAGTGCGATTGAGTTCTAAAATTTTTAAAAGTGCAATTAAGTCCTAACATTTGTCAAATTTGTGAGATCAAATCCTTCTGTAAACTCCATCCAAATAGGCTAATGAAAAATGCTTACGTGGCTTTCTTATAATTTTCTCTCTCCTATGTGGCTTATTAAATTAGGTTATTTCTCCGATGTGGCATTGACCTTACTAAAATATGAAACATAAGACTAAAATGATACTGTTTTGGTCTAAATCTTAATTTTTTTTTAACCAATATCATAATTAAATTAGATTTGAAAGAAAAGCTGATTTTTCTTTTAAAAAAAGGCTTCATCGGCCTTTTTTGGCAACAATGAGGCAGCGACAACAAGGCCTGCGGTCTTGGCCTTTTGTATTTTTTGTGTTTTTTTAATAGAAAAATTAGTTTTTTTAAACCCTATTTTATTTTGATTTTGTTTAAAAAATTAGAATTTAGACCAAAATGATGTCGTTTTAGTCTTATGTAAATAAGGTCAATGCCATGTGTCACACCCTAGACCTTAACGGGCTCGCAACACCCCTACGGGGGTCATATCGAACGCGACGTTCTAGGATGCGTCGCCGACCCAAACGGAATGCCCACATGAATACGCAAGCGGAAGTAAAATAAAACAATCCAAACAAAAGACAATGATAGGAGGATAGCACAAAACAATAATTTCATAACAATAGAAAGCAGTCAAGCATTAGGCTTCTAAGGTTACATCCACCATCATCATCAAAAAGGGATAGGTGGTAGGATAAACTAGCTAGTTGCACAAAAAGGACTCTACCAAAAAGCTTCTAAGCCGAGCACCCAAACGCTCCTACGGTGTCCAATCTGAGTTAGACCCTGAAGACTCCGACTTCATGTCAGAGTTGATCTCGATCGGCTCTTCCTTGTGCTCGGACTCCAAGGGCTATGGCACGGGCTCTGACACAGGCTTGGGCTCTTCAAATTCCTCTTTGAGCTCGAGATCTGCAGGTGCTACGGACTCAGGTTCAGGATCAGGGTTCTCCGGGAGATCTTCGACGTCCAAAATCTCACCATCATGAGCATATACGTCCCTGGGCTCCCAATTCACGGCATCCTCATTGCCGTGCTGCTGTCCCTCAAAATTTCAGATTGGGCCAATTAGCTCTAACTCATCATGATAGAACCAGGCCAAGTAAGTGTGGCGCTGCAAGTCTTCTAAACCCATATCTACCTAGACAGTAGTAAGGTGCCTAATATAAGTCCGATTTGGACCTACCAGGTACTCGATCTCTTCATACACCATATGCATAGGAACCCCAAAATGTCGAGGTGGCGGTATGATCAAGGTTGGGGTCGGGGATCTGAAATGGTTTGCATTACAGCAACGAGAATAAATCTCAATAAGCAGATAACCTATGCCCCACATCGGCCAATACGTACCCCGGGCGAGTCTAAACATGTGATCTAACAGCCAACTCATTCAAATCCACATAAACATACTTACCTCGCCTTTAATCATGTGCCAACTCTGTATATTAGTTAAATCACCATAATGCAATAATAGCTCAAGAACATAACATAAACACTCAAGCACCATAATCACGTACATTCACCCAATTCAACCAAACACATTCGCATGCGTGTCCAACGAACTATTCATAACCAGCATCAACACGCCTCAGGTCCAGCCCTCCTATTAATCCGGGCTCAGTTCCGTATAACCATGCCTCGGGTCCTTTCTTACCTTTCTAGCCACACCCGCGTAACCACACCTCAGGTTGGCAGCCCTCCGATCAATTCGAGATCAGTCTCGCGTAACCACGTCTTAGGACATTTCTCTCGACCCGCGTAACCACGCCTCAGGTCCTTTCTTGCCTTTCTAGCCACACCCGCGTAACCACGCCTCAGGTTGACAGTCCTCCAATCAATCCGGGCTTTTCAAGCAAACACACACGCCACTCAATTCATTAATTTTACATCAATCACATAGTCAAATAACTCCATAATATGCTCAATCGGCACTCATTCCAATCAATCCATGCAAGTATCAAATTCATTTCTCAAAGTATTACAAGTTAACCACATTGCACAACCATCATTCTAACACATTTCAAGTGTCCAATTCCAAGTCATAAACTCACTACAATAGCTCATAATTCTGTCATTCAAGCCGGCCACATTCAGCCCACAAACCAACACAAGTCGACTACTCTTGAGCCTAGAATTTTACTCACAAATGCCGCATCAACCTAGCCATGAACAGCCACCAATTGACCCCAAAAATCACCACAATTTAGTCTAAGAACTAGCTACATGCAATCCTTAAATCGGGCCCTAACTTAGCCATTAAACTGACATTAAACAATCCATAAACAAGTCCAATAATATCCAAAGTACTAAGTAGGGTTTAGGGAGTCACTTACCTAGGTTTGGCCTAAGGAAAACTGGCAAGGGGCGAAATGGCCTGGTGGAACAGTGGCGGGCTCGGCTCGGCACCGGTGTAATTGCAAAGTGGATGGCCATGGCTTGACACAGCCCTCGGCCACGGCTCGGGACTGTTGGCCACGGCTGGGCACGGTACGGGCATGGCTGGGATGGCTCGGGCATGGCCATACGAGTGGGCTAAGCGGATGGGCCACTTGCTTGGCCATAGCCGGGAAGGTCCGACTAAGGCAGGGACAACAGCCGGTGAGCTCGACCATGGCTTAGGCAAGCGGCCGGCAAACGGCGAATGGCGACAGCGACAGCGAACGGGCAGGTGTGCAGGCCAGCTGGCTGGCGCAGGAGCTTGCTAGAGAGCTGGGCAGCACGGCGACAAGCGACGATGGCAACGATGGTGGTGGCGACAGGCAGCCGAGGCGGCGATGGGCCATAGGAGAGTTGGGGTGGTAGTGGCAGAGCCGGCGGCGGTTGGGGGTGGCACGGTGGCGTCGCAGGTGGCTAGGCAAGGCCAGACGAGTTGGCTGGCGGCTTGGTGGAGCAGGGCCACTGCGGATGCGGTGGCGAGCTTGCTGCTGCTCGTGCGAAGGGGAGGGGAAGGAGGGAGAAGAGTAGTTGGCCCAGGGGCGAACGGCGGGACGGACGGCGGCCCTGGTGGCTAGGCGTGCAGCAGCGCAAGGCGTATGGCTAGTGAGCAGTGGCTGGGACGGACGACGACAAGCAAAAGGGGAAGGAGGAAGAAGAAGGAAGGAAGAAAGAAGAAGAAGAAGAAGAAAAGAAAAAGGAGGAGGAGAGAGAGAGAGAGAGTCAACCCATCGAGTGCGATTCAACGGCCCACATTTAAACTCGAAGTAGATTCGACAGTCCACGAAAAATCCTAATTTATAAATTAGGGAAAAGCCAAAAACACTAACTAAAATATACTAAGAGGGAGGTCTACTAGTCCAAATCCACATCCAGTTCAAATTTCACTTTTCACCAATTCCGGACAATATCGACACCGGCCACAATAATATCGACTTCGTCCAATTAAATTCATCGCGATACTCTGAGAAATTCGATACCAAAGAGGTCCAAATTCGATCGAGTGCGATTTTAGCGAAATCTCAAATTTTAAAATAACCCAAGAGTAATCAGTGTTGGACGAGATTTTACTATAAGTACACTGACAAAATACACGCTTTATAAATCCCAAAACTGGATCGAAATTCGGAATGTCACACCATGTAGGAGAGAGAAAATATTAAAAAAAAAGCCACGTAAAAGAGAAAAAATAATAAAGAAAGCCACGTCAACTTTTTCGTTTAATCTAATATAATGGAGTTAACAAAAATGACTCGATTGCACCAATATATCAAGTTTTAGAACTTGATTGTGCTTTTTATAAGTTTTAGGATTCAATCGCACTTTTATGATAAGTTTCAGGACTTCTGATATACTTATCCCATTAAACTTTTAATTGAAACAATTGAGTTTTTGTCTATCACAACCCTGCAAAAAGCCACGTTACAAATATCTAAAAAAAAGTATGAATCTTCTTAATGAGTGCCCCCAAGCACTGTTATCCATAGCTATCAAAGAAGTATTTCCATTTTTAACACACCGACTACACATAACACAAAGCAGATAATGCATTGAAAATGACGACCTTCCTTGATTACATCCGTTATCCTCCTCTACAGTATCTTCACCGCAGTAGGGTTTAACCACGGGGATGGATTGATGTGGTTCTTCTATGCCTAGGACACTAGAATATCAAACCATGAATGAAGAACGGCATGAAAGAAAAACATATTGACTAGTGATAGTGATTGTGAGGCCCCAAATTTCGACTAGAGGGAACACCAAAGGCCTCTCCCCTTCCATTCCTTAGATAGATAGAGAGGGGGTAAAGCTTTTGGTTTTTTCATGTTGTAAGAGAGTTGAATAATGAAAACAGATGGCAAAGATTTCAGTAAAGTAAATAGCAAAATTGTGGATAGAGAAATTTACAAACAATGGGATAAGAATAACGCAAAGTGTCATAACTTTCGTACGGTGCTCACTTGAATGCTATCACTTTTTTTTTTCGCTCACTTAAGTGCCACATCAAAATAAAATCGATCATTTGAGTGCCATTTCTGGAAAATCATCATACGTAGATTTTTTAATTAATTTTCCATCCAACTTAGATTTTTTAATGTTTATTTTATTGAAATTTATTGATTTTTTATTTTTATTTTCCTTTTTTTTAAAGGGCATGAGGGTCGCTGGTGCCCTTGCTGGAGGCCTCGCCCTCGGCCAAACTGGACGAGGGCCGCCTCGCCATCGGTCGGTATGGCCACAAAGGCCCTTGGCAAAGCCATCGCGGCTTCACTAGCCGCGAGCAAGGCGGCGAAAGCTCTCGCCAGATTTGGCGAGGCTGCCTCGCTTGTAGCCGTGAAAGCCAGTGGCAAGGCCATCGCGGCCTCGCTGGTATCGGGCGAGGCAACAAAGGCTCTCACTAGATATGCGTGAGGCTGCCGCACCAGCGATCGCAAAGGCTCTTGCCAGATCTGGCAAGGCCGCCTTGCCCACGGTTGCCCAGATCTAGTGACGGCCTTCGTAGCCGGCGAGGGTCGCAGATGACCCTCGCCGACAATGAAAAAAAAATATATAAATAAAAAATTCAAAAAAATTATTAAAAAATTATCTATGTCAGCTTCGGCGAAATCACATAGGATAACCGGCGTCCACATCAGATTTTTCGATGAGGCAAATCGATGATAACACTCAAGTAATCAACTTTTCAAATTTATGGCACTCAAGTAAGTAAAAAAAAAGTTATGGCACTCCTAATGTTCTTATCCCTACAAACAACCTACCTAATTTTATTGTCAAAATTTTCAAGATTAATGATTGCACCATGCAAACTAAAAACACGATTTATTGGATAAAGAAAGAGATTATTTGATGTACTTTCGTATCGCTAGTAATATATATCGCAATATCCAAAAATGATACATAGGTTCCACCCATGAATACTTTCTCACTACAAGTAATAACATCCCGTGAAATCTTACTTCTTGCAATGTCTTAAATGGCTAAAAATTCTAAGATGACCTGTTGTGCAAAGAGGAAAGACAGCAGCCAGCTAAGGTGGAAATGACGGTGGCGGCGGCAAAGGCGGCGCCGGCGCTGCGTGGTGGTGGCGAGATGTAACAAGAGAAGGTGGACTTGGTTTTCGCATTGCTTTGTCGTGATATTTTGAAAAGTGGGAAACTCAAAACAAGGTATTATTAGAAAATCCGCTTCAGCATATTCTAAGGAATCTAATTCTGCAGGCAATGTAATTCTAAATTTAAACTCCTTTCCATCGCACATACTATTATATGATGCGAGGGCAATTGCCCCCATACTTTTTGAAGACCTACTAATAAATCTTAGGCTTTTGAATCATCTCGCTCTTGCCCCCACAAGAGTGACAAAAGGCCTGCAAGACAAGGTTACTATTGCTCATTACCATTTTCCTTTAATTTTTTGCTAGGAACCATTATAGTCAACCGTAGCTATCAGGAAATAATTGATTCACTAACCAATTTTATTTGTCATTGCACATATAACCCATCTTTCTAAACACAAAAGGCCCCACGGTATTTACTTAGATTATTTGAAAAAATAACATAATTAACTCTTTTAAGTTTGCCAATGGGATTCGTAAAAATATATCATTGACTGTGAAGTTTTGCCCCCACCTAAAAAGTGAGTGTGGATCTGTCCCTGCCTAAATCCGCCCTAAAAGTGTACTTTAATATATTTATGTATTGTGCTTCAATCAATCTACTCATCGTGTCACCCATAAATATACTTTATAAACAGCACGCGGAAGAATCATTCCGCAAGTTCTCCTGTATCACACAGTACATTCCAGTATCACACAATACATGCATCTAAATTTTGACGTCACTTATGCTAGAAACGAGAAAAATAACCAAAAAGGCTTAAATTTATTGTAATTGTGCCAATTCAGTTTTAACTCATTATTTGTATCAATTCAGTCATATAAATTTTGCATTTGTGCCAATTCAATCTATCCTGTCAATTTTAGCCAGCCCACACTAGCCGTCCAACCAACGCTAACATGGCTATTTTTTAATATATTTTTATCTTTTTCAAATTATTTATTTATTTATTCCTTTTCTTCCTTCTTTTCTTTTTTCTTCCCATAGTGGCCAGCGACGTTGTTGGCCATGATTGCATGTGGCCGGTGAGGCCCTGGCAACGCAAGCGAAGGCAATCATGGCCTCGCTAGCTGCGAACAAGGCCGATGAGACCCTGGCGAGGTTGGCCTCACCCATATCAAGGCGAGGCCACCTTGCACCTAGATTGCCGACTACTGTGGGGAAAAATAGAAAAGAAGGAAGAAAAGGAAAAAGAAAAAGGAAAGAAAAATAAAAAATATTTAATGAAAAATTTGAAAAAATATTTAAAAATTGCCAGTGTCTACGTGAGCGTTGGCTGGCCAAAATTGGCATAAATACAAAAATTTTAGGACTAAATTGGTACTAGAGAAAGGTTTAGGATTAAATTGATATAATTACAATAAATTTAAGATTTTTTTGATAATTTTTCCTTTAAAAATGACGTTTATACTTACAGATGGCACGTGGAATCTAAACATGGTTCACCACATAGAATTCAGGAGATAATTGCCTTGACAATCCCATCAGAAGTCTAATATGGATCAAGATCACTCCGCAAGTTCCTAGCGCTCATCTCCTTAGCCTCCTGATCTGAATTTATATATTGGGTAGCTTTTGGTTGAAAGCTAGAGCTACTTGGCCTCCTTTTCTTGTAATTATCCGGACCTTTTTCTCTAACAAATTGATTGACAATAAAAAGATTAAAGAGGAAGAAAAGGACAGGTTTCTTTTTGTGGGTATTTCTTTTATTAAGTTGCTATCGGGTATGGATCGGTTCACATCAACCTTCCACTCCATCTTTTTCCTCCTACTTTCACTGCCATTGGCTACGAGGCACATTCACCTTTCGGTTTGTTTGTATAGAAGAGCCTTAATCAAGGACGTCTCTATCACATAATACATGGGTACTATTCGCTCGTCGGTGATGAAGTAATAAAAAAAATTGACTGATAATTTGAGGAATTACCCTTTATTAGGCTTGACTTTAGCTCCTTCATACCGAATGGTAATGAAAGTTGTAGTTATACAATGGCAGGGTTCGGCAAAGTTCCGTTGCATTAGATACAAGAATAGAGTCGTTAATTTAAAAACTGAGTGTGCAATGGTATATTTTAATTAAAATTTTAGACTATGTAGTGATTATGAAAGTTATATTGTTGGAATTATGATAGAGTGAATCAGACTAAGTGTAAAATGAGTTAAAAGAGGGATGGAAATGACGTGTCGGCAATCTAGTCATCATTTAATAACTATGTGAAAGCGATTTAATAATTTTTTTTCTTAGGTCATGAATAGTTTTAGTTAAAGAGGATGAATTTATATATCGGAATATGTTTAATAATTTGTGACAGAAAAAGGGATGCACTGTGGATCTTGAGTAATAATTTCGGCCAAACCATAATTTCTGATTTGTTCTATATATATAGAGAGAGAGATCATTCCTCTTTTCCATCTTTCACGGATGATCGGTCCTCGAGAAACTAAGATCGTCTACTAAACTAATTATACTTAGTGGTAATCGAAAGCGTAAACAAATAAGAACCTACATAAAGTGGGGACTTATTTAGCATCGAATATGATCCTGCCAATCACTTAGCATTTAAATTTCGGTAAAAAGATCTAATAAGTTGAGCATCCTTCTTCATGGAAAATATGCAATGCTTTGTTCCTTTGGAATGGATAGTTTGCCGCTTTCACATTACACCCATGGTCGCTGTGCCGTAGCCCCCTATCACCCCCAGACCAGCCCTCGCCTCATGGCTGAGAGCCACCACCAGCGGCGCTCGTCTCTACCTACATCTCCACCTCTCTCTCTCTCTCTCTCTCTCTCTCTCTCTCTCTCTCTCTCTCTCTCTCTCTCTCTCTGGCTAGTGTCAATGAGAGCTCGATGCCGGATTTGGCGAGCTCTATGCGACAGATCCGAGTCCATCTTTGCCATGGTGTGGAGCTCGACCCTTTGTCAAATCCGACCATGACAAACGGAGAGGGCGGAAGCGAGGGAGAGAGAGATATGAGCAGATTAGGGTTTGCATGTGTGTGAAGAGATCAAGGAGACGGAAGACGAGAGAGAAAACAAAGGATTGAGATTATTCTAGGTTGTTTAAATTGGTGAATAGATTGGTTACTTTTAGATGAACAAAACTAATGTAATGACAGTCACATATCCTAACCAAAAGCATTAACGTTGTGGCCCTACTGCAACAAAACCTTTCCGAAAAGAGTAGAAGGTCTCTTTTCTGATGTTTCAAAACTTTCGAATCATGTCTTAGGAAAGAGAAAAAGGCGATGCAAATAACATGGGTAGAAAGAAAATAGAGAGAGATTAGTCTTATACAAAATGGGAAAATTATCCGATCAGTTGTAAAACACGTCAATTTAGTTATGAACTTTTCAATTTTACTCATTTAGTCCTAAACCTTTGCTCAAAATTCCAACGTAGTTCTTCCGATCAATTATCATCAGAAATAGAGCACGAAAAAAATTGTCATAAAAAATTGCCGATATGGCTATCCATTCACTGTCGTCCGTCCTACATGGCACACTACCATGTTGACGATTTGAGGCGAATTTCGGTGAAAATAGATTATATTGAAATTTGAGCAAATGTTTAGGACTAAATGGGTAAATATTGAATTTGCATCCATATATTAGGTTTAGGATTAATTGGACAATTTTTCCTATCCAAAATTGATGCCTAAGTTCAAGCTCTTCGTATGATTTATCAATAATTTGTATCCCTTCGATAACTAATTGAGTTAGAAGTTTATAGAATAGATGCTCAAACATATCTTCTTGCTTTTTCATATTATGATACATTTTCCAGCCCTATATATCTAATTCTTTGTGGCATCCCTTTTGAGATGATGATCTTTCCACCACCTTGGTTCACGCCAATCATAATTCTCCCTGATAATTTCCCCAAGTAGCGCTAAGACGTACGCATGCAAGCCCTACAATTTTTTTTCTTCTTTTGTCTAATTTTTTTAAAAAGAGGCCCGAACCTCTTAGACTCTTCGAGCGAGAAAAATGCCAAAAAAAACCTATTAAATCGGTATCAGTTCAAGGCTAAATCTTTCAATTTGAACAACTTAGTCCTAAATAATTTCACATTTTACCAATTGAATCCATCTGACCAATTTAGACCGGAAATTACGAACGTGGATACTGGCTGTTCTATATGGCACGACTGACACTGACGTGTAAATTTTTAATAATTTTTAATTTTTTTTCCTTTCTTTTTTTGGCTAGGGCTAGGGTGGCCCTCGCTATTGCTCACCCTCGCCCAGTCAATGCCCAGTGAGTCTACCCTAGATTGGTGAGGGTTGGCTTTGCCCTTGCCAGATTTGGTGAGAGGAACCCTTGTTAACACTCACCTTCACCCAATTGAGGCCCAACGAGGCTGACCCTTGCTTGTCACCCTCGCCGGCCATGACTTGGTGCTGGTGGTCGATGACCGGTCATTGGCAAAAAGAGAAGGGAAAGAAAAAGAAAGGAAACAAAAAAGAAATAAAAAATCATTAAAAAAATGTTCGCGTCAGTACTGATATCGGCTGTGTCATGTAGGACCGCTGGCATCCACATTAGTGATTTTTCAAATAACTCAATTAGCAAAATGTGAAAATAATTACGATTAAATTGGTTCAATTGAAAGGTTTATTATTGAGTTGGCATCAACGCAATAAGTATAGGACTTATGTAATACTTTTCTTATTTTTAATGACTTGACTGTTTCCTCGTTTCGCTCGTTCCATGTAACTACAAAAGTACACGTGTTCGTGCTCCTGATAATAACCCTAAACTAATGTTTAAAGCATGATGACTCGAATTCAGGTTAAAAACGAGAAAGTTATATCCTTATTAACGAAGCAATCGCCGTGGCTATGCAAGCCCTAAGGTAAGGTCGTTTTCTTGATGCAAGATATGAAACTTCCATCGACCTACTTTACCAAAATTAATAAACACCGGTGAATCTGCCACCAAGGCAAGAAAGACACTCATGCTTTACAAAAGAAGCTGCCCTTTCCTTTTCCTCTATTTATAATTTGCTCAACAAGCCATAAGGTCCATGGATTGCTGAAAATTGGGGACCGCTGACTAGGCTAATCCTGATGGCATCACATTAATTAATGTACAAAAGTGAGATTTATGTAGCCGTACGCTTCCGCCTAGAGAGGAACGATTTGATTTCTCCCCCAATGAAATCGCGACACCTAGCAAATTTTGGCGAGGACCTATCGAGACAAAATAAATGCACAAGGACCTATCAAAGTTAGGTGACAAAAAAAAAGAAACATTTCAGTGCCTAAAAACCCAATTGAAGATCAGACGTCCATTATCGTAGTGGCAGCCATTGTCCTGTCTAATGTACACGCCTTTTCCTTTTTGATTATAAATCATATAAATCGATAAAGCAGCGTGAATGGGGTGAGGCCTAATGGAAGCGTGTCGAAGTGAGGCACGAGTCTATGAACTTTTCCCGGGCCAAAAAGAACAGAGAAAAATTTAAATAAATGAAATGAAATTTAGATGAGACAAGCAATCCGCACGCCACCCTTGAAAGGAATCAGTAAATTAAAAGTCTAAAAAGTTCGTCCTGAAAAGGATGCTAAAGTTGGTGCTCGCGTTAATTAATCATGGATTATGGTGGCGACTGCTTGTTTAAACATGACCAGCAACCAATGTATAGGAAAAGATTAAAATAATGAGTGTTGACCTAATTTTGCTCGGTGTCGGATTTTCCAGGGGCTAATTTGGAGTCCCATCCCGCCCACTCAAAAAAACTCGTGGTCCCTTTAGGGGCGGCTCTAATCGATGTCAAACAGTCAAAGTGGACGACTGTGGGGATTAAGGGCCCGTTTAGTTTAACTTTACAAACGAGATTTGGAGAAATATAAATGCCTTCAAGTTAAAGCCCATTAGAAAAATGCAAATGGCATTTGGTAAAAAAATCCTTGGAATAAGTACACTAAAAGTCTTAAAAATTATCAGGAAAGTATAATTGAATCCCAAAACTTTCAAAAAATGCGATCAAGTCCTAAAACTTATCACGAAAGTGCAATCAAGTTTTAAAACTTTTCACAAAGGTACAATCAAGTCCTAAAACTTATTACAAAGGTACAATCAAGTCCTAAACCTTTCAAAAAAATGCAATCAATGGAATGACTTGATTGAACTAATTTGATAAGTTTTAGGACTCGTTTGGATTTTTGCGATAAGTTTTAGGACTTGTTTGCACTTTTTGAGAGTTTTAGGACTCAATTGTACTTTCGTGACAAGTTTTAGGATTTTGAATGCACTTATCCCAAAATCTTTTATGAAGCTACTTTGGCTCAAGTAGTATTTGGCAAATTTTTTTTGCAAAGGGATTTGGGAATTTTCTTTTTTATTAAAAAAAAACTTATCCTATCCTTCACTGGAGCCGGCGAAGGCCTACAGCCACTGGCGAGCTAGATTTGGCACCAGCAAGCTAGATCTGCCGATGGCGGTCATAGCCCGAGGCCGAGCGACCCTTGGCGAGGGTCATGCGACCCGCTTGGAGTCGCGCAACCTTGGCGGCTATTGCCTGAGGTCACATGACCGCCCAGGCTGGGGATGAATGGGCGGTCGTGTGACCTTGCTGACCCGATCTAATGTCGGCCGCCCTCACACAAAAGATGAATAGTAATAAGAGGGACAATATCGGAATAAGGCAGAATAAGTGAGGGTAGTTTAGAGACAAAAAAGTTAGTTTCAGCATTTGCCAAATGCTAAAAGCCCAAAACTGATCTGGACTAGCTTTGAGCTTTGAGCATTTCCAATGCTGGCTTTCTGCTGAAAGCCCATTAGAAATGCTTATCAAACAGTTCAGCATTTTCCCAAGGAGCTTTCAAGACTTTTGAGGCCGAAAGCCTCTTCTTAAAGCTGAACCAAACACCTCCTAAGATTGCCATGTGTCGCGAACCCAGTTGAGCCCTAGAAGTGATTGATCTATGTCCCTCGGACGGGATTTTGACTAGTGAATGTGCGAGGCGAGCGCTGTTCAGGTTTGATGATTGGTCTTCGTGACTTTTACAAAGTCGATCGAAATTGAATGCGTGGTTCTTCATACGGACTTTCACTGTTGTTGAATCAGCTTATCGTATGAGTTGTGATTCGATTGGGTAGATTGGTCAATGTGTTAATCTTTTGTTCAGAGAATTGTAGTTACGACGTCGGACATAAGCATATAACATCACGAAGCTGCACAACCACTGCTGAACGATCGTCGTTTTTGCTTAAGGACAGCAACCACCACGATGGCGTCGTGACCATGAGACGAAAGAGACAGAAACACCTGTCTTTCTCATCGCTCCGACAACAGTATTAAAAGCATGTTGGGAAAACAAATTTCCACATTTTTTCGAACGCAATGTTAAGGTATGACTTAATGTTTTCAAAGCTCCTAGTTCTTACCCTGACACCGGTCATACTGTTCACCAGTCATCTTGTGGCGCGGCCAAAAAGCGAGTGTAAGAAAGCTTTGGTGACTAAGGTTTGCTATGCATGTCCAGTTTTCTCAGGTTTCGCATTGGCACGGCAGTATGGTTGAGCATCATTACGCATACTGCCATCAAACTCAAGACCACCTGCATTCCTACACATACTCAATCACCTACATTTCCCATTTATAACTCGAACTTACAAGCTACTCTTCTTACTCGGAGAAGGGACAACCATCGCTAATTGTTCTACAATCTATTTTTTTACAACCAGTACATCTTGCAAGAAGCTCGTAAGGACGAACTTCGCGGTATCTATACCTTCTCCCTGTTTGATAAATAAAACCCCCCACGAGACCAATATACAACAAAAGCCATTTTCTGCACTATCCGAAACATTGCAAACGTGTACATATCTGCTGCATATACAGCCTTCAAGCATGGCCGAAGCCAGATCACCCGCCCAATTCTCCTGCCGCATATTTTGTTTGTGGATACACAAGAGAGGACAGAGTTTCTCCAATGCCTAAGTAACAAATAAAATGTCGATGAGAACAGCAAACGAATATATGATTCGTGCTCAGAACTGGTCTAATTTGAATATCCTAAACACAATTCCAAAAGTATGTGAGGAGTCAAATTCTTTTGGCCAAAGAGTTCAATGGATTTAATATGTACAACAAACAGAAAAATGTCAACTAGAACAGAAAAGAGCTAAAAGAAATCACCAATATTACAGGACCAGGGAGGACATGATGTTGGTGTTATGTTCCCAATCTCTTAGCACCGCACTCCGAGCAAAATTTTGAGGTTTCTCTCAAATATGGGGCCCCACATTCATCACAGAATTTTGCAGGGGCAGGTGCCTGCTTGTAAAACAAATTAAACAGACAGTTGAAATCATGAGCATATAAAGAGTAGCCCACCAAGTTTGTTAGGTGGAAAACCAAAAGAAAAAAAAACCATATAAGACATAAGTAGTAGTAAACCAGATTTGCCCCCAAAAAAAATTTCAATGAAGGAACAGAGCAGTAGCAACAGTAAATTACAAACATATATATCTTTACAAGATGCAATGGTGCATACTCTGTCCTTTTTTTTTTTTGGATGAATTGTGTGCTCTGATATAATTCTCCGTAATCCCTTAGTCTTAGACTTATAGCGGATGAGTAAACTGACAGCAAAAACCTTGGAACCTTATCAAAACACTACAAAATTAAAATCCTGATCCTCACCATCATGTGCAAGCGCCCTCCTACATGGCCTCCACTGAGGGGTTGTAAGCAAGCCATGTGTTGTGATATAGGTGATGAATGATGAGAATGGGCTAAATCAGGTATATTAGAAGATGAACCACAATGATGGGTGGAAGGAAAATGACATGCATGTTGACCCTGGTGAATTGGTTGATGATGGCTCTGGTGAATAGGGTGAAACTGGGGCTGATGTGACATTGGCTGCATATCATGCTTCGAAGGCGACTGCTGACTCTGTGGCTGCAGAGTAGGATATAATCAACCAACTACCCAAATACAGAAAACAATTTATAATCAGGACAGCATGAGCTTCTACATCACACTCAGCCGCCAGAGGGCAACATTTACTAGTATGGCAGCAATAGACAAAAGAAACAGCAGCAAATTCAGACATTCGCACACAATTTAACTGCATAAGTTCTTAGAACATAAGTAACAAGCATCTCCTTGATAAGAATACCACTCGCATCCTTACTCTACCAGCTTTCAAATCAGAATTATTTCTTCAAAACAAAAAACTATCAAAATTTTCTTCAGGGAAACAATCACACACACACACACAAACACACACACACACACACACACACTGATTGAAATCAATGTCGATCAAACATTGCAGAGAAAGATAGAAACCCTTACTTCACTGATGGACCGATACCCTTCTTCGGCAGGGGACATGGCTGCAGAATCTCTTCCATGATATGGCTGAAATAGAAGATAAGCAATTAAAGTAGCTCAATCTTCAAAACAATCGAACAATGAAAATTAGCGAAAAAAAAAACATGCACATAATATATGTGCAACTGCAGCCACACAAATATACAAGCCCAGACGCACAGAAATGACAAGAGGAAATGTAGGAAAGACAAAAGCAAACACGATGTCAATGTAATGCTATCAAATAAGTCCGGTCATTAATCTTATATTTTTTGAGGCCGGGCATGTCATTAGGTCCTTATCATCGCCTGGAATGCAGAGCAAATCAAACTGTAGAATGGATGCTCCCTGGAAGAGCTTTTCATGAGTCATAAGGCTTACAGGCAGAGCAGGGATATTAGACACGGAACTGGATGCAATGCGCCTATACTTGTGTCTTGGTGAATAAAACTTATAGTCACGAGGAGAGATAGCAACCTCATTTCGACCAGTCAATCGTTTAAACCTGAAAAAAAGGCCGATAAGGGGGAAGAACATAAGTAGCACAATCCAAGTAACTGGGAAATATATCAATAGACTGTAAAGAAGATGTTGGAACACAAAATGAAGAAGGTGAGTTCATCACAAAAAGAGTAAGATTTCTGGATATTAAAGGAAAAGCTGCTAATATATTAGGAAATTCATGACCGGTAGTGCATGAAAGTGGCTCAAGAAGTTATCATGCTATTAAAATATTATGCCTCACATAAGGAAGAGTCTAGATGGTAGAATGAATAAGCAAAAATCAATGTTAAAAATGCCATCTACCTACATATAATAGAAAGCATAAGCATAGAGAAGAATTTTTCTATTTATGCCATATAAGCATATGAAAATTTGATAAATCTTTCATTTGGCACAATTCTGTTTGTTTCTAATACCACATGAATATCCTGTTGACATATTCAATATTTTGATTTATTGCTCAAATCTCACTATCATTAATTGTAAGAGCATATTTTATTAAGGCCGTGACTCATACTAGATTGGGTCATCTCCGGTTACAATACAAGAGCAGTAACCAATGGACTTCTTCTTAATGCAAAGGCATGCCTTGAAAAGGCTAAGACTGAAGGTCCAACGCTTCAAGTTCATAAGTTTCATATTGTTAGAAAAGAAAATTGTTTTACCGCACTGAAATTCAGATGAACATTTTAACAAAAATTTGCTATTCTTTGAGCATAAACATCATAACTAATCAATTTTTTATGCTTAATTTATATATTTGATTATGAAAAGTATCACAGAAGTATGCATATGTGATACAACACTATGTGAAGTTTCTATTATTCTAATTTTTAGTGAAACCTTTGTGTATAATCAGTTATATACTAATAATCAATTATTCTCTATAGAAATACAAAGTTTTGATTCCCAAGTATCATGCGATTTATCGACTAGTTCCCTTACATAACCTAAGAGAGGCAGAAAACTTGGAATAGTGCTGAAAGAGGACAAGAAGAAGGCCATAAAAAAAGCAAAGCTAGCTCAGTGCACTGAGACATCTATATAGAAATAGAAGACTATAATGGAATATAAAACTCTTTTATTATACAAGTAAGGTCAATAAGGATGCCCTTACCATTCAGCATCATCAATTGACATACTATCTGGTTTCTCGACAATGTCCAAACCATTAACTACTACAAAGCGAACTCGCTTCTCTTCCTGTATCACTAATTCAGGAAATCTTGTTCTTGTTTCAACGGAAGTAGCCAGCTCTCTTCTCCTAAATGTGCAAGGACCTGTCCATCATGAAAGCAATAACAACTAAGACTCGAATGCACAAATAACATGGTTTTTGTACATAGGCGAGGTGCCAACACACAAACATAGGTGATTATCAGCAATTAAACATCTTCTTTCACAGCACTATAATAAATAGGGAAAGTCAAGTCATAATTGAGCTACTCGTGCATACTGAAGTCGAATCTGTCTTTTTAGCTCAAATGGAGCTCAAGGAACTCAAGTGGCTTATTGAGTTTCAATACTTGACTCAATCAGCACACAACCGTAATTAAATTTTCTAATATATTTTTCACATGTCATGTTCAAATGATTAATGAGGAACTCCCTGAACTGGCATGACCAGCTTACACCTTTTATTAATCGCACTCTTTTCCAAAATAAACCTAATGTCCCTCTTTTCTCTTTCATCTCGTCCTGCAACTCCCTTTACTTATCAACAGCATCCCCCTAGCTATGATCTCCCTCTGCCTCTCCCTCCCTCCCTCTCTCTTCTCTCTTTCATCTCATCCTGCAACTCCCTTACTTATCAAGGGCATCCCCCTAGCTATGATCTCTCTCCCTCCCTCCCTCCCTCCCTCCCTTCCTGCAACTCCCTTTACTTATCAACAGCATCCCCCTAGCTATGATCTCCCTCTGCCTCTCCCTCCCTCCCTTCCTGCAACTCCCTTTACTTATCAACAGCATCCCCCTAGCTATGATCTCCCTCTGCCTCTCCCTCCCTCCCTCCCTCTCTCCTCTCTTTCATCTCATCCTGCAACTCCCTTACTTATCAAGGGCATCCCCCTAGCTATGATCTCTCTCCCTCCCTCCCTCCCTCCCTCCCTTCCTGCAACTCCCTTTACTTATCAACAGCATCCCCCTAGCTATGATCTCCCTCTGCCTCTCCCTCCCTCCCTCTCTCTTCTCTCTTTCATCCCTCCCTCTCTCTTCTCTCTTTCATCTCATCCTGCAACTCCCCTACTTATCAAGGGCATCCCCCTAGCTATGATCTCTCTCCCTCCTGCAACTCCCTTTACTTATCAACAGCATCCCCCAAGCTATGATCTCCCTCTGCCTCTCCCTCCCTCCCTCTCTCTTCTCTCTTTCATCTCATCCTGCAACTCCCTTACTTATCAAGGGCATCCCCCTAGCTATGATCTCTCTCCCTCCTGCAACTCCCTTTACTTATCAAGGGCATCCCCCTAGCTATGATCTCCCTCTGCCTCTCCCTCCCTCCCTCTCTCTTCTCTCTTTCATCTCATCCTGCAACTCCCTTACTTATCAAGGGCATCCCCCTAGCTATGATCTCCCACCCTCCCTCCCTCCCTCCCTCCCTCCCTCCCTCCCTCCCTCTCTCAAGCACACACATATGTGACCAGCCTCTACCCAGTTTGACAGATTGTTGAAGATGAAAGAAGATTAGTTCAAGTGCTAATTACAATAAGAGAGCCACCGAGCCTTCTATTCATTGAAACGAAACCCATAGACCTTCACTTTCTTGTCCCTTTATTGTCCATCAGTGCCTTATAATGATTAGGGCTAGGTCCTTTGTCTCATTAGAAAGCTTTTCTCCTTTCAAAATCAAAATTTTCTGTGGAATCAAGATTCTTAGGGCCACGGGCACATCCTTATAGGTTATCTCACATCTTAAAAAAATGATTTATACATATTCTATTTAGTGCAAATTTAACTGTAGGTAATTTCCCATGGTTGATCTTACAAAACTTGAATTTTATTCGTAAAAATCGAGAAGGACTGAGTCAAGCTCAAGCATTCAACTTCCTTGACAAGTTAGGCTCGAACAAGAAACACAATACTAGATTGACCTCAAGTTGGGCTCAAGCCGGGCACTGTGCAGCCCTGACTCAGGTTGACACCCCTAGTAATGACTGAATAGCATGCCATCCTACCATTGTAAAACAAAACCTGAAAAACTATCTTACTTCACAATTGGTCACAGATACAGACTTCAGCCAAATCTTTCCAAGGAACAGCTTTTAAATAATCCTCTGCAGATGAAATCAAACTATTATCATCAGATAAAAAAGATGATACCTTTTTTAGGAAATTTTTTAGCCAGCCTCCTGTATAAACCACCAGCCGCTTCAAGAGCTACTCCAATAGTCTTCTCACGGATACCATTCAACGAAGTGAGCCTTACATTTACATCGCTAACTAAAGTCTCGTACATATTCGCAACGTACATTAGAGGCAATGCAAATCTCACGTCACCCTCAAATTGGACTTCTCTTGACTTCCTTTTGTTCAGCTGGCCTTGCCCAGATTGAGCAGAGAAATCAGGCTCAGGATCGGATACTTGGACCACATGATCAGTAATGAAGTGATCCACAACAATTTGCAGAAATCTCGCCCTCGAGGATTCAATAGGTGAAACATCTAGTTCAACATTCAACCATCGATCAGCTCAGGCCAAAAATCACTCCACCAGACTCTGATGATAATAGAAAAGCAACATCTAAATCCTCCCTAACTGCAACTCAAAACCGATCGCAACACAGTATAAACAAACAAATCACCATCGATGGTCAAGACGTCGTAGGAACTCCTCGACGGACCGACTTCCTCGAGGCTCGAGCGATCTTCTTCAGCTCCAACACCATGAATTGGCAGAGAAGCCCGGTACGAATCGTGTATACATTCCTGCAAGCACAATGAACAAAAGGAACCCTCACACTCGCCTCCGAAATCAGTCAGAACACAAGTATCGACAACGCAGACGATCAGTAGTAGCTCACGACGGCAGCGGAATCGTCGTCGTTGTCCAAGCTGTCCTCGGTCACCGCGTCCCGGCTGACGCCGCCGATGTCGTCGACGGTGTTGAGGTCGTGGAGCGAAGAGGCGCCGACGAAGGAACCCGCCGCCCTCAGATCGTAGTGCTCCACCGGAACCCTACTCCCCATCCCCGCCACTCCACTCCCGCCGGGCAAAGCCCCAAGCCCTCCCCTCCGCCGCCGGCGGTGGCACCCCGAGCTCCGGCGACTGCGAACAAGAAGAAGAGAGGCGGCGGCGGGATCAGCTCAAGAGTCGCCATCATCGACGTCAAAGAGATTCGATTTCTCGTCCGATTAGGTTTTGACTTTTGCTGGTGAATGCCGAGCTTCGTGGCTGCTCGTCTTGCTTCTGCTATTTGAGCGAGCGAGAGAGAGAGAGAGAGAGAGAGAGGGAGGGTGGGATTGTTCCAAGCCTGAGACCGTACCTGAGGTTTCGGAGAGGCAAAGCGAGCTTCCCAAGCCTGGTTCCGACGCCCGCACCAAATCCCAAGCCGGCGCGAATTTTGTATCGTTGACTCGTCCCGCACTGTTCTTCTACTAAGCAAGATTAATAATATCAGTGATTAAGCATTCTCTCTCTGTATATATATTTTTTAGATTAGTTCAATTTAATGAAAATGAATAATTTTTTTAATTATAGACTAAGAATATTATAACTAAAGGAGACCAGATCACCGTAAAAGGCCTGAACGGCAGAATTTTAATTCTAAATAACGATTCGCTCTTGTTAATTAGATGCAACGGGACATCCGAAAAAATAAAAATGCAATAAGTACATACAATTCTATTGAACAGGATTAATAGCGGTAATTGGGTATTCTTTATGTATTTTTAAGATCGTTTAATTTAAGGAAAAGAAAATTTTTTTTATGGTAGACTAAGAATGTTGTAATTAAAGAAGACCCAGATCGCCATAAAAAAGTTTGAACAATAGAATTTATTTTTGAATAACGATATGCTCTAGTTATATAGATATAACAGGGTATTCGAAAAATAAAAATGCAAAAAATACATAAAACTAAATTAATTACTACTTAGCAACTTTTCATTTTTCATACGTGAATTTTAGTTTGTAGTTTTGAGGGTGTTGAAATGTCAATTAAAATTTGTTTCATAAAAACATAATCTATCGAGAAAATTTCAAATAAGGACATGAAATACTTTTATTTTCTCAAATAATGACCTAAAGTAAACCTTGTGTCAAATAAATACCTGAAGTACCTTCATTTTCTCAAATAAGGATATGAAGTGAATATTGTCTCATATAAGGGTCTAAAGTAGCTATCTCAATCTCAAAAAAAGTTACCGGAGTCGAGGGCATTTTAGTCTTTTATTTTTTTTCTTTTTTTTCCTTTCCTTTTGAGTTTTTTTCCACAAAAAACAAACTCAAAAAAAATTACATAAAAAATAGGGGGAGGGTAGTCGGCCTGTGGCTGTCGCCCCATCACCGGTGGTGTGACACTCCTAATTTGGGCCAAGCCGACCAAAGGAAATGGAATTGGCGAGTAGCTCGATCCAAGGATTAGTCATGGATTGGCTGGTGTGGTCGAAACGGGTATTTAAAGGATCGATCAAGGGATCGATAATGAAATGACTTCCCAGTCACGCAAGTTGATTGGAGTGATTCGACCATAGATTGACCATTCGACCATAAGGGTCAATAGTGGAACGATCCCGAACAACCATGGATCGATGCTATGCTGGCATGTGTTGATCGTAGGTGATTTCGTCAAACATGCACTTGTCGCAGGTGGCCATGGATCGATTATGTGGTATTCGATTCCAAGAAATTACATGATAACCAAGGATTGATCATGGATCTTTGATGCTAGAATATGAATTGATCGCGAATCGGTCATGGATTACTATATTGAGTCAGGTAGGCCATAGACAAGCCGTGTATCATGCCAAGAGCCTAGTGGCTTGGTCAAAGACCAGGTTTTGTACCGACCGTGTAGGCCAGGCATTGTGCCTAGTCATGGACCGGTCGTGAGCCATCAGTCAGGCTACAAGCCAGTCCAGGGCTCGGCTGTGTGCCGGTCATTGTGATTGACCTATGTGCTAGGCCTTGTGCCCATCGATTCCAGCCCAGACCTAGTTCCGTACTGATTAAACTTAGCCACAGGCCATGCATTGTGCCTACCCGTGAGTCAATGCATGTGTATAGCTCATGAACTGGTCCCTTGTTAGTATATCCTGTCCGTATACTCGGCTCCTCACTCGTGCAGCCCGACAGTGCGCTAGGTACGCCATTTGTATGGCCTGGCAGTGTGCCTAACCTTGTCCCTATGTGGCCAAGCCATGTGCCAGGCCCGATGCCCGCTTAAGCCCGATCGAACATGCCATGTACTAGGACAATCTGGCTGGTTCGGCCTTGCGCTGTTGAGCCCGGTCTTTAGCTCGATAGTGTCCAAACATACTCAGACATATTTTACACCGAACCTCGGTTCCAAATGGGATGGTCGATCGTTTATAGCACTTGAAAACCCTCAATTACCTTAGTTCTTTATTAAGTCAAGTTTTAGTGAAAATTGGGTGTTCAAGAAAGATGTGTCATTAGAATTAAGTAAGGACCCCGAATAATTGAGTGTTCTTGAAACAAGACACCTGGTTTACGCCTAAAAGCTTCTTGGAACAAGAAGACATGTTGACTTGACTAAGTTGCCAATAATTGAACTTGTCACCAATAATGGAACTTGCTCTACAAGAACCAATAATGAAGACCAATCTCCAATAACAGAGCCATGGACCAATAATGAAGCTTGTCTTGCAAGACCAATAATTGTGGAGCCTAAGGAGAGATTCACGCCCAAAGGGATTAATAACTTTCTTTGTAAGTTGCCAATAATTAAAGGTTCTTGAAGAAGACACTAATAATAGAGATAGGGCCAATAATGAAGTGTCTTATAGAAGCCACCAAGAATTGAGTCTTGAAGACTAAGGCCATAGTTCACGCCCAACAAGAGAGTCACGCCCAAAATGAAGAAAAATAGAAGACCAAGTTGATGAAGTTATTGGAGGGGTCACTATTAGAGGCTTAGGTATCTTCTTGGTCATTAATGAAGAAGATGAGTCACATGCCCTAAACTTAGGATAGGATGACTCTAATGAGAGACTTAGAGGCCAAGTTAGAAAATAAGTGGCCCAAGTTGAAAGCTTGAAGAGGAAGATTAATGATAGTTAAAGACTTTCAAGACCATCTTCATCTTTAGCTTAACATTTTTTTCTTTTTTCATAAAGGGCATTAATGGACCACCCTATAAATAAGCCTTGTCCCCACTTAGTCTCCCTTTTTCCACACACCACCACCAACTCTCATGCCACTCTCTCTCTCTCTCTCTCACGCCTACCCTCCCAACCGACCACCTTTGCTCACGCCATCCTCTCTCTCTCTCTCTCTCTCTCTCTCTCTCTCTCTCTCTTTCTCTCTCATGCCACCTTCTTGGTCCCCACTAAATCTTTCTTTTGTCGAGTAGTGTAAGTAAATTCCCTAATCTCGGGATAGGATGTCACGATACATTATTGACTTGTGTTTTTTCCTGAGCCATGATAGGGATTTGCTCATGGTTGTTTGTGTGCTTTATTGTTGTTGCAAGACATAATCACGAGCAAAGCATGACTCGATCGTGAAAGAAGGAATGTATGTCTTGTACGCACGTTATGGCATTTAGATCAAGATTTGTTTGGCAAAGATTCGATATTGAGGTGTATCGGATCCAAGCTAAGTATAGTTTTGTTCAATGCTTGGCGTGTCGAATCAAGTCGCAGGCCCAGAACCGTGACCGACATGCTAGGTGATCTAGGACTGTTGTTCATGAGTTTCCCACTTGCACCCATGCCTTTGGGCAATATTGTTTTGCATGGCTATTGAAGAAAGATAAGAAATCGGTTTAGTTGATTGCCTATGATGCAAGGACACATGAGAGACTAAAGCCATCTATGATGGATTTCGAAACGTTGCCCGATGGATTTTGGATGTCCGATGGATTCCGGATGCCTGGTGTATTTCGGATACCCGATGGATTTCGAATGCCTAATGGATTTCTGATGCTCGATAGATTTTGAAAGAACCGATGGATTTCAGTTAAGAATAAATGAATTTCGTGTATTTTGTTCTTACATGCATTACTTGTGTACCATGCTTGATGTTCTCTTGTTTGAGATGTGTTCCATGGATAGCACATAGACAAAATAAATGCATATTTGCTATTGATTTGTCATCAATATCGAGACAGTAAGGTTGGACGCGTGTCCAATGACAATTTTTTTCCTCCTAACTTGACATTAGAAGATTTACTTATTGAGTCAATGACTCACTCTCCGTTGTTTTTCCAAACTTGTATGGTGGCGGCTTTGCCTGTGCACTTCGATGTTCCCGTGGAGATGATAGTAGATGTAATCGATGTAGTAGATGCCCGAGATGGGAGAACCTATCGTAAGGTTATCTCACAAATCAAAGTTGACGAGGGCCTTGATAACCCCATTCCGCATCAGTACGAAGCTTGGTACATATGGACGGAGGAAAGACTATTTGATCCCCCCGCAGGTTTAATGACTCTTTTGGAGATGCCAACGGACCGGCACTCAAGAATGATGCAAACGGAGCCTAGGCGGCGAACATGACTTGGGTACGACCGAGCGTGTTTTGGAAAGGAACTTTTTGGAGGACCTTTTTGGAAAAAATCACAATAGCAGGGCTAGGCATAACCCAACCGTGTTTGTTATAGCGGTATACGTGTGTGAATTGGCCCATAAAAAGAAGGGGCTTGTAAAAAAAAGGTTTGACTTGTAAAATATATAAGCTATCATGTAAATGCAAAGTTTGCTCATGATACTTGTCTTAATACTATTGTTTGTTTTGGTTGTGATTATCCCAAATTCATGCTTCCGCTTGCTCATAAAGAAAGATAATAACGAACGGGACGTCGCAAAGTAAACCACGAGTCACGGTCTTAATCGGGATGTGACAAGTGGGGCGACGGCTGTGACATCCCCGATTTTAGGCCTAGGAGCCGAGGGCAAGTGATTGATGAATGAGCCGGTAACTTAAGCTGAGGGTCGGTAATGGAACGGATAATTTAGTCGGAACGAGTGTACTGAGAGTTGGTCATGGTTCGATTGAAAGATTGTCCATGAAATGACTTAGGGATTGACAGGAGAATGACTCCTGGATTTTGCAAGATGATTAGAGTAATATGACTGTGGATTGACCCTTCAACCATAAGGGTCGTTAGTGGAACGGTCTGGGATAGCTGTGGATCAGTACGGTGTCAGCATGTGTCGATTGCGGGTGATACCACAGAGCTATGTACCAGTCACGGATGACCATGAGTTAATTCAGGAGTATTGGATTCCACGAGACTACATGACAATCGAGAGTCGATCACGAGTCGTTGATACTCGAACGTGGACCGGTCGCTAATTGGCCACGAATCATTGTGCCAAAGTCAGGTAAGCCATGGACAAGCCATATGCCAGGTTACGAGCCCAATTGCTTGGCCACGGACTAGGCCATGTGCCAATCGCCCCTATCAAGCTGTGTGCCTGAACGTGACCAGCTATCATTCCCATAAGCTAAGCCACGGACCAGCTACATGCCCGGTCGTGTGCCAGCCATTGTGCCAACTTTTGTGCCGGGCATTGTGCCCATAAGATCCGGTTCCGACCTAGTCCCATGCCCAAGAAATATGGTCATGAGCCGTGTATTATGCCATTCATGAGCCATTGCGCGTGTTTGGCCATGAACCGATCCCCTATTTATGTGACCCGGCATGGTGCTTGACACGTTGCTCGTGTAACCGGCATGGTGCTTGGCACGTTGCCCGTGCAGCTTGATGCAGCGCCTGTGTGGCCCAGCCATATGCCCAACCTTGTGCCCATGTGGCCCAGTCGCATGCCCGTATGGCCCAGCAGTGTGCCAGGTCACGCGCTCAGTCAAACCCGGCCACACGCCTAGCCACCCGATTAGCTTGGGTTTATTCCATTTTACTTGGACCTTGGTTTGGTTGTGTTAGGTGATATTTGAGGACATTCTCGCACCGAACCTCAAGTTGAGTGGGTACAACAAGCGTGGACAACCCTCGAAAAATAAGGTGAACAGGTATGATGTAGGGTTATGAGTGTAGTGTCGATTAGTCGGTTTTGTACAAACCGATTGGCCCAAGTAGTTGGGAATAAACCAGCATGCTTCAAAAGTCCCTCGCTATTCAAAATTGAAAAGGACAAGAAGACAAATTTGTTGACTTGGTCAAATGCCCCATTAAAGCCATTTAAGGCCTCCATAATTGCAGCCCGCTCAGGTGTCCCCTTCAATTATTGCTGGCTAGCTGAGTTGTGCATGGCATTAAAGGAGTTTAATGACTCGATGGCCACCAATTATGGGCACAAACCAAGGGACAATTGGCTAAGTGAAGAGGAAAATCGAGAAAGGCAATTGGCCAAAGGAAAAAGGAAGAAACTGAGAGATAAAGAGAGAGACTAAGGGATAAGATCATATTAAAAACACTTAATTGCCATGCATGATTTCTTTTGGCCTTAGTGCATTAATGTAATTATTGCTTAACTTCTTTTCCAAGCCTAGCTTGTCTTTAAAAAGGAGTAAGAAGCTTACGTGAGAAGCCAAAAAAAAAAACAGCCATTATTTTCTCTTTTTCCTTCTTGCTTCCTTGTTCACGCCCAAAGAAGCACCAGCCAACCTTCTTCTTCCTCCTTCTTATTCGGCCAACTAGAAAATCACACACGAGAATCGCCCAAGGCCCCATTTTTCCCAAACTCAAGCCTTTTTCGTGCTCAAAACCAAGCCGCCAACCACTTACTTTTTTTGGTATCTCGTGGCTAGTGTTTCGTTGTGTAAGTGAATTCCCTAATATTGGGAAAGGAAGTTGCAATACATTGTAACATGGTTTGCTTGACCCGTTTCGTGGTTTCTTGGTCGATTATAGCTTGTTCTTATTTGATAAGTGATGCTCATGTGTGACAATCATGTTTGATGTTTGTTTTGTTGTTTCGTAACACGAACTTTGCTATTGATTTGCCATCGATGCCGATACAATAAGAGCTGACTTATGTGAACGGCGATTGTCTCGTCCTTACTTGATATTAGTGTTTTCACTTATTGAGTCTCTCCGACTCACTTCCCGTTATTTTTCATCTTCTCAGGTCCATAGCATAGAATCTCCCCCGACTTGGTTTGGAAACCCTATCAAGATAAGAGTGGAACTGCTCATGGTTATTGATGCCCGCAAAGGCCGAGCTTATCGTAGGATCACCACGTACATGATGGTGGATGAGGGCAAGAAGAATTAGTCCCTCATACATACGTGGCATGGTACCGTTTAGCTAACGAAAATTAGGTTAGACCCCTATGCAGGTTCAACAGTCCATTCACCGGCATGGATGGGCCGGCTCCGAGGCAAGCCGGGGGTGGAGCATCAGATGGCCGGACGAACAAAGAATAGGAGGAGCGAGAAGCGAGAAGCCATAGTGAAGATAGAAACCCAAGCTGAAGTTTTGATAGTACGATAGTTGGCTTGCTTTGCGGAATCGCCCTTGAAATGGGCATGTAAATTATAAGCGTAGCTTGTAAGGGTCCGAGAGAAGGGCTTGACAAAATAAGCACATATTATGTAAATACAACGTGCGAAGTTTGCTTATGTTGATATTGTATTATTCCGTTTCTATTTGCTTCCGCGTGCGTATTGATTAAAATGAACAGGACGCACTAAATTATTTCCATGAGTCACGATTCCATCAAGTCATGTTTGCTCATTAAGCATCATTCGTGATTCCGAGTCAGAACGTAACAGCGGTGGCCATGACCGATGAGGGTCGGCGGCTACAAGAGGGAGAGGGCTTATCACGCCACGACTCGGAATCACGATCGATGCTTGATGACCGATTATGACCCGAACAGAACCATGACTTGCGAAAATGCATTAGTACGTTCCATTCATTGTTCTTAATGCGCAAGCAGAGGCAAGTAAAAAGAAACAAGACAACATGAGTAATATAAGCAAACATCGCTCGTTATATTTACATGATTCGTGTTTATTTTGACAAGTCCCTCTTTTAGGTCCTTTCAAACCATACTTATATTTTACATGCCATTTTTAAAGGCGGTTCCGCACATAAGCCAGCTACGGATAAACAAAACTTTGGTTTGGTTATCTTATTCCTACTATTTCTTACGATTACTCTCTCCTTGCTCCATACTCATATGTGACATCTCCGATTTCGGGCCTAGGAAGCCGAGGGCTGGTAATAAGTGGATTATTGGGTAAGTTGAGTTGATGATCGGTATTAGAGTGGACAGCATGATCGGAATGAGTGTACTGAGGGTTGGTCGTGGTTTGACCGAAAGATTGTCAATGAGTTGGTCTAGAGATCGACAGTGGAATGACCCCTGACTACGCAAATGATTAGAATGATATGACCATAGGGTGATCCTTCGACCATAAGGGCCGTTAGTGGAGCGGTCTGGGATAATTGTGGATCAGTTCGGTGTCGACATCTGTCGATCGTGATGATACCGCACGACCATGCATTAGTCTCGGGTGACCACGAGTTAATTCCGGAGCACCGGATTTTCACGAGGTTACATGATAACCGAGGGTCGATCATGGATCGTTGATACTCGAATGTAGCCCGGTCACAAATCGACCATGGATCGTTGTGTCAAATCGGGAAGGCCATGGATGAGACGTGTATCAGGCCATGTGCCTAATGGCTTAGTGGCGGTCCGGGCAAAATTGCCAGTCGCGACGGCCAAGGCCATGTGCCTGATCATGATCGGACATTGTGCCTGTTAGCCAGGCCATGGATCGGCTACGTGCCCGTTCGTGTGCCGGCCATTGTGCCCGACCCTCGTGCCACAAGTTGTGCCCGTAAAATTCGGTCCAAATCTTGTCCCGTGTCCAAGAAATATGGCCATGAGTCGTGCGTCATGCCGTTCCCGGGCCGATGTGCGTATTGGGCCGCGAACCGACATCTCGCCCGTATGACCTGGCACGGTGCCCATGCGGCCGACCAAGCACTAGGTGCATTGCCCGTGCGGCCCGGCGAGCCGCTCAACACGTTGCTCGTGCAGCCCGGTACGTTGCCTGGCGCATCACCCGTACGGCCTGGCGCATTGGCCATGCAGCCCGGCCACTGGCCCAGTCAGGCCGCCCAATATGCCCGACGGCCCGGCCGTATGCCTAGTCCACCCGAGAAGGCCAATTTGGGTTATTTTAGCTTGGATTGTTGTAGGGCCAAGTTTGGACATTTGTGAAGGCCTTTTTACACTAAGTTCCATTTTAAAAGGGTATTATTGGAATTATTTTGTAAGAAAACTCTCGGGAAAAGTTTGAGAATTAGTATGATGCGGGGTTCGTTTTGGACGTTATGTGCGTATTTTTGCGAAAACCATTTGATCCGAGCAATTTGGAATGGAATTCAGCCAATTGGAGAAATCCCTAGAAAGTTTGACTAAGTCAAACCTTATCCATACCATCGTTACATCCATTTATTGCTTGGCCTTCATTTTCAACAAACCATTGTGAAGCCATTTATTGAGTTTTGGCCATCAAGTATTGACCAAAAAAGGGAGAAGAAAGCCACGGCAAGGAGGGGAAGAGAGAGAGGGAAGTCACAGCCAAGCTTGAGGAGAGAGAAAGGAAGAATATTTGGCCATTTTCATCAATATTCTTGACTTTTGGACTTAAGCCATTAATGGGTAGATGACACGTACGCTTACCTCACGCTCCACATGACACGTGAGTTTGCCTCACACCCCACATGACACGTGCGCTTACCTCATCAAGACTTTAAGCTAACTCCTCTATATATAGAGGAGAGAGAAAGGAAGAATATTTGGCCATTTTCATCATTATTCTTGACTTTTGGACTTAGGCCATTAATGGGTGGATGACACGTGCGCTTATCTCACACCCCACATGACACGTGCGCTTACCTCACACCCCACATGACACGTGCGCTTACCTCATCAAGACTTTAAGCCAACTCCTCTATATATAGAAGCCATTGGGAGAGTTTTGGCTCACTTTTCCCACATACACAAACCGGCCAAGAAAGAGAGAGAGAGAGAATGCCAAGATAGAGAGAAAGAGAAAACCAAGAGAGAAAAGCCGAGAGAGAAAAAAAAAAAAGAAAAGCCGACGCCGTAAATTGTCCGAGACTCGAGACCGTTGCCTTTCCCGCCCATTCTTTCCTCTAGTTCTTGTTTTATTAGAGTAAGTGAGATTTTACTACCGGGAAATGACGTTGAAATACGTTGTATCACGAGCCTTCCCCGTTTTCGGCTCTTGATATTCCGATGTTGTGTTCTCTATAACAAGTTTGCCTTGTTTCGTATTTTTGCATGTTATCTAATACAAATTAGAAACCGAGGCGCGACACATGAGGTAAACCGTGACTTAGCCATGATTGGAATCCTTGTTTTATGCTTTCTATGCTCGTCGTTGTTTGATCGGCCACGAAGGCCAGTACGATAAGAATGTTTCGTGTAATGACGATTGATATGTCCTCGCCTGTTAGTAAAATTTTATTTGCTGAGTCTCATCGACTCATTCCATGTTGTTTTCTCTTTTTTAGGTCCGTAGGAATTGCGTCACCCCCGGCCCTATTTGGCAATCTGGTCGAAATGAGAGCCAAGCTCTTGATAGTCATCGATGCCCATGAGAACCGTGCCTACCGCAGGATTACAACTTACGTGATGGTTGACAAAGGTCGGGTAGACCTTGTCCCGCACCCGTACGTGGCCTGGTACCCCTTAGCCGACAGGGACTGGGTCGATCCCCTTCGTGGATTTAACGGTCCTTTCACTAGTATGGGCGGTTCGGCTTCGGGATCGGCCATGGGCGGGGCGTGAGGAAGGCCGTGCGGACGAGGGCGGGGAGGAGCGAGCGAAGACGAGGAAATAGTAGCCGTAGAGAAGCTAAGGACCCAAGCCAAAATTTTATTGTGTATATGGCTTGTTTGTATCTCGAAAGTGCCTTTGAAATAGGCATGTAAAAAATATCGTTTAAGACTTGTTTGCCTAAGATATGGCATGTAAATAAGCACGAATCCATCATGTAAATACCATGTGCATCATTTGCCTTTATTGCTGGGTTTTGTCTCGTTGAATTGCTTCCACATGCTTTTTTTTCTATATTTAAAATCAACGAGACGTAGTAATAATGATTCATGCTTCACGGGCTCGTTCCGATCATGGTCGGTCAACAAGTATCGTCCGTGAGTGGTTCGGGACATGACAGTGGGTTGGTTTTGGTATCAGAGCAGGTTTTCCCTTCAGTAGGTGCAGTTCGTGACAACTTGCAATTGGACGATCCGATGAGGGTAGGGAGTAACGTCGAGGCCATAAGACCTGATCATTGAACGGCCTCTTAGGAGGTGGCGCCGGGGTCACGAATACTTGATCATTGTGCAGCTTCTGATCGAGGTGGCACCGGGGCGGGTAGCCTGATCATTGTGCGGCCTTTGGAAAGAAGTGGCGCCGGGGTACAAAAATATACCACCTGATCATTGAACGGCTTCTGAAAGGAAGTGGCGCCGGGGTGAAGGGCCTGATCCTTGAGCGACTCCTGGCAGGCTTTTAGGACGGCTAAAGAACGAGAATTTCCAAGCTGTGCACTGAAAAGTGGAAAACGGTTCTGAAAATCAAGTAGTAATAAAGGCCTGGAGTTATAAGGTGCGCTGAAATGGGGTAGTTAGTTAGGAAACACCCTGTGCATGTGAATGTGTCTGTACACTGATTGATTGGTAAGTATGCTTTGATTGCTGAGTTTTGATTGCTGACATGTTCTTGCGCTGTAGAAAAGCCTTAGTCGTTTACCGAAGGCAGTATGAGTGCTCCGGACCCGACCTTGACCTCGAAAGGAAAGTCTAAGCAAGATCCCCGAATAAATGGAATTATGTAGGCTTTTGCGACCGTAGGAGAATTGCTGGGGTAGCAAGTACAACAAGCACAACAACGACTGCCTATTGCTGAAAATGTAGCTGCAGCAAATGGAAATAGGAATGGTGACCGAACAATACATGAATTGATCGAGCAATTCTTGAAGCTGCGACCCCCGAAGTTTGCTAGAACTGGAGATCCCGAAGAGGCGGAATCCTGGATCGATGAATTACAAAAAGCGTTTGAACTGCTGCGATGTTCTGAAGAAGATAAAGTCGCCTTAGTGGCCTATCAACTGCGAGGGAACGCCAACTACTGGTGGAAGGCGACTAAAGAAATTGTATTCCTAGAAAATATTGTGTTGAACTGGAATGCTTTTGTTGAGGCATTCAACAGAAAGTATTTTTCCGAGTGTGCTCGTGATCGTAAAATGAAAGAATTTCTGCAACTCCAGCAGGGAAATATGACGGTGGACCAGTATGAAGCAAGGTTCGCCCAGTTGTCAAGGTACGCCCCCAGACTTATTGAAAACCCCGTCGACAAGGCAAAATGATTCTGTGATGGTCTTAAACCTGACATCCGGAGTCAGTTAGTGCCGCTGAACTTGAAAGATTATAATGAATTATATGAACGAGCTTAACTGATTGAGAAGGATTTGCTAGAGAGGGTCCCTTCGACGTGACCCTATTATTCTACTCCCCGAATAGATCAACGTTCGGGCAAGAGGTTAGTGATAAGGGGGAAACGTCCTTTTGTTTCCAACAAGAAGCGGAATTTCTAGCAACCAGCCAATGTTTATGGAAATACTTGTTCTGTTTGTGGATGACAGCATGGCGATGCCCCATGCCCCGTTCATATGGGAGCGTGCTTCGGGTGTGGCCAACAGGGTCACATGGTCAGGGATTGTCCACAAAGGCGACAGAATATGCCTTTACAGTAAAGACAGGTGACAACAGCAACTGGAGTCTAACCTCGTGCTAACAACGGTGATCGTCCTCCGGCTCAAGGACGAATATATGCACTTACTCAAGAAGATGCCGAGAACTCCGACGCAGTGATCATAGGTACGGTTTTCCTCAATAACTGTGCTGCATATGCGTTAATTGATACTGGAGCTACACATTCATTCATGTCTAGCCAATTTGTGCGTTTGGCCAAACTTGAGATGAAACCGTTAGAAAATGCACTTAGTATTTCTACTCCGATGAAAAATGAAGTGCAGACTACCCTAGGATGTCAAGGATGTAAAATGATTATAGGTGGGCTTGTGGATGTTATAAATCTAGCGGTATTGGCCATGTATGACTTTGATGCTATCATTGGTATGGATTGGCTTAGTCAACAACGAGCTAAGATAGACTGTTATAGTAAAGTGATTCAGTTCCATCCTCCCGATCGTCCTTGCTATACATTCGTGGGAAATGAAGGAGGACCTTCTACTCCTTTAATTTTTGCTATAGAAGCAAATCGACTATTGCAGAAAGGTTGTCAAGGATTTCTGACAACAGTAGAAAATACAGCAAAGGAAGAAGAACCAAAGATGGAAGATATTTTGGTGGTACAAAAATTTCCAGATGTTTTTTCAAAGGAATTACCAGGTCTACCTCCGGAACGAGAAGTAGAATTTGCTATCGAAGTAGTTCCTGGAACGAAGCCTATTTCCAAAGCTCCCTACAAGATGGCGTTGATCGAATTGAAAGAATTGAAGGTGCAAATGCAAGAATTACTGGACAAGGGGTTTATTCGTCCAAGTGCATCACCTTGGGGTGAGCCAATATTGTTCGTGAAAAAGAAAGACGGCTCGTTGCGACTATGCATCGATTATCGGCAACTAAATAGGGTTACTATCAAGAATAAATACCGACTGCAAAGAATCGATGATTTATTTGATCAACTCCAGGGAGCATCAGTGTTTTCCAAGATCGACCTAAAATCGGAATATCATTAACTAAGAATCAAGAAGAAGGATATTCCAAAGACGGCATTTCGAATCCGATATGGTCATTATGAATTCACCGTTATGCCATTCGGTTTGACGAATGCTCCAGCAGCCTTTATGGACCTGATGAATCGAGTATTCAAGCCATACTTGGATCAATTCGTCATAGTTTTTATCAAGGACATCCTGATATACTCAAAGAATTCAATTGAACATGAACAACATCTGAGATTTGTACTTCAGACGCTCAGGGGACACACATTCTATGCAAAATTCAGCAAATACGAGTTCTAGTTATCTCGCGTGGTATTTCTTGGCCATGTGATTTCAGGAGAAGGCATATCAGTGGATCCATGCAAAATTGAAGTGGTAGTTAATTGGCCAAGGCCAACGACTGTCACCGAAGTTCAAAGTTTCTTGGGATTGGCAGGATATTACAGAAGGTTCGTGGAACCATTCTCTAACATCGCTATTCCTTTAACACGATTGCTAAAGAAGGAAACAAAGTTCGAATGGACTGATAAATGCGATCGAAACTTTCAAGAATTGAAGCAAAGGCTAACGACTGCTCCTATTTTGACTATACCTAAAGGATTAGGAGGATTTGAAATATACAGCGACGACTCTCACAAGGGACTGGGCTGTGTGTTAATGCAGGATGGTAAAATAGTGGCTTATGCCTCGAGACAATTGAGGCCGTATGAATTGAATTATCCAACCCATGATCTAGAACTTGCTGTAATCGTGTTTGCCTTGAAAATTTGGCGACATTACTTATATGGGGAGCAATTCGTTATTTATACGGATCATCAGAGTTTGAAATATTTATTTTCCCAGAAGAAGTTAAATATGAGGCAACGACGCTGGATGGAACTTCTCAAAGACTACGATTGCGAGATATTGTATCATCCTGGCAAAGCAAATAAAGTGACCGATGCTCTTAGTCAAAAATCAGCTATCGCTCATTTGATAGTTAAAGAATGGACTCCACTTGAAGAAGCTCGAGACTAAGACTTCAAATTGGAAGTTAGATGTCATCAGAATTTACTAGCTGCTCTCAGAATCGAGCCGGACATCATTGTAAAAATCAAGGCGCTACAACAAATAGACTCGGATATCCAGAAGGTCCGAAAGGAAGTAGCAGAAAAGAAGAAATCCAATTTCCATGATATGGACGACGGAATCTTGAAGTTTAACGGACGTTTATGCGTGCCGAATGATGAACAACTCAAGGAAGAAATCTTGACAGAAGCTCACAAGAGCCATTATAGCATCCATCCAGGCAGTACTAAAATGTACCAAAATTTGCGACAACATTTCTGGTGAAACGGCATGAAGACGGACATAGCCAAACATGTGGCTAAATACTTGATGTGTCAACAAATCAAGGCTCAACATTGCAAGCCGGGCGAATTATTACAACCATTAGAAAATCCTGAATAGAAATGGGAGCACATCACGATGGACTTTGTAATGGGGCTACCGAGAAGTCAGAGAGGAAATGATACAATATGGGTGATTGTTGATTGACTGACAAAATCGACTCATTTTCTTCCTGTGAGAAAGGATCTTCCATTGGAAAATCATGCCGAGTTATATGTTCGACACATTGTACGATTACACGGAGTCCTAGTAACAATCACATCGGATCGAGATCCAAAGTTTACTGCAAGTTTTTGGCGAAGTCTCCAAACTGCTATGGGAACCAAGCTACGATACAGTACAGCTTATCATCCGCAAATGGATGGCCAAACAGAAAGAACGATCCAGACCCTTGAGGATATGTTGCGAGCATGCATTGTGGATTTCAAGGGAAGTTGGGATGAGCATTTACATCTCATTGAATTTGCGTACAACAACAGTTACCAGTAAAGTATCAGAATGGCACCATTCGAGGCATTATACGATCGAGCTTGCAGAACTCTAGTCTGTTGGGATAAGGTCGGGGAAAAGAAGGTCACGGGTCCAAAGCTAGTGCAACACACCAATAAGGTCGTGCAAGTGGTTAGAGATAAATTGAGAATCGCCCAAAGCCGATAGAAAAGTTATGCTGACAAGCGTAGAAAACCCCTAGAGTTTAGGGTAGGCAACCACGTATTTCTCAAAGTTTCACCTATGAGGGGTGTGTCGCGTTTTGGGAAGAAAGGTAAGTTAAGCCCCGCGGTACGTCAGACCTTTTGAAATTTTAGAGAGAATAGGGAATTTGGCTTATCGATTGGCGCTGCCACCGAAACTTGCTCAGGTGCATGACGTGTTTCATGTATCGATGTTGAGAAAGTATGAATCCAATCTGGCACATGTGCTGAATTTCGACGAGGTCAAATTGAATAGCAGAGTGTCCTATGTGGAGGAGCCAGTGCGGATCGTGGACCGTAAAGAGCAAGTGTTGAGGAATAAAACTATTTCCGTAGTAGAGGTCCTATGGCGACACCAAAGCGTAGAGGAAGCTACCTGGGAAGGTGAGGAAATCATGAAGCGGCAGTATCCGTACTTATTCGAGGAATCAGGTATGTGTTTAAATTTCAAGGACAAAATTTTTATTAGAGGGAGAGAATTGTGACATCCCCGATTTCAAGCCTAGGAAGCCGAGAGCTGGTAATTAGTGGATTAGTGGATAAGTCGAGTTGAGGATCAGTATTAAAGTGGACAGCATGATTGGAACGAGTGTACTGAGGGTTGGTCGTGGTTCGATTGAAAGGTTGTCAATGAGTTAGCCTAGGGATCGACAGTGGAATGACCCCTGACTACACAAATGATTAGAGTGATATGACCATGGGGTGATCCTTCGACCATAAGGGCCGTTAATAGAGTAGTCTGGGATAATTGTGGATCAGTCCGGTGTCAACATGTATCGGTCGCGGGTTATACTGCACGGCCATGCATTAGTCCCGGGTGACCACGAGTTAATTCTAGGGTACCGGATTTCCACGAGGCTACATGACAACCGAAGGTCGATCATGCATCGTTGATACTTGAACGTGGCCCGATCACGAATCGGCCACGGATCGTTGTGCCAAGTCGGGAAGGCCATAGATGAGACGTGTACCAGGCCATGTGCCCAATGGCTTAGTCGCGGCCCGGGCAAAATTACCGGTCACGGCGGCCAAGGCCATGTGCTCGGTCATGACCGGCCATTATGCCCATCAGCCAAGCCACGGACTGGCTACGTGCCCATTCGTGTACCGGTCATTGTGCCCGACCCTCGTGTCATAAGTTGTGCCCGTAAGATCCGATCCCGATCTTGTCCCATGTCCAAGAAATATGGCCATGAGTCGTGCGTCGTGCTATTCCCGGGCCAATGTGCATATTGGGCCGCAAACCGACCTCTCGCTCGTATGACCTAGCACGGTGCCCATGCGGCTGACCAAGCACTAGGCGCGTTGCCCGTGCGGCCTGGCGAGCCGCTCAGCGCGTTGCCTGTGTAGCCCAACACGTTGCCTGGCGCATCGCTCGTGTGGCCCGGCGCGTTGCTCCTGCGGCCCGGCCATTGGCTCGGTCAGGCAGGCCAATTTGCTCGACAATCCGGCCGTGTGCCCAGTCTACACGAGAAGGCCAATTTGGGTTATTTTGGATTGGATTGTTGTAGGGTCAAATTTGGACATTTGTGAAGGCCTGTTTACACTAAGTTTCATTTTAAAAGGGTATTATTGGAATTATTTTGTGAGAAAACCCTTGGGAAAAGTTTGAAAATTAGTATGATGCGGGGTTCGTTTTGGACGTTATGTGCGTATTTTCGCGAAACCCGTTTGATCCGAGCAATTTGGAATGGAATTCAGCTAATTGGAGAAATCCCTAGAAAGTTTGACTAAGTCAAACCTTATCCATACCATCATTACATCCATTTATTGCTTGGCCTTCATTTTCAACAACCATTGTGAAGCCATTTATTAAGTTTTGGCTATCAAGTATTGACTAAAAAAGGGAGAAGAAAGCCACGGCAAAGAGGGGAAGAGAGAGAGGGAAGTCACGGCCAAGCTTGAAGAGAGAGAAAGGAAGAATATTTGGCCATTTTCATCATTATTCTTGACTTTTGGACTTAGGCCATTAATGGGTGGATGACACGTGTGCTTGCCTCACACCCCACATGACACATGAGCTTACCTCATACCCCACATGACACGTGCGCTTATCTCACACCCCACATGACACGTGCGCTTACCTCATCAAGACTTTAAGCCAACTCCTCTATATATAGAAGCCATTGGGAGAGTTTTGGCTCACTTTTCCCACATACACAAACCTGCCAAGAAAGAGAGAGAGAGAGAGAGAGAGAGAGAGAGAGAGAGAAAGAGAATGCCGAGATAGAGAAAGAAAGAAAAAACCAAGAGAGAAAATCCGAGAGAGAGAAAAAAAAAAAAAAAAAGCCGACGCCGTAAATTGTCCGAGACTCGAGACTGTTGCCTTTCCCGCCCATTCTCTCCTCTAGGTCTTATTTTATTAGAGTAAGTGAGATTTTACTACCGGGAAATGACGTTGAAATACGTTGTATCACGAGCCTTCCCCGTTTTCGGTTCTTGGTGTTCCGATGTTGTGTTCTCTATAACAAGTTTGCCTTATTTCGTGTTTTTGCATGTTATCTAATACAAATTAGAAACTGAGGCGCGACACATGAAGTAAACCGTGATTTAGTCATGCTTGGAATCCTTGTTTTATGCTTTCTATGCTCGTCGTTGTTTGATCGGCCACGGAGGCCGATACGATAAGAATGTTTCGTGTAATGACGATTGATATGTCATCGCCTGTTAGTAAAATTTTACTTGTTGAGTCTCCTCAACTCATTCCCCGTTGTTTCTTCTTTTTCAGGTCCGTAGGAATGGCGTCACCCTCGACCCTATTTGGCAATCCGGTCGAAATGAGAGCTGAGCTCTTGACAGTCATCGATGCCCATGAGAACCATGCCTACCGCAGGATTACAATCTACGTGATGGTTGACGAAGGTTGGGTAGACCTTGTCCCGCACCTGTACGTGGCCTGGTACCGCCTATCCGAAGGAGATTGGGTAAGCCCCCTTCGTGGATTTAACGGTCCTTTTACTGGCATGGGCAGTTCGGCTTCGGGATTGGCCATGGGCAGGGCGTGAGGAAGGCCGTGCGAATGAGGGCGGGGAGGAGCGAGCGAGGACGAGGAAATAGTAGCCATAGAGAAACTAAGGACCCAAGCCAAAATTTTGTTGTGTATATGGCTTGTTTGTTTTCCGGAAGTGCCTTTGAAATAGGCATGTGAAAAATATCGTTTAAGACTTGTTTGCCCAAGATAGGGCATGTAAATAAGCACGAACCCATCATGTAAATACCACATGCACCGTTTGCCTTTATTGCTGGGTTTTGTCTCGTTGAATTGCTTTCGCATGCTTTTTTTTTCTATATTTAAAATAATGGGACGTAATAATAATGATTCATGCTTCACGGGCTCGTTCCGATCATGGTTGATCAACAAGTATCGTCCGTGAGTGGTTTGGGACGTGACATCATCTCCTCCCCGCATCCCGTTCGTCTGGCCGTCTTACACCCCGCCCATGGCTTGCCCCGGAGCCGGTCTGCCTGTTTTGTCAAACAGCCTATTGAACCCACGAGGGGGTCCAACCCAATATCCGTTTGCAAGGAGATACCATATCACGTACAGGTGAGGAACCAAGTCCTCGTAGCCTTCATCTACCATAACATACATCGTGATCCGACGGTAGGCGCGACCTTCTCGGGCATCTATCACCGTGAGCAACTCATCTCTTATCTTCACAAGGTTACCAAATCGGGTTGAGGAGACACTATACGATGGACTTGAGAAGAAGAAAAACAACACGAAATGAGTCGAAAAGATTTAATAAGCGAAAACACTAATATCAAGAGATGATGAATCAATCGCCGTTCACATAAGTTGGCTTTTATTATACCGGGACCGATAGCAAATTAATCGCAAAGTTCATGCTACGAAACAACAAACAACATCAAACATGATTGTCACACGTGAGCATCACTAGTCAAAAAAGGAACAAGTTATAATCGTCCAAGTAACCGAAAAACAGCCTAAGCAAACCATGTTACAATACATCTCAACTTCCTTTTCCGATATTAGTGAATTTACTTACTCAATGTAATACTAGAACACGTGAGAAGAAAGAAAGCAAGTGTCGTGTGGCTTGAATACGGAAAGGCGGGTCTCGGGCGGGTTGCTGGCGCGGGCTCCTTAGTTGGCCAAACAAAGCAAGAAAAAGAGGTATAGTTGGTGGGTGTGTAGGCGTGAGAGGCTCCTTTCATGCGGGGGCTTTTCCATTTATAGAGAGCCAAACTTGAAGAGAAAGCAAGCAATAATTCTAGTGTACCTAAAGTCAAGTGAGCATTAAAAGCATTAATGAACCATGGACAAAACAACATGATGACGTGCAATTAAAGAGTTTTAATGTGGCATTATCTCTTCTTGATCTCTCTCTCTCTCAGCTCCCTCTCTCTCCCTTGGCTGATTCTCTCTCTCTCGGCTCCCTCTTTTCCTTGGTCGATTCTCTCCTTTGTTTTATGTGCATTATTGGTGATCATGAGTCACCATGCCTTTATTATAGAGATAGTCAACTCAGCTGGTTCCCAATAATAAAGGGGACACCTAAGCTAAGTCCAATAATGGTGGCCTTTAATGGCTTTTAATGGGCATTTGACTTGGTCAACTTTTGTCTTCTAGAGACCCTCTATTTTTAAAGCATAAGACCTGTGCTGGATCACTCACAAATAGCTTGGACCAATCGAGTTACACGATATCGACTAATTGATACTTAATTCGCAACCCCGCATCATACTCGTTCAACTTGTTTTCCAAGGATTCTCCGCAATAAAACGCGCTCATTAATCCCATTCAATCCGAGGTTTGGTGTAGAAAAATCTCCACATATGGCCAAGTATGACCAAGCAAAGGTCTAAGTCCATCGGTGTCAATTCGGATCAGTAGGGTTACCCAGGCACGTGGCCTATCTGCCAAGCCTAACTGGGCGCATGGCCTGGCACGCTACTGGGCCGCACGGACGCATGACTGGGCACATGATCGGGCGCGTGGCCGAGCGCACGGGCACGGTGCCAAGCTGCACGAGCGGTGTGCCAAGCATAATGTTGACTTGCACGAGCAAGGGGCCGGTTCGTGGGTCCAACACATGCATTGGCTCATGGCCAAGTTTATTGGGCACGAAATTAGATCGGAGCTAAATTTGACGGACACATTGCCCGGCACAAGGGTTAAGCACAATGACTGACACACGGTCGGGCAAAGAACCGGTCCGTGGCCTAGCTGACGGGCACAATGGCCGGTCATGCCCGAGCACAAGGCCTGGCCAGCGTGGCTGGCACATAGCTTAGTCCGCGGCCAAGCCATTGGGCTCGTGGCCTGAAACATGGCTCGTCCATGGCCTACTTGACTTGGCGCAACTATTTGCGGCTGATTCGCGACCAGTCCACGTTCGAGTATCACTGATTCATGGTCAACTCTCAGTTGTCATGTGACCTTGTGGAATCCAATATCCCGGGATCAACTCATGGTCACCTGTGATCGATACATGATCGTGCGGAATCACCCGCGACTGACACATGCTGACATGACACTGATCCATAGATATTCCGGATCGTTTCACTAACGGCTCTTATGGTCAAAGTGTCACTGCACGGTCATATTACTTTAATCGTCTTATGTGATCAGGGAGTCATTCCACTATCGATCCCTAGGTCAATTCATTGACAATCTTTTGATCGAACAATAACCAACTCTCAGCACACTCGTTTTGACCATATTGTCCGTTCTATTATCGATCTTCGGCTCGGACTATTTGCCCAATCTTTTACCACATACCTTCGGCTTCCTAGGCCCGAATTCGGGGATGTCATAGGGCTACTAGCTCTCCCTCGGTTTTTTTCTTCTTTTAAAAAAAACTTTTTAAAATTTTTAATTTAATTTAATTTAAATTTATATTAAAATTATTTTTGGACGAACATGCCCTTGATCAACTAGAAAATTTGGCTGGCCGATGGGGCGAGGCCTTTATTTAAAACTGTTATAATCACTTCAAGCCCTTATTTAAGAAAAATAGAGCACTTCATGTCCTTATTTGACACGAGGTCCACTTCAGGCCCTTATTTGAGAAAATGAAAGCACTTCGGGCCTTTATTTGAAATTTTCCCTAATCTGTCATATCTATGTTGTTATTTTTTTTCTTATTAATTGCCTAGAAACACACTTTGCAGTGCGTCATCAAAAAGAGTAATTTATTTTCCTTACTAATTAAAATGCAAAGCAAGACATCAATAGATGCACTTTGCGGATAAAAATATGAAATTTTTTTTTATGTTACTACAATCATTCACCGTCAAAAAAATAAAATCGATGCTCTAAAAAATAATGGTGGAAAATACGTGTCTGACCAAAAGGAATTGAAAGGCACTGTGATGGATTTCTACGAGAACCTTTTCACCGAAGACGATCCAACCCCAACCGCAATTCCGCAAACTAATGGATTTCAAGTCCTGAGTTCTTCATAAGCTTCAAATCTGGCTAAGCTAGTCGACAAAGAAGAGTTCCACAGAGCACTATTTGATATGGGATCTTACAAAGGCCCGAGCGTGGTCTGGAAATTGTAACTGGGCTGAGATTAATAAAACTCTCTCAGTACTAATTCCAAGAGTGAAACAACCATAATCAATCTGCAACTTTAGACCAATTAGTTTGTGTAAGGTCGCTTACAAAACTCTCACCAAAGTGAACGTGAATAGACGAAAGGAAGTGCCTCCATAACTCGTCTCCCCTAATTAAAATAGTTTTGTTCCTGGTAGACAAATTCAGGACAATGTTATTGTCGCACAAGAGACGATTCACTCGATGAGCAAAATTCAAGGGAAAATGGGGTATATGATCCTCAAAATTGATCTTTAGAAGGCGTATGATGATCGACTTAAGTGGTCTTTCGATGAGGCGGCTCTTCACATGTCAAGTGCCCTAGATCCTATGTTTCTTTTAATTATGAATTGCATCACATTATTATCCTTGCAAATTTTGTTGAATGGCAAGACTGCGGATAAATTCTTTCCAAGCAAGGGAATTTGTCAAGGAGACCCTCTTTCACTGTACATACTTGTATTATACATAGAAAGGTTATCTCAAAATTAATGATGCAATAAATTCAAAACGGTGGAAACCTTTTCTTCTTCTTCTTCTTTTTTTTCAAAAGAGTGGACCACGAATTTCGCATCACTTGTTTGTCAATGATCTAACTTCGAGAGATCAAGTGGATGTCGTCATGGAATGTTTAGGTGATTGATAAATTGCGAGCAAGGCTAAAACTAAAGTTTTTTGTTCAAAGGATACTTCTCTGGGCCGAAACATAATTTGAACGAGATTTCCAGTTTCGGTGTATACGCGGAATTAGGCAAATATCTGGGAGCGCCTTTGATTGATGGAAGAAATTCTTTGAGGCATTTTCAGTTTGTGTTAGAGAGGATGAACAAAAGGCTTTGTGTATGGAAATCCGAAAGTTTGTCACAAATTGAATTACTTTAGCTTAGTATGTTGTTATATCTATCCCTGTCTATCACATGCACCACACTAAAGTTCCTAACTAAAGTTTGTCTAGAGATTGAAAAAAATTGTTGGGGGAGACATAAACGACAAACGTCGAATTCACCTTCTAAATTGGGAACCCATTTGCGAGCCTAAAAAATTTGGTGGTCTTGGTTTTGGATCTCTTGAAGAGACTAATCAAGGATTTATGATGAAGCTAGCATGGGGCCTAAAGATCCAACTTAATAATCTCTGGGCACAAATTCTGAATGCTAAATATTGTTCGCAAAGAACTAATTTTCATTCTAAATCTGGTGACTTGATCTTATGAAATGCAATTGTAAATGTATGGCCGGCATTACAAAAAGGAGCTTTATGAAGTTTGGGCAATGGCAAACATGTCATGTTTTGGACAGATAAATATATACAATGTATGGAGCCACTCTATAAAATTGTTAGTATCCAGCTATCTCCTTCTGAGATGTACAAAAAAGTTTGTGATTATATGCCGAATGGAAATCGAAATTTTAGATATTTCAAGGAGCTATACCAGAAGATAATCCTTTGCATTAGATCTATCAAACCTCTTTTAGCCTCTGATGGCGAAGATACTCTTTTGTGGGAGGGTATGGAAGCGGGTCTTTCTCTGTTAAGTCAGCATGCGAGGTAATCAATGGGGCAGATAATCAAGAATCTGATAGTATATGATCCACAATTTGGAAGTGGAAGGGACCACAACGTATTAGAGTTTCATATGTGAATAACTCGACTAGGTAAATGTGTCATAGTGAGTATAGTTTGGAGTTTTTTATGACATTTTCCCTTTTTGAAGTAGGTGCATGGCTTTTTTGGCAATGGAGAAATAAGTCACTTTTCCATAATAACTTCTTCCTTCGAATCTGTTACAAGCAATTCGGTCATACACAAAGGAAGTCATTAGAACTTCAGCTGTGAATAATTTGAATTTAAGTGGATAATGCATTTCTCCAAGTTTGGTAAGATGGGATCCTCCACGTTCTAAGTGGATTAAACTGAATAATGATGGGCCCTCTGAAGGCAACCAGGACTTGCTGGTATAGGGGTTTATTCATAAACGAATGGGTGACTAGCTTGGTGGTTTTGCCGCATTTGTAGAAACATGTTTGTCGACACAAGCAAAACATTGGGTTTTGTGGTTAGGACTCTACTTCGCAAAACAACGTAGTTTTCATAATATCATAATTGAGATTAACTCTAAAGCCACCAATCATATTGTTAGTCTAGAACTTATGATTGATAATGATGGCCTTGCTCTGCTTAAAATTATCGAAAGACTGCTGCATTATCACTTTGAGTTTAAAGTACAACATAACTTTCGAAAAGGGAATTTTTTTGCTGACTGGCTTGCTAATCATGGAATAAACAAGCATTTGGATACTAATTTCTTTTCAATACCTTACTTCATGTTTTATTTGGTACTAAAAAAGGGATAGTAAATTCACGACGTTAAACTTTTGTATTCGGCTTTCACTATTTTTCATAAAAAAAAATGCGAAGCTATCATAATGGTCGTACCTAACCATGTCCAAATCCAGTACGGTTGGAGTTACGCGGCTTTAATTGCCCAAGCCCAAGGCAGGGCACAACCCACGACCGAATAGACTTGTATCCCGATAATTATAATACTAAAGATTTTATTGAGAGATATTTTAAATTTTAAGACATAGTTTACATATAACACGAGAGAGTACATTGAAAGGTAATAATAATTATTTATGTAGACACGTAACATATTTTGAGATATTTGTTAACGGAATTGGAATATAATTATTAGGACACAAATTACATATATTCCTAAAAATAATCACTTGTATTGCATGCAAAAATGAATGAATGAAAAATATTTCATCATCCTTGACTCGAAAGTGTTTAGATATAAATTGTTGTCACTAATGAAAATATTTTTTATTAATTAATTATTTTAAGCGATATAAGCAATTATTTTTTGAATTCCAAATCATTTATTTTCCCATCTTTGTACCGCTCCAAAGTTACTTCACCTCTTTGCCTTTGGACTTCCTCCTCTTTGTCTACGTGCTCTTCATCTAGCGGTTCTAGGGTTCGTCCTCCTCCTCCGTCTCTCTGCCTCTAGAATTCCTCCTTCTCCCTCACCTTATTGCTCTACCTCTAGAGTTCGACTAGCAACAGCAAGAGACGAGCTCATCAACCTCGGGCGAGGCTTCGACACTCTTCCTCACCAAGACTTACCAGCTCATGGACAATCCGGCGGTGGACGATTTGATTTTGTGGAAAGAGGAGAGGACGACGTTCATCATGTGATGGCCAATTGAATTTGCCAAGGATTTGCTCCCCAAGCATGTCAAGCGCAACAATTTCTCCAATTTCTTTAGTTAGCTAAACACTTAGTAAGTTGGTGATTGTGATTCCCGAAATGTGATTTTGCTTGGTTTAGGATTCAATTTCTGCAAAATCTTCTTCGTGTTGATGATCACAATCGATTGGCTCTCGGGGATTAAAAAAGGTGGTGTCGGATCGGTGGGCGTTTGCCAATTATTGCTTTTGGAAAGGCGAGAAGGCCCTCCTTCGTGACATACAACGTGGGATGATCTCCACCTTGCCATATCTGGCGAGGCTCGAGCTCGTCAAATCAGGCGAGCTTGTCCCTCCTCTTTGGTCGATGGCCGGCTTTTGCCGTGGTCGATGACCAATGAAGGAAGAAAGAAAAGGAAAAAAAAGAAATTAAAAATTCCATCTTTTTTTGTAATTTTTTTCAAGAAAATCAAATCAGATTTTCCATATTACCACAGAAAACATTTTCTAATTAATTTTCAGATTTAATACAGATATAAATATGATATTTTCCGGAGAAATAGCTCTCGAAACACATTTTACGGAAAATGTCACATTTTCTGCGGAGCAAACATTTTCCAGAAAATCCGACCAAAAAAGAAACATTTTCCAGAAATTCTATCTTGTTTTTCCCCCGCAAAATTCTCATAATTTAATTTCCGTCCCCTTTTGTCCTAAAAAAACATTTCCGCCCCTATCGCTGTGTGCCCACAACACCCTTATCACCAAAACAAATTACAAAGACCGCCACTCGCGTGCCAGGCGGGAAATTACCATTAAGGAGCCGATCTCGGATACAAGGACAAAAACGTCAATTCCCCGTTACCCTGGTCGAAAAAGGATACTGGGAAATCCGAACGAGCCTCCACGACTCAGGTACGGCGACGACTGAGGGAGTCCCCCTCACTCCTTCCCTCTCCCCCCGCCGTTCGCCAGCCATGGAAGCTCCAGATTCAGATTCGGCTCGTCTCTTTCCCTAGATTAGGGCAAAAGAGTTGCCCTCCCTTCTCTTGTCGCTGCGTGATCGAAGGGGCCTCTTCCTAGGGTTTCGGTGGCGGTGCACGAGGGTGGGTGGGTGGGTGTGGGGAGATGGAGAGCGTGCTGTCACCGACCGATAAGCAGGGCATGATCTCTTCCTTCCTGGAGATCGCCGTCGGTCAGACCGACGATACCGCCCGCCAGTTCTTGCAGGTTCTCACTGTCTGTCCCTCCTTGTGCATACTGGGTTCCCACACGCATTGATTCGCCGAAAACTTACGTTGCAAAATAGCTGAGCTATACTGACGTAGACGTGACTGATTAATTATTACTGCTTGTAGAGATTATAACGATATGAACACTTGATCTGTAGTTGGTTTACCGTGATGTTTGGTGCTTGTTATGATAGCGATTTGTTCGTCCACTTGTTTATGTGTTCGTGAGGAAAGAGTCAACCTTTGTTCTGGGTTTTGCGGTTTCAATGCCTTGTGTTGATGAAGCTAGGGAAGAAGTCAGGCTCTTAATTTGGCCGTACAATTCCCTTGATTGAAGCTTTGGTTCTCGCGCACATGCAGGCCGGTTGCATTAGAAGGAGCCTCCCGTCTTCTGCATGCTAGATCTTGTCTATAACCAATGCTAGATATGAGCGTCTTAAGTTATCTGAAGCTTTCGGGTGGAATTGGGTGTAAATTTTGATATTCAGTTGCTGCCAGTGTCCCTGAGACTTCCATTTAATTTTGTGTGCCTTTTCCCCTCTTTGTTTCGGTGGTCATATCCTTGGTTTTACAGGTCCATTCCATAAAAATTAAGGGTTTAAACTGAAAGGTCCATGCTTATTGTTTTTGTCATTTGCCTTCCAATCGTCTGGTGATGTACGTATCAGCAGTGAATTGCTCTTTTATTGCTATTATCTTTTTATTTTCTTTGTTTTTGTGTGTGTACGATGCTTTATCTGTGAAAAAACGAGATTGTTTGAATTCTGATGAGTTGCATTCAATCAGGCAACAAGTTGGAAGCTTGAGGAAGCCATTCAACTATTTTATGTAGGTAATGAAAGTGGTGGTATTGGGGGACAGTCCGATCCTTCCCCAGCAGATGGTGGAAATGCTGTTTGGGCAGATGAAAATGCCGGGTATTTGCCTCGTTTTCTGTAAATTATTGTGTTTTTGCCTCTTTAGCTCTTCTTCTTCTTCTTCTTCTTCTTCTGATTTCTATGTGTTTCCTCAGGGTATCAAGGAATGAAAATGATAAAGAAAACATTGGACAGCATGATGGAGATGAAGTGCGTCCTCCTTTACCTGTTAGGAGAGAGGTCCTCTATGATGATGCGGTATTATACCCGTATGTATACTCCCCTTAGTGTTGCTGTCTTTGTTACTCTATTGCAGCCATTTGCTATTATGCAAGAATGATATAATGTGCTATTACTAATTGGCAAAATTTAATGACCATGCAGAGCATTGGGGATGGGGTCACATGAGTCAAGTTCACTAATTGCATTCAGGAACTTTGATGAGGAAATGAAACGCCCTGGGGTGTGGGAATCAGATCAAGGTTCAACATCTACTGCAGAAAATGCTCGTGATAATCTTGCCTCTCTATATCGTCCTCCGTTCCATTTGATGTATCGCGGATCCTTTGAGAAGGTAGTTGGCCTGAACTCACTCTTACAATTTGTGTGCAATTAATTCACACTCTATCTGGAGTGTACTCGTTTCTTTTCATGTTGAATGGTCTTTGAAAAAAACATTCCTTGTGTGCATATGTCAAAGCTCTCTGGTATATTGCCTTATACAGTTTGGTATTTTGATGAGGTTGAATGGAAAGTACGGATTTCATAGTTATTGCGACTTTTGGAGTTTTAATGTTTTGCAACTTGCCAAAGTGGGGCTTGAGTGATTAAAGCTGTAGTTGATTGTACAGTGGCTATTTCCGAACAACTAAGTATGCAAACTTTTATGAACTGATGTGACAAACATTTCCATTAGCAACGGTGTAATTGGTATGACATGTTCTTATACTAAGGTTACTCTTCCTGGCACAGGAATCTGAGTTCCAGATCATGAGGTTTCAAGTCTATTTAGTAGTATTGTTACTTGTGAAAATGGGTGTTAAGAAAAATATCCAGAGGGCCCAAAACCACACCCAGACGGATCAGTTCGAACAAGTTTTCTCCGTTCCCGATGGGTTGAGTGACTTCGTGCTTCAGGTACTAGAAATAAGCGTCTCTAGGGGTTGGTCCAGGTTGAACCCGCAAACAAATGAACTGGCCTGCGAATGTGAGATTGAAATAGATTTGTTTTCACCAGATTTATTTAACCAAAGGATATTAGCTTTGGGAAAAAAAAGAGGAGGATTCTAGGCACTATTTTTACAGAGAGAGAGAGCGAGAGAACCACCGCATGAGCTCAGTGGACTTGATGCCACAATTGATTGGCAGCAAAGTCGCTTGCGCTCGGGTGAGCTTGACTGATCACTATGGCATTGACGGTGGCTGGTATTTGAATCGACAACTGACGGGATCTGGAATGAGAGTACCACCGTATGAGCTCAGTGCCGCCACAATTAATTGGCGGCAAAGTTGCCTGGGTTCAGGTGAGCTTGACTGATCACTACTGCATAGGCGGTGGCTGGTATTTGAATCAAGAATTGACTGCTCATGTGAGCCCCACTATTAATCTCTGTGGTGATTTTTTGAGGAAATAACTTTTTGAGGCTGCATAATAATTCATCATTACTTTATTCATCATCATGAAGTGCATCAAGAGGACATTATCACATCATTGCATGCATATGTTTGATGTTTTATCCCCTGGAAATTTAATACATCCTGATCTTTTGTTTGATTTTTTAATGATTAGGTGAATTTGAATTTTTTCCTGTTGTTTTCTCCAATCTGAAGTTTCCAGAGCTGGTCCCACGATGATTAGCACCATCTTGGGGACAACTTTGATAATTTTTAACTGATGAGGAGAGTGCATGCGCTAAGAGGAATTAACTACCTTGTAGTGTTTTTACATTATATTACATAACTAGGAGAGTATCAAACAGAGTAGATGAATAGCTGATCCTGCAGTTGAAATTTATTCCTATGTAAGTGTAGATTGGACATCAAACCAATATAAGGTTCTCATTCTTTTCTATTATCAGACATTGTGGTTTGCATCATAGATTATTATGGTTACACCACTCATCTTTTGTTTTAAGAAGTACACATTGTCAAGATAACTTTGATAGTGTTTCGTTATATGAAAAAGGGAATTATCTACTGTCCCCGTTCCTTTAATTTACTAGAATTATTTGTACCGAAATATTATGCGTGCGCTCTTTTTTTTGGGGAGGGGTGTGTGTGTGTGTGTGTGAGAGAGAGAGAGAGAGAGAGAGAGAGAGAGAGAGAGAGAGGGAGATGGGAAAGTGTTAGGGAGATAAACTTGACAATAGGAACTATAATCCGTAAAAACAGGGAATGAAAAGCATAAATTATAGAGGATATTGAGTGTAATTTTCCCTTTCATCAATGATATGAGCTTAGCGTGTGTAGGGAGATGTGTAGTTGCAGGACTTTATTGGCTGATACTTTTGTTTTTGGTTAACCATTTGCTGTTTCTTATTTAACTGATTTTAATAAATATGAATGTAAACAGGCTAAAGCGGCAGCTTCACTACAAGACAAGTGGCTTCTAGTAAACCTGCAATCCACCAAGGAGTTCAGCTCGCATATGGTAGCGTATTCTCTCTCTCTCTCTCTCTCTCTCTCTCTCTCTCTCTCTCTCTCTTGCCCTCTCTGCTGTATTGCTTTATCTCCCTGGAGTCTTTGAGAATGCTGATTCTTAACTGTTTTTGTTTATTTTCTCTTGAAGCTGAATCGGGATACATGGGCAAATGAAGCTGTCTCACAAACTATCAGCACTAATTTTATCTTCTGGCAGGTGTGCTTCTGGCTGGATCTTTATTATTCTCTCTTATAGTGGCCCAACTTTATCAATTTATTTGATATCTGAATCATGAGTGCTTCAAATTATTTTTAGATTAAATAATAGCACATGCTCTTTCTTCAGATCAGCTCTTTTATGCTGTTCCAAGTTCTGTCCATGTGCTTTGTCATGCTATAGAGTTGCTGGCTTCTATAACACTACCTAAGGCCTTCTGTTGGTAGCAAGGCCTGCTTATTTCAAAGAGTTTCTTTTTGTGTCCTCATTCCTCGATGGAATTATCATATTGTTGTAGGAGGACCTGGTTAGCTGGTCTTCAAACAATTGCATAAACTAGGGACTTCCTAAAGGCATTATGCCATTTTTGAATCCAGATTTGTGTGTTTATGTGTATGTGTAGATAGTAGATGGATGTATGCCAAAAAGACAGTAGATAGATGAGTGAGTCAGATATTATTGTCTGGAATGTGCCTCTTCACATTGTTTGCTGGAATGGGAGATTATTCGGAAAATTCTTAGTCCGAAGAAAGTAAGAGTGTAGAATATGGATTTATCTTTCAGAGTGCAGACACAGTTTATAAGTGGGCTGATCTATGAAAATATATCTGGAGATCCAACCATTCTACTAGTTGACCATTTCACGATGCTAATACATGACTGAATGACATAAGAATAGTTTGAAAATAGAATGAATAACATAGCACTTAGCAGTGCTTTGACAGTGAAATGAGGTCCCCTTTTTACTTCTCAAGTGTATTTTGTCCCAATTTAAATCCCCTCCCCACCTTTAAGCGAAGCAAGTACTTTCTTTTCGAATTTTCATTCCCTTCACTTTATTTTCCTCCCTTTTCTTTTTCAATTAAGTAATGTAATAATCTAAGGCTATATTCAAATGTGCTCCCTTTCACATACAATCACAAGGAGTGCCTTTGATGATAGCAGACAGTGGAGCTCTCTCTTTTTAGATTTCAGTTTTGGTTAGTCATCAAGAGTGCTCTCTTCAATGTGTGTTCATATATAATGACCAACAGATGAAGTTAATGTTAAATGATAAATTGCTCAGCTGACTCTAACTTATATTAGGTGTATGATGACACGAGTGAGGGCCAGAAGGTCTGCACCTATTACAGACTGGATTCGATCCCTGTAGTGCTTGTTATTGACCCCATCACTGGCCAAAAGATGCGGTCTTGGACTGGAATGATTCAACCTGAGAGCTTGCTTGAGGTAGCTATCACAGCAGGTGTTAACCAACACACTTGCATTTAAATAAACAATGAATGTTAATGTCGTAGCAGCATATAACATGAGTATACAAGCACTTAGACATTTTATTATAATAGTTGCAGTTTTCATTCCAGAAAGTAAATTTTACTGCAGAATTTGTTACTCTTCCTGGAAGGTGGCCCCAAGGATCATCATGTAAGTTCATCACATAAACGTCCCAGAGAAAAGTCTGTGACTCCTCCACAGAAACTTAAGGGTATGTCATAATTCTGTATAACGTATTGAGTTCCTGTTATGATATATGGTGCTGCATCTTTAGATGGTATAAAAATAAAAAGATCGGTGGCTCTGTCTGCTGGAGTGTTGTGCATGCATACTCTTTGTCTGCCATTATATATGTAATTTCAGATGCCTGGGTTGATGCAGATGAAATGCCCAAGGAAGAAGACGAGGAACTACAGGCTGCATTGGCTGCTTCCTTGGAAAATGTAGACGCGCCAATTAAGACAACTAGTGAATATGACAAAACTAATACCAGCAAGGAAGAAGAGACATTCACAAGGAAGATACCTGCCTATCCGCCTCTTCCTGAGGAACCTAACGGTGATAGAAGACTCCTTTGCCGGGTTGGAGTCCGTCTTCCCGATGGACGTAGGGTCCAGCGGAATTTTGTCCGTACTGATCCAATACAGGTTGATCAGAACTTCTATTATCTTAGAAAAAAATGCTAGATTTCTTGCATAATGCCTTGAAACCCTTTCTGTTTATGCTTGTAAGCCTTGGTTAGTTGGCATAGACTCTTCTGCTTGGAATTTCGCAGTGCACACACTTAGTGGGACAAAATGGTTATTTACATAATTTTTCTGCAGCTTCTGTGGTCATTCTGCTGTTCTCAACTGGAAGAGGCTGAAAGTAGACCATTTCGCTTGGCGCAAGCGATTCCTGGGGCTTCAAAAAGTTTGGACTATGACAGCAAGTTAACCTTCCAGGAGTCTGGGCTCGCAAATTCTATGATCTCTCTCACTTGGGAATGATACTCGTGCAGTACCTTTTTGGGATGGTTTGATCCGCTGGAAATGATTGAAGAACTTCTGATACATGTCTATATCGTCATATTTGGTCCACTGTCTATTCCCTCCCCCAAACCATTGTCTGTTTTCAAGGGACCCGTAGATTTCATTTTGAATGTGTAACTGTCCAAGTTAAATGCATCGCGACAGCATTTCATCACAGATGCAATAGAATCTCAATTGTATGTATGCGCGGGCGGTTTTATCGGATCTCCTTTTTGACGTTTGAAATCTCTTTCTGATTGTTTGAGTTCCAATTCTCATCGAAGGGCACTCAGGAGCAAAATTTGTGGTGAGTTGGGTTCATGCTATCTATTTACCCGTCCTAACAAGGAAATCTAAAATCAGGGAGTCCATGTACAAGCTAAGAAGTCTACCCACATTATGGTATGCGCTTAAGCATTACTAATAAAAAAAATATTTGCTATAATTAGAGTAGTCTTATACATCACAGGTCATTTATAATTATAATTTTTTCATTTTCTGCGGTTATTTTGGAGCGTAGTTTCTAGTACTTTATTTCCAGGCTATTGGTAAACTTCGGAAACACTTGCCAGTCTCATCTGAGGACTACTTGCACTCATTATTCATGTGAAAAGAGTTCAATAGGAACTTTACGGAGAATTGTCCAAAAACTTTTAAATTTTTTGTATAGCAGTCAATTTAATTTGTAACTTTTCAATTCAGCCAATTTAATTTTAAATCTTTTTAACGATTTTCTAATGAAGTACATTTGGCCAATTTAGATCGAAAATCGCTAATATAGTGGTCCAATCAGTGTTGGCAATCCTACAAGGCCGACACTGACGTTGACTATTTTTACAATTCTTTAGAACTTGCTAAATTATTTTTTCCTTTCCTTTCTCTTATTTCTTTCTTTCCTATTCCACTATTCATCTTTTTCCTTCGCTAGTTGTTGGCCAGTTGTTGGCCACAGGTGAGGGCCCTGCAACACTCTTGCCAAATTTGGGAGAGGGGTGGTTGGCAAGGGCAACCCTCGCTTATGGCCAAGGCCTCCTCTGACCATTGCCAAGGCCAGGCGATCGATAGTAGATAAAAAAAAAAGAGAAAGAAAATGAGAAAAAATTGCAAAAATTGTTATGTTAGTGATCGCCAGGTTAAATTCGCCGGATGCACTACATTAGGAAATCGTAAAAAATTTTAAGACTAAATTGATCAAATTAGAGATTTTATGTTGAATTAGTCACCATACAATATGTTAATGACTTTTTGACAATTTTCCCCAAAAACACCAAGCGCAATGTTGCATTACATGGCCTCTGCAGTTACTTGGCTCTTGTCCATAGGTCCAATCTATAGAAAGAAAACCTACTTCGATTTCTAATGCATGTGTTTATCACGTGTCAATTAACATTAGGAAAATAACATATATGGTCCATGAACTTTGGCTTAACGAGCAATGTGCTTTTAATTTGTTCAACGCGATTCATGAACTTTTAGCTCAAAGTGTAATGCCGTCCCTAAACTTTGGTAAAGGCTTAATCTAATCCTAAATTTAATGAAAATGTAAAATGCTATCCTTCCATTAATTCAAGTATCTAGAAATTTTATATATTATAGGGACTAGATTAAATATTTATCAAAAGTTCAAAGACCACATTAAACAAATTAAAAATTCATAGATGATATTGCATATTAGGCTAAAGTTCATGAACAATTTGGTTAATTATCACATTTACCTCTCGTGCGTATTTGGGATGTGCAAAAGGAACCACCAGGACTGTACCGAACCAACTAGTATTGGGCAGTTCTCGAGGGCACCTGTTCGGTTCTCGATTCCATGTGTAAAACCGCCTCCTAAATCGGACTGAATATAATTCGTGTACAAATTTGGGAAGTATTCTTATGCTTGGTGTTTGGATTGATCGTTGTTCGGTATAAACCGTGTAGCTGTTATCTATATGCATCACAAGAGTAGCGGGATTAATTTACGTGGTCAAGAAACTCTACAAATAAAAATGCCACCGGTTCCATTAGCGCACACAGGAATCGGACCGATCAGTTCGGTTCGGTCCAATTCCCAATTCTTAGATGGGAACTGGACCACCCGAGAACCGATCATTCCTAGTCACTCGACGCATGCGGGGTATACATTTATCGCGTGGCACATATTCGACCAATAAATTTAGTTCATCGATTTCTCATTTCTCAACTTTTATCGCTTTTGAATCATGTAGTGGAAACTAACCATGTAATTGACGATACAATAACAACGAAAAACACACCTCATTTCGTGAATAACATTAATAAAGTACGCATAATATTTATAATTAACGTATGCATAATTTTATTACGCAAGCAAATTTAATTTAATCCCCGGAATATATTAAAAAATATTACGGCGTAATTTTGTGAAGACATTCATATTTGGTGCCCAGCCCTCGAAAGAGTCCAAATTGCCCCAAGATCAGTCCCTCGGGTCTCTCTGGTCAGGATCTCTACCCTGTCAATTCACGGCGAGGAAAGAGCTCGGAGCTTCAGCGATCTAGCTTACAGGTTCGAATCGATCAACTCGCTCTGGGATGATTTTCAGCTGACGTTTTCTTTTGATGGTTTTTCGTGATTCGTCGATTGATCGCGAAGCGAGAGATCCCCCGGGCAATGCAATTGGTGATTGAATTCGGTGTGATTAGGGATAGGCTGGCGTTGATTTAGATCTCTATCTCTATTCTCCAGTGCAAATTGGGTTCGTTCCGCTGAAAATTCCGGTGACGGGAGAGCAAGAAAGTAGGTATTTTGATGGAAATGTTCTTGATTTAGGGTTCGGTTCCCCGAATTCTGGTAGTGGCTATGATTAGGAGTTATCTGGACATAAAGGGTGTGAGATCTCTGTATCAAGACGGCTTTTTTCGCTTCCCATCGCTTTACGTAAACAAATGTATGTGCCGATGTCTTTCGCGGGGAAATTTCGAGAGTGCTGAAGTTGAATGTGTTGTTTGTCAGAAGAGAGAATTGCCCGGGTTTTAATTTGACCGTTCGTTGTATAATTTCTCCCAGTTTGTGCCGAGTGGTTGCGGGTATTTAATATTCGACTTCAAATGGCTGGAAGGACCCCTATCGCGGCTAAAAGTTCAGCGCTCATCGCCATGATTGCCGATGAGGTATGGTTTCATAGATATGATCTGAGTTTTTCTGGTTAAATATCATTCCTCATGTAGGATTCCTAAGTGCGAGGACTTCTTTTGACTAGAAATGTGACCAAGAAACTTTATCATCTGAAGAAACATAGGCAGCAAGATCGTGGGTCGTGATTGCAGATACTTTTGGGAATATACTGCGATACTATTTACAGATAACAATACTGAAATGAATTGATGATGATGTGGACCGTGAGAAGCTCCTTGAAATATCAGATCATTCTCTTATTGGCTCTGAATAATTTTTTTGAGGCAATTTTGAAGCAGGAGGCGGCCCTTTTTTTGTTATGGTTTTTGTACTATTTGAACAAGTGGGTTGAAGTGAAATAGGCATCTTTGGCTAAAAAAGGATGCTGACTTTTGGTGGAGTGGGATTTGATAAAAGATGTAGCATTAGAAGCACTCAAATGGATGGTTCTACCTTTGGGAGATGCCTGGCTTCGTTGTTCTAGTATCTTGAGCAATCAGTTTTCTTTCTTGAAGGTCGCATGTCCTTTTGCAGGAAATCTACCTGATGAGATTGTATCGGCTTGCAAATGTTTTTTGCATGGGTCATTCTTTGGTTGAGTGGGACATGAAATAGCCATGCATAACTAAAGTAATGATGGCATTTTCTGAAGTGCTTGAGAATTACTCTCAAATTATCCATGGTCTGCTATGTGAATCACAGTATTGAAACTGCTTTGAGATGTATTATTCAAACATTAGAACGAGAAGTTTTCTTGGCAATTTTAGCTATCAGAAATGAGACTGCTTTTACCATTGTAGATCCTTATCTTGGCACTGTACATGTATGCACTTTAGTTGCAACAAATCAATGCAATGTAATGCTGGCTAGTTGACCAGAGATAATTTTGATCTGAAAATTCTTGAATGATGCAAATATATTGTGTAGGACACTGTCACTGGGTTTTTACTGGCTGGTGTTGGTAATGTTGACTTAAGGAGGAAGACAAACTATCTCATCGTTGACTCAAGTATGATTCTGTCCTCCTTACATAATCGTTATTTGCTGTACAATTGATTTTATAATGACATTCATTTATTGATATCTTTGTCCTTCGCAAGTTCTTGCGTTGCAATTATCGTCCATAGTATTGTGGCATAACCTCCTTATTTCTCAGATCGCTTGTAGTCCTGCTAATATTTTAGCTAATTTAAATATGGTTTGAAATTCTTCTGAATAGCTTGCTTGTTCCATGACAAGTTCTTTGATATTAAAAGCTGTTATGGTCTCTTGCTAATTCTTAGATGCAGATGGTCTTCTCATTTCTTCTTGTGATGTTAGTATTTGTAACTTAAGGCCCCTTTTCATTTTCTGATTGCACTATTACTTTGAGCAACATGGGTCGCAGAATTCTAAGATAGCTGATGCTTGCCTCTTTAATGGTGTTTTTTTGTGGTTCTTCTTAGAAACAACTGTGAAAGCTATTGAAGATACCTTCAAGGAGTTCATATCAAGGGAGGATATCGCTATTGTTTTGATCAGTCAATATGTGAGTTCTTTTTCATGCTTGAACTGTAGATTAAATGGGCTGCTTTTCTTGATAAATAAAGGATCAAGTGCTTCAATCATATGTTGTTTCTCACACTTGGGAGGGTACTGCCTTTGGTTGGTCATTTCTCCACATAGTAAACAGAAGAGTTGTTAATCTGTTAAATTAGTGATCAGCAACCCTGATAATGTCTGTACACGTACATGAGTAGTAAGTGTTGGTCGCTCATACAAGATCATATGGCCTTGTGTTAATCTAGTCATCCAGCCTTCGGCATTAACAAAATAAGTGTCTTATGGGTACCAATAATAATCAACTTCAAGATTCTTTTGGGTCCAATCCAAATATTTTGGACAGTCGCAGAAACAATGTTTTTTTTTTTTGGTAAGGTAAGTAGTATATTGACTTTTCACAAAGGAAGATACATACAAGAGTCGTACACAAAAACCTCGTACCCTGTGAGATACCTAAGAGTATCCAAGGGGTACAAAGGTGTAACAACCAAGCAAAGAAAGGGATCTCCAACCAGAGTCAAGGACAAGCCGGCATTTACATCAATCAGAGAGGGATAAAAACAAGAAAACCAGGGGGGGCTAGGGAAACCTAGAAGTGCCCTAAAAAATAGAGGGTGAGATGTCCCACGCTGATTGCAATCTCCTATTGCGGGGCTGATCTTCGACACGGTGGAAAGTGAGGCTCTTATCTTTGACAACCTTGATGAGGTGCTTGATTAGGGCCGGCACAAAGAGAGATTTACTATGGAAGAGGAACAATGTTGGTCCTGTGTTTGCCGATTATTGCTGCGTAGGCCTTTCTGATCAGTACAAATGGGCTATTATTCCTCTTCATAATAAGAACATATGGTGACATACTTCTAATTGTTGACGATATCTCTGGATTTCAGGTTGCAAACATGATAAGGTTTCTAGTTGATAGCTACAATAAGCCAGTTCCAGCAATTCTGGAGATCCCTTCAAAGGATCATCCTTATGACCCTACTCATGATTCAGTGCTTTCGAGAGTGAAGTACCTCTTCTCTGCTGAATCAGTGGCATCGGGAAGGCGCTGAACCTTCCATTATTTCTTGCGTCTTCTACCGAGTAGCTGTATGTTCATTTGTCTGCCAGCATGTAAATGCGTATTGTGACTTATAACTATCTGCTATAGTGAGGGGCGTTGATGACTTAATAATTAAGGCCGTGTTTTTGGTGCTCTCTTGAGCTTGGGAATCTTCGAGGTTGATGTATTGACAAGAATCGGTCACCCTTTATCAAGTGAATCGGCGATCTTGAAAGGATTTCTAGCGTCCACTAATTTCGTAGTGGAAAATCAAAGGTCCCGCATTGCATGTTGCGATTATTATGCTAGCAATATAACTGTTTTTTTTTTGGTCGAATAGCAGTATAACTGTTTGATAAATAAGAAAATGCTTCTTTCGAGAGTCCATTTGTTTCAAGGGAAATTTACTATTCCTCATTTTTCAATTTTTGCATCGTTGAATGGAAAATTCTCTCATGATCAGTTTTATGCTTAAATTTAGGAAAATAATTCTCTTTTGAAAATTAGAAATCTTTTTTAAAAATATGATTAGATCATGATGCCTGGACTTCAGATCCTAGCGCTTGGACTTGTGTCCCTTGAGACCGGGCCAATCCTCCTAGCAGCCGAGTTTGGGAGCCCCAAGTTGGGCTCGGGTCCTCGGAGGTTGTGCTCCCGACAATTGTCCCCTAGACCTTGGCGGTTGTGCCAGGTCCTTGGTGCTCATGCTTGACCTTGAAGCCAAGCTTGGGTCCTTGGCGACCATGCCCGAGTCAAGGTCCTTGACGCCAGGGCCCGGAACTCTAGGACCCGAACCTGGGACTTGGATTGAGCTTGGAATTTTTTGTCAAACGTGTTTTTCATAATTGTTCCAAAACAGAAATAATAAAATGACTTCCATATAATCATTTTCTTTGCAAATAATTTTTTTTTCAAAAATATCTTCCAGCAAATTTCGCTTTCTTTGAAACAAATGGAGTGCTTGTCCCGAGTTTTGTCTCCAACAAATTTGTGAGATTTTTTCTCAGTTGCGGGACAGTAGAATTTTTTGGTACAATATTCTCCATTTTTTTTTCTCGAAATCCTCCATTTGTTTTGGATCGGGTACTTTTTAACTTTTCCAACAAAAAATAGAAAATAAATATAAAAAAATTTATATGACTGGAAAGGAAGGATTGTCCATCTATGCACGTTATAAACTATCTTTTAGTAATGTTTTTTTTTTGGTAAGGTTCTTTTAGTAATGTTCTTTAAGAGGAGAGTCTTAAAAAGCTACAATAATTCCCATTTCTTAAGTTGATTAATAATGCGAGCATTGAGTTCATGACGTGATGAATTATTAGTCCTTGAATTCTTGTACATGGAATTTCTTTTTGAACTATCAATTGGTTCAATTCGGTCTCTAAATTTTCATTCGATTTGTATCATTATCCTTGAACTTTTAATTGGCTCAATTAACTTCCCACATTTTCGTTTAAAGTTCAATGTCATCCTTTCATTTATCAACGCTAGTAGAAGTTTCCAAAATAGACACCAATATAGGGAAACCATCCTTGGATAAAACAAATTATACACGTAGACTAGTAAGATTAACATTCATGTAAAATTGTAAAAAAGAAAAGAGAAGAAATTTGCGCTCCTTTTCAACATGTGATAGTCATTTTAAACAAGATGATTTTCCTTTGGTCGGTCACTTTCTCAGCCATTCAACCCTCTTTAAGAGAAACAAGGAGAGCGGCTCTAGATTTCTACCAGCAATATATGGAGAATTCAATCAATCTCTTCGAGGCATTTCCTTTATTGTCACGCGAACTTGACTGAAAGCTTGAGGCAGAGGACATTGTTGGTAACCCTATCTTTAACGAAAATACGACATTAGACATTTTGACATTGTTTGTAACCCTAACACTACAAAAAAACACGAAATTTGCGACGGAAATTTGTGACGAAATTTTTTTCCGTCGCAAATTGCAACGGATTGCATTTTCCGTCCCAAATTTGCGACGAATTGCAACGGAAAAAATTTCGTCGCAAATTTGCGACGGAAAAAATTTCGTTGCAAATTTACGACGGAAAATGATACCGTCGTAAAATCTGTCGCAGTCCGTCGCAAATTTGCGACGGAAAGTAAGTCCGTCGCAAATTTACAACAAACACAAACGTCCGTCGCAAATTCGTAGTTTATCAACCCGTGACATGCAATCACTATTTCTCTCTCTCGCTCTCTCTCACTCTCTCTCGCTTTTCTCCCTCTTTCATATGTCTGAAATCAGCAAAATCTGCGTACGCACATATTAATCTCGGTGAAACTTTTGTACCGGTAAGTGCAAAATTGCTAGCTTCGTGACTATTCATCGTTGCATTGTAATTTTTTTTAATATATGTTTATGTTTGTTTTTTTTCGTATCTGCATCACCGGTTTAACGACCTACGACCGGTGACACCTCGCCGGCCTTCGGATGAGCCGAACGGCCACGCCGTTTTGCGACGGACTGAGGTATCCATCGCAAATTTGCGACGAAATTATTTTTCCGTCGCAAGATACTAGAATCTGTTGCAAATTTGCGACGGATGAATTCCGTTTCCATTGTACATTAAAAATTATTAAAAAATGATTCTTAAGTGATTATTCTTTTTTGGGTTTGTGCCTAATTGAAGGTCTCGCAATCCAAGTGAACTTTGCAATTCTCATCAAATTGATCACTTTGTTCTACCAATATTTCAGTTAAATATTTGGGTAAGTCTTCTTTACATTGTAATTTTTTCTATTTTTGCAATTTCATATTAATTGTTGCGTGAATAACAAAAATTATAATTTTCAAAATTTTATAGTTTTAATTAAGAACAATAGATATGATATTATAAATATTTTACCAGAATTTTTTATTTTAACACAGACACAATGCAAAGAGAAAGGACTTGGATGTATAATAAGAACTTACTTGGACATCAAGGATTGACAGATGAGTTTCGTACTGGGTTGGAACTATTTTTAGACTTTGCTAGTAGTAAATATGAGTTTATGGATGGAAATAAGTTAAGGTGTCCATGTAAAAAGTGCGGTAATGGTAAATGTCTTGTGTGTGATCAAGTTAGAGAACACCTTACTAGATTTGGGTTTACTCCGAACTATTATAATTGGACTTCCCATGGTGAACCATTTATATCTGATGAAGGATATGGAAGAAGTGACCAATTTTCAGTTAGGAAAGAATGTTGCTATTATAAGCAATTGAACCCATACGAGAGGATGGTGATTGATGCAGCTAGTTATAATTTTGTCACAGAATCAAATCATGCAAGTACTAGTTTTACTCCTACACGTGAACAAGTGGGTACTAGTCATGCTTCACAATTGGAAGATATTATGTATAAAGAAACTTTTCAATCTAATCAGTTCTGGGATGTGCTGAAAGCAGCAGATGAACCTCTATGGGCAGGTTATGAGAACCACACTAAGTTATCGGTGACAGCCCGACTATTAAATATCAAAGCAGAGCATAATGTGTCTGCGGATTGCTTCAACTCTTTTGTTGAAATAATGCGGGAATCATTGCCTCGTGATAACAACATGCCAAGTGATTTTTATGATATGAAAAAACTAGTGGATAACTTAGGTCTTCCGGTTGTAAGAATTGATGTATGTAGTAGGGGTTGTATGATATATTGGAAAGATGATGAAAATGCAGAATTTTGCAAATTCTGTAGCCAACCTAGGTACAAGATTAACAGGAGGCCGGATCGTAATCAGAAGCGTAGACCATGCAAGCAAATGTTTTATCTGCCCTTAATCCCCAGATTGCAAAGGCTTTATGCGTCTAAAGCCACTGCTGAACACATGACTTGGCATGCAAATCATGAAACAGAAGAGAGTCTAATGTGTCATCCTTTAAATGCGGAGGCATGACAACATTTTGATAGAACATACCCTGAGTTTGCAATGGAGCCTCAGAACATCAGGTTAGGTCTCTGTGCCGATGGATTTGCTCCATTTGGGAAAACAGGAAAAAGTTATTCATATTGGCCAGTTATCTTAACGTCGTACAATCTTCCACCTGGTATGTGCATGAAGACACCTTATATGTTTTTGACATTGATCGTGACAGGGCCGCAAAATCCAAAAAAGTTGATAGATACTTATATGCAACCATTGATTGAGGAGTTACAACGGCTATGGGTTGAAGGTGTCCCTACGTATGACGTTTCTACCGATCAAATATTTATAATGAAAGCTACCCTTCTTTGGACGATAAATGACTTTCTAGCTTACGGAATGTTATCTGGATAGAGTACAGCTGGGATCTTAGGATGTCCGATATGTTTGGAGAGGTCAAAGTCATTTAGATTAAAATATGGAAAGAAGCCGTGCTATTTTGACTGTCACAAATAATTTTTGCTATCAAGTCATCATTTTAGAAGGAATAAGAAAGAGTTCATCAAGAATAGGACTGAAAGAACGCGTCCACCATTGAGGTTGACCGGCGATCAAATTTGGGAGCGTGTGCAGGACTTTCCAACCGTTGCTGAGAACCCGTACAGCACGACTTTTGCGTACGGAAGTACACATAAGTGGACAAAACGCAGTATATTTTGGGATCTACCATATTGGAAGGCCCATCTTATTCATCATAATATTGACGTCATGCACATAGAAAAGAATGTTTTCAACAATGTTATAAATACTGTGATGGATGTCGTCGGAAAAACAAAAGACAACTTGAACGCAAGAAAAGATATGAGAGATATTTGCGATTGACCAATACTAACTGTGGATGCAAGCAGCGGGGGACCAAAACCGAAAGCAATTTATACATTGAATAAGGAGCAGAGGCGAGTTGTTTGTCAATAGTTGAAATTTGTGCGGTTTCCTGATGGATATGCTTCAAACCTCGGGAGATGTGTTGATTTGAATGAATGCAAGTTAACAGGTTTGAAGAATCATGATTGTCACATCCTGATGGAAAGACTAATTCCAATAACTTTGAAGGAAGTTCTACCGAACTTTGTATGGGGCGCCATTACAGAATTAAGCAATTTCCTCCATGATATTTGCTCGACAGTGTTAAAAGCATCGCACATGGAAAAACTAGAGAGAGATATTTCAATTATTCTTTGCAACTTAGAAGGATATTTCCTCCAACGTTTTTTTTGATTTGATGGAGCATCTCTTAGTTACTTGCCTTATGAGGCCAAAGTTGCAGGTCCCGTCCAATTTCGATGGATGTATCCATTTGAGAGGTAATGTTTTTTTTTAAATACAGTTCAAATTAGTTTATCATATAATATGTTCCGATAAGCTTCTTTTTATTTCAACTAGATTCTTATATCATTTGAAGAAAAAAGTAAAGAATAAGGCACGTGTTGAAGCTTCAATTTGTAATGCATATATTGTGGAAGAAGTGACAACATTTGTATCATACTATTTTGAGCCGCACGTTCAGTGCAAGAGGCGGAGAGCAGGCAGAAATGATGGGGGCCTCATTGATCCCAATTGCACGGCATTCTCTATTTTCAATTATCTGGGTCGACAAAGCGGCGCATATCAGTTTCGTTACTTATCAGGCAAAGAATTTCATGTAGCCCATACTTATATTTTACTGAACTGCCCAAAAGTCGAGCCATACTTCAAGTAAGTGTAAATTTGTAAATATATGTTTGCGATGTCAAATATTTGCTAATAATGATATGGTTTTTAATATTAGGATTTTCCAAACTTCAATGTCTGGACTACAACCAAATGAATTTGACCATTTGTGCGATGAACAATTTGCAGCATGGTTCAAGACATATGTAAGTTGCCTATGGATCAAAACCAAGTTATCAAAATTATATACATCATTTAGTAAAATCTATATTATTGACTTCGCATATGTAACTTTAGGTTCACAGTAATTATGATGAATTTGGAGGACAAGGATTGCTATATTATCTGTCATGGGATCCACAGTTAAGAGTTCGAAATTGGCCAGCATATTTCATAAATGGATATAATTTTCATACTCAAGAATATGGAATGGGAAAATCCACAATGAATAGTGGTGTGTCTGTTCGGTCATCCAATGGTGACAGTTGAAAATATGATTTTTATGGCTTGTTGGATGAAATCATAGAGATAGAGTACCCTGGACCATTAATGATGCGGGTTGTGTTATTTAAGTGCACGTGGTTCGATCTCGTCAAAGGAATGAAGGTGCATACGAAATTCAATTTGGTTGAAATAAATCACAAGAAAATGTATATGAAGTATGAACCATTTGTCTTGGCACAACAAGCAATTCAAGTATGTGATGCATCATATCCTAATTTGAAAAGTGACAAAATTGATTGATGGGTTGTATGTAAAATCAAAGCACGGAGGAAAATCGAGGAACACTGGAAGGATAGAGCCTACCAATAAGAGGAAGTGTGTAACACGGTTGAAATTGAGGAATATAACATACCAACTTTACGAGATCCCTGTGGAGCAATGACAGATGTGGATCCAACTGAAATTTGCGAATTAAATGTACAAGAATGTTCTGAATCTGATTTTTAGACAGATGACGAAGACGAGGACGAAGACGAGAACGAAGACTAAGACGAAGATTAAAATTTTTGTCACAAAACACTACAGATGTGTAATTATTAATGCTACAAGTACTATTTTGGTTGTTATCATTATTGTTCTTGTTATTATTATTATTGTGCTTTTTTATTATTGTTATTGTCGATTATTCTTTCTATTTTAATTTATCGTCCGAAATTTTGTCTCTAAATGCGGACAAGTCAAATATTATTAACGTGCCCTAACATTTCCGATATTTTAATTTCCATTGCAAAATTTGAGATGCCAAAATTTTGGACTGAAAAAAAGACGTAGCAAATTTATGACCCAAATCAATGAGACGCTAAATTTTTGACAGAAAAAAAAGACGTCACAAATTTACAACGATCATTTAGTATGTGCAAAATTGTGACGGACTCAAAACCTGTCCGTCACAAATTTTCAACGGAATATACTTGTCCGTCGCAAATTTTGCTATGGAATTTCTACCGTTCGAAATTTGCGACGGACTCAGACCTATTTGTTGCAAATTTTGCTAGGGAATATTTATCGGTCGAAATTTGCGACAGACTAAGACCTGTCCGTTGCAAATTTTGCAAATTTTTATCCGTCGTAAAACTCAAACTTGACCGTCGCAAATTTTGCGATGGACACAACCGGGTCCGTCGCAAATTTGCGACGGACACAACCGGGTCCGTCGCAAGCGAGGGAATTTGAACCGTTCGAAATTTGCGAGGGACTCAAATATGTCCGTCGCAAATTTGCGATGGAATTTAAACCGTTCCAAATTTGCGACAAACTAAAATTGTCCGTCGCAAATTTTACGAGGGAATTTTTCCTGCTCGAAATTTGCGACGGAGTTTTTATTTCCGTCGCAATTTTTTTTAGTATTAAAAATTGCGACGGACTTCGAATGTCCGTCGCAAATTTTTATCGATGAAATATTTGCGACGGACATTCTAGGTCCGTCGCAAATTGTATCGTTGAAATATTTGCGACGGACCTCGCACGTCCGTCACAAATTTGCGACAAACATGAGTTCCGTCGCAAATTTGTGACGGATATCCTAGGTCCGTCGCAAATTTTCGAGATTTGTACCTTCTTCCTCCCCCTTCCTTCTCTGCGCAGGTCCCCCGCCGTCGTTGCCATCGCAGCCATCGCTGTCGCCGCCCAGCCGTCCCTCGTCGCCATTGCCGTCGCACCTCCCACGCCCGTCGCCGCCCGGCCCCGCAGGCCCCCTCGCCCATCGCCGGTCGCCCTTGCCCCTGCCCCGCCTCCCCCCCAGCCAGCCAGCCGCCACCGCCGCCGTCGTGACCATTGCTGCCGGCCAGCCGCCGCCGACGCCATTGTCACCATCACTGCCGCTGCCGCCCTCGCCGTCGCCGTCGCCCACGCCCGTGCCGGAACCGCCAATGTCCATTCCCCCCATTTTTGTTGTCCTTGAACCAAGTAAGCCAATCCTTTAACCCTTAGTTAGTATAATTAGGTAATTAGTCGGACTTGTTTAGGGATTATTTAGGATTACTTTTCATTAGCTAAATTACGGGTCGATTTCAGGATTGCATGTGGCTTTAATCGATGGTGGACTGGTTAATTTGTTTATTATGTGGATGATTAAGCATTAAATGACGATAGGATGATTGATTAAGCGTTTTCACAAAAAATGCTTAAAAATTAAAAAATTTTATAAAAAATCATGAAAAATTATGAAAAATTAACAAAACCGTATATGTTGACAACAAATATGAAATTTGACCGTAAAAGTTTTTTAAAATTTTTACCAAGCTAAAATTTTATAATATCACAAAATTACAAAAATTAATAGTGCCCACCCATTTTCAGTGAAATTTAGATTTTTTAACGTTCCGGGGAAATAATTATTAAAAAATTAAAAATTTCCATAACCTAATAAAATGGCTTAACATAAATATGGTCACCCATTGTGAAGGAAATTTTTTTTTTTTGTGAAGAAAAATTACAAAAATATAAAATTTCAAAACTGCACAGAATTGCCTAGAAAACATGTGGCCATTAACTTGCAGTGAAATTTAAATTTCTTTAGATGGCAAGAAAAAATTAGAATTTAAAAATTTTCAAAATTTCACGGAATGACTTATAATATCTGTGGCCACCCACTTTTAGTTATATTTAATTTTTTTAATGCGCCCTAAAAATTATTAAAATAAAGAAGGATTAAAATTTGGGAAACTTTACCTAATAGCTTAGACTACCTGTGGCCACCCAATTTTAGTATGGAAATTTTTTTTTTCACAGAAAAAATTTTATATTAAAAATAATAATTTAAAAATTCTTAAAATTTTAAAATTTCAAAACTTTACAGAATATCTTACAATATCGGTGGCCACCAACTTTTAGTGAAATTTTTTTTAGGTCCCAAAAAAAATTTAACAATAATAATAATTTATTTCTTACAAAAATTTACAGAATGACTTAGAATATTTGTGGCCACCCACTTTCAGTGAAATTTTAATTTTTGTACGTGGTAAAAAAAATTTAATCAAAATGAATGCAATTCATATAGTGATGTTTGATACCTGTGGCCACCCATATCGTGCTCATACATTGATGTTTCATATCAAAATGAATGGGATTCATAGTATATTTGTTTGTAGGAAATTGCACGTCATAAACACTCGACATTGGCTCATTTCAAAGAAATATTTTCTCAGTCTTTCCATCAAAATGGTAAGTTTCGTCATGTACATCATTATGTATTCGTAATACGTGTCAATAGTTCTTTACATATTCGCATAACCTTCCTACTTGTCAGTATAAACGTGGAGGTTACATACCTAGAAGACAAGGCTCTTCCTCGTCCTCGTCCCCGTCCCTTTCCTCTACTCCTGTCCCGGCATCTAACCCTCAACCACAATATGGTCCGTCACAGTATGGACACGTTGGTCCTTCCTCCCACACTCAACAATATGTTACGGGACTTGACCACATGCGAACTGAACGTTCTCCAGTTCAATCTCCTTTAGCTCCCTCTCCTTCCATTCCACCCCATTATTCGGCAGAACAATCGAATATTGACGGAAACAGAGGTCAAGAAGATAACCAATTCTTCATATGCCCATTTGGAGATTCGTAAGTGCTTCATTTTTATTTTAGTATATGTCATATTTAGGGCTTTAGATATTGATGTCAACTGAATTGTCCATGTTGCACAATATTCGTATGAATGCAGATTCACGGATGCTACGTCTGTTGTGAGGGAATTGAACAAAATAGTAAGAAACTTTTGGATGGGAAAGTATATTAATTACAGAAGTGTTCCATAAGAATTGAAAGAAATGTAGTGGAATGAGTTCAAGATAAGTTTTACATATTTTATTTTCTCACCAATTAAGTTTGGTGTAGTATATTGATGGTCAAGAATGATGTAAAGGGACCAGAACAACTCTGTAGTTTTCGATACTTAAAGGACTAGATATTTTCCCCGACATAAACTTTACAAAATCTCTCTATATGTGTCTGGTGCATGATTATGGATATGTGATCATCATAATAATTTTCAATTTGTGTTTTTATTTATTGCGGCGGAAGTTCAAGTGGGAGGAAGCAGAAGACAATGAAGTGAGAAGAATTTTCGATAAGAAAATAAGTGATTTTATGCGAAATGTCATGAATAGAGCGAAGAGCAAGCAAGCGAAGTCGTCTTTCTTTACAGCTAACAATTGGGTGGCAATTAACACATTTTGGGCATTTGAACAGAGTCGGCAACTCTGTGAGCAGAATAAAAAGAATCGATCTTTTAGTTCTAGTGATGGGTCAGCCACATATGCTGGGGACTCTATCAACATTGCAAAGCATCGCAAATGACTGGTAAGTCTGTTAAATGAGTTATAAGTTAATTTAATTCAATTACTCAAGTTTACATTTTGTAGGCACGTGAATTGGGGACAGAACCGACATTTGCAGCTACATTTGAACGCACATTTCAAAAGAAAGATAAGACATGGACTGGCGATCGAGCAAAAGCTATTAAGGTATGTAAGGTTATACTTTGGCTTATATGTAAACTATAATAAAAACCGTGAATGCTTTTACTATTTATGGTATATATATAGTGATTTTATTTTCATCTACATTGTTAATGTAGGAAAAATATGATGAACTTTTAATGAGCAGTGCTAGTGGTAGTGATGATTGTCCTGAATCCCGGCCACCAGTTGATAATATGGTATTATGGATGGAGGCAACGGGTGGGGCGAAAAAAGGGAAAATATTTGGGATGGGATCGTTGTCAAGGATGTACATGCCGAATAGTCCTGGAAGTTCATCATCCGCTGGGACTAGTCGAAGGAGGTCACAACTAGACAAGCAATTGATCCAAGAAGTGAATCGTCTGAATAATTTACTTGTTAAGAAGAATGAACGAATACATAACTTGGAAGAACAAATGAGAATCGTTATGCAACACCTTAACCTCCAGCGCAATGACGGTCCTCCTGTACCTCCAACCAATCCAATAGGTGATGGGCACAATGATGACCAACACATTGATGCCAAGAATGCTGATGATGATGATGATGATGATGATGATGATGATGATGATGATTTTCTCCGGTCTTTCTAGTTAAAATTCTGGGTAAGCTTGCTTCATAATCCTGGTTTTTCATTATTTCACTCATATTCCTAGGTAAGAACATTTATGTTCGTCCTGAAACGTATTTTTGTTATTTTACACCTAGTTTCACATCCATGCGTAAACGCTGTTTTTATATTCTGGACTGATTTATGTATCAACATTTTCTCAGGTCTCGACAAAGGTGACTACTTTTGGTGTCCTGCCATCGTACCAAAGCCGCGTCTTCTTCTGTATGGTTTTTTTGCGTCTTCTATGGTTGTCCCGTCTCTTAGTTCATGTTATGAATGTATTGTAAGATTGGATATCAAATAGCATCATGTCAGATTTTATAACTTTCCTTCCGTTATTTGTTTCAATTATATGTCATTATGGCTGGTTTGTCAGAATTTATAGTTTGTTCGTTTCTCTGTTTCAATTATATGGACAATAAATTATGGCTGAAATGATATAAAAATAGCGACAAATATTTTAAGCCAAATTTTGCTATTATTAAAGTTTGTCGCTAATTTGCGATGAAATTCGCGACGAATTTTTTGACGAAATACGCGATGAATTTTGCGACGAAATTTGCAACGAATTTTGCGATGGATTGAGTTCATCGCAAATTTGCGATGAAATTTGCGACGAAATTTGCGACGGATTTTGCAACGAATTTTGCGACGGATTAAGTTCGTCGCAAATTTGCGACGAATTTTGCGATGGATTTTGCGACGAATTTTGTGACGGATTGAGTTCGTCGCAAATTTGCGACGAAATATTTGCGACGAATTTTGCGACGGATTGTATTCGTGGCTAATTTGCGACAAATTGTGCGACGAATTTTTTTCCGTCGCAAATTTGCGACGAATTTTTGAATTTTCCGTCGCAAAAATTTGCAACGCCCTAGTAGCGACGGAAATTTTTCCAAAATTTCCGTCGCAAATTTCGTTGCTAATAAGCAGTTTTTTTGTAGTGTAACTAAGTGAAAGTTTATAATCGATATTACATATTGAACCAAAGTTTATAAACTTAACTTGTGAACCAAGTTCAAAAGATATTGCACATTCGACAAAAGCTCATGACCAACGGTGCCATTACTTCATTGATAATAGTTATCATTTCTCTACTACAATGATTAGTTTGATTGGAATTTCCAGCCTTTGAGATTGTCCAAGGCTAATGGCTAACAAGCCATCCATTAAGACTGGTGTTTTTCAAAGCCATAGGTCTTCGGAACTTTTCCTTTGAAAGGTTCTGGCTGATAAATTACAAATCATCACCGACGCTGAAGTTCCTATTTTGCTTTCGGAGTCGTTCCAAGTTGATTACTATCAAATTCGTGAGGTTGGTGTACTATGCACTGAATGCAGTAGCTTGTTTTCATTGAAAGGAGGCCAATGCTGCGGTTTATGGAGATCCATCTCGTCGACTAGTTTTCTTGCGTAAATATAACTTACTTGTAAAAAGAAAAACGAGCATTCTTTTGTACATGTACATGTAGAAAGCATATTGTAAACGGGAGTGTTCGTAACGCGTATTGTGCGTAAAGACGATGGGTACTTTTGTAGTGGGATCTTTAGATGATAGAACAGCGGGACAAATCAGTAGGATCTCTTTATAAACATGATGTGATCGTGTGAAGACGATGGGGGACCAGTTGGAGCTGGATCTTTTTGAAAAGAATTGGGATGAGATGTGTTAAAGAAAGATTTGACGCGATCCGTCGTAAAAAAAAGGAGAGAAAAGAAAAGAGAGAGGTGCGTCGTGTGAACGCGGGTAGATTTATTGCGAAGGTGGGACGACGAAGATGGGATCCATCAAAGATATGTCAAAAAAGATAAAGCAATCCTGTCTAAAGTGGGGTTTGCGCTTTGCCGACGAGTGATGATGGCTCCAGAAGCTTGCCCATTTTCTTCTTTTTGTTGGTAAATGACCATGAATTTGTAACAACTCAACTCGACGAGGGCGAGAAGTGGTTGCTGAGACTAAAGTAATTGGATAAGGAGCGATTCCTGACAGGCTTCTAGAATGGCGAAGATGGCAGGAATGAATCAAACTGTAAACTGAATAGGAGGAGAGCAATTTTGAAATATACATGTGAAAATTAAAATTAACTCAAGGAGATGCATTTTGACATAACGACAATACTTAACTTTGGATGCATGATCAGGTGAGAACACTCCTAGGATGAGTGACTTCATAGGAAGTTGCCCACCTATACGCTAAAATACTGTAGTAAGATACTCTAAGAATCACTGTTCAGTACTGTTTATCACTGTAATAATACTGTTTAATACTATAGCAAGATAAAAAAATCGTCAATGATTGCGAGGTTCGATATAGGATAGGCCAGAGTGGACAATACATTGAGTTAATCTAGGGATGTTACAGAATTAAACTAAATCTAGACCGTTGATCTATTTGGATCCATGCAAGACCCTTCATTTTGAGCTCTCAGAAATAATTTCTCCCTCTCTCTTTTTCTCAATCGTTCTGCGACTCCAAACCCACAGGTTTGATGATAAGCTTATGCTCACCACCTCACTCGCCTATAAAGTACCTTTCATGCCGTGCCCAATCCTTCATCCGTCTCTCTCTCTCTCTCTCTCTCTCTCTCTCTCTCTCTCTCTCTCTCTCTCTCTCTCAATGGATTTCTCGAAGCGAATGATTCCAGCTGCTTTTATTGTGATGCTGCTGCTCGTGGCAACCGGTCCTTCCTCATCCTACAGCACACTTATGCATGTGCATGTGTTTCATGGTTGAAATCAACAATACGTCTTTAAATGTTGGCCCTTACGATACGCACACTTCACTAGAATCACACAAGACATTCGAATGGTAGTGAACTTATGATATGAAGGGCTCATCGAAAAGGATTGGATAGCTTATAGATGAGTCTGAACACGATTTGTTGACTCATTTTCTGCGAGAGAATTTTGACTAACACGACCTTTTTTCTTTCACCTCGATTTTGGTATGAGCAGAGATGGAGCCGATGGTGGTGGAGGCGAGAACTTGCGAGTCCCAAAGCCACCGGTTCAAGGGGACATGCGTGCAGAAGAGCAACTGCGCTGCTGTCTGCCAGACAGAGGGCTTCCACGGCGGGCATTGCCGGGGCTTTCGTCGCCGTTGCTTCTGCACCAAAAATTGCTAGAGAGTGCGCTCTGTATGCGCTTTTGAATTGCATCTTATCGTATCTCACCAATCTTTTGAATAATCTGGTGTTGCATCAGAATGTCACTGTGTGGACGCGGATGTAATCTTCCTTTGGCTGTTTACTATTATTTTCATGGTCGCTTCTGTTTGAGAGTGTGAAATCTGTTGAAGAGCCATTATTTGTTTCTGATCTTGGCAGCTCATGTTCATCTTATATACTATCACGGGATACATCGGCGTGATCATGACTTCAACTTGACACGATAACTTTGCCATCATGGCCCTAGCAACTATATACTTGTTTGAGTCCTGGACTCTGTATTTTCTTCACTAGGATCAACTATTTTGTTAACTTATGCAAACCCTTTAATCTCCACGAGGCCGAAAATGGGTTGTACAGTCATTCCAAGATTTTCAGTCCGATCCACCATGGAAACGGAAGTTAATAAATATATCAACCCTGGTTACTTTTCCTCTCGATCTCATATTCTTCCTTGGTTTGGATTAGTGTTAACATACATCTCCAGTTTATCCCCACATTCGAATTCTTGGTTTCCGAAGTCGGGCGATTGATGGCTCGTTATGCTGTAATCGAAGCTGTGCTTGTTTGAGTACAAGCAATTACAGATTTCCCTAATATTGTGCTAAGAATAGCTAGGATTTCCAAAAGAAGATGCCCTTAATTTGATGAGAATTTCAAGTAGCTCAACCTGAATCACCTCAGAACAGAATGACAAAATTCACAGTTCAAATTTAAAAACTATAGTCTCTTAGCCTAATAAGTGTAATTGAACTCAAAATGAAAGGACTTGCTTCTGCAGATTGTACCCCCAGAAAGCTAGTGGAAAATGTGCAGGTGCTCTTTCGCTACAGAAAAAGAAAAATATGCATATATGAGGAAAAATCACTCAATCCGACAAAACACTTTCTCATTTGTACTGAAAAGCAAAAAGAAGACCCGCCATTTTCAATTTTCCTCTCACAACAACCGCTTTTGTCGGTAAGCATCTTGAGTATATTCCCACAAAGATTTTAACTGAGTACTGCTAAGGGATAATAACATAAACAGTTCCTGAACTTTGGCCTAATGTGCAATTTGATCTCTGAACTTTTAATTTGCTCAATGTAGTCCTTGAACTTTAGCTTGATGTTCAATATAGTTCTTCAATTTTTAATTTATTTAATGTGGTCCATGAACTTTTGGTACATATTCAATTTAATTTTTGAACTATATGAAAATGTATAATGTAATCCCTGAACTTGAATTAATGAAAAGACTATATTGAATGTTTTTATATAATTCAGAGACTAAATTGAATATGTACCAACCTTTACCAAAAAAAAAATTGAATATGTACCAAAAGTTCAAGGACAATATTGAACATTTGATTAAAGTTCAAGGACTATATCGATCAAATTAAAAGTTTAAGGATTGAATTGCACATTAAGCTAAAGTTCAGGAACTGTTTATGTCATTTTCCCTACTGCTAATATAAAGGTGAACTACCAAGAATTGAGCATCCACCAGCGGACAATACATGAAGAGGACACCAAACCGTATGTGATCAGTCGGATCTATCACGTCAGTCAAATCTCTAAAATAGTATTAATTGGGAACTCCTCTTACTCGGGCCATGCCAAAGCTTTCGTGGAACCACCTAGCTTGAACTAGCAGGCCTGCGTCTCTCGATGCATTCAAAGCCACCCCTTCGTCCTGAAGAAGCCTGATCAATGGCTGCTCTTAGAGAAAACCCTGACCAAAATCCCGTCCATCGCCCCATGAATCACGCCCCCATTCGCCCGAAACTCTTCGTAAAATCTTATGCACGTCTCGAATTCCCATGCATTGAATGCGGCGATGAGGCTCGTGTAACTCACCTTGCTGGTTGCCACCTTCATTCTCTCCATTTCCTCACATACTTTCTCAACCTGCCTCAAGTTCTCTGCCCTCTCGTGGATTTCCATCGAGGCATTGTACACCCACGCATTCGGCTTACATCCTCTGGCTTTCATTTTCGCCACCAATTTCATTGCTTCTCTTACTTTCCCCCTCTTGCCATACACGGCAACCATGTTAGAGTACACCACGACACACTTTTCATACCCCTCGGTTTCCAACTCCGAGAAAAGCGCCTCAGTTCGGGAGTTGGAGCTTGAGGCGGCAGTACCCACTTATGACCAAAGGGAATGTCACTTGCCCAGGCTTGCATCCCCGAGAGATGAGATTTCCGTACACCCTAATCGCAGCCCGAGACCCGCGCATCTTCGAAAAGCCGTTGCCTAATGTGCACAATATGCAATCAGATACTTTCAGATTCGTGCCATTCATTGCCTGGATGACCCAAAAAAATTTTCTCCAGTAATCCTTCTTCTATGTACATCAAAACAAGCTTTAGGAACATGTGTCCGGATCCCTCAACAATATCTTCTCTTTACTCAGCTTCCTAGAAAAGCTTCTCGGCTACTGTTCTTCATTCATCGCACTTATTTGAACCTACTACAATGTTTAACTTAATTGGAATTTCCAGCCTTCGAGATCGTTCAAGACTCAATTGCAACTATCAATTAATTGAGAGAATCGCTGTTTTCAAAGCCGTAGGTCTTCGGGACTTTTCCTTTACAAGGTTTTGGATCATTAATTACTCATCACTAAAAGAGAAGTAGCAAATTTGCCTTCGGCATTGTTCTAATTTAATTGTTGTTGATCCTCGTCAGGTTGGCGTGAAATGCAGTAGCTTGTTTCTTTGGAAGGAGAGCGATGCCGGGGTTCATGCAGAGCCATCTCATCGACTAGCTTTCATAAGTAAATATGACTTAGATAAGAGGACAAGTATTCTTGCGTAAATTCAGAGAATATATCGTAAACGGAAGTGTTTGTAACATGTATTTCACATAACATTTACGAGTATTTTTGTAGTGAGAACTTTGGACAATAGAAAAATGGGACAAATCAATATAAGCTCTTTATATACATGACATGACTATGAAGATGCTCGGGACCTGAGGAGCTGGAAGTAGCTAGGAGATATGTTAAAGGAGAGATTTTCCATTTGAAACAACGTAAAGAAAAGAGAAGAAATGTTTGCTGTGTGAACGTCTGTAATTGAACTACAGTGGTTGGTATGGGGAGAACCAAGCTCAGAGATACATGAACTATAGGTCAAAAGGATAAAGCAGTCCTGTCTAAAACGATCAAATGGAAGTGAACTTAAAAAATGAAGGGCTCAACGAAATGGATTGGAATGCTGCTAGATAATGCTGAGCATGACTTATCAACTCATTTTCCATGAGAGAATTTTGATTAATCAAATCAGTTGTAGACTGACCCCCATTTTTAATTTTGGTATGTACAGAGATGGAGCCAATGGTGGCCATGGCGAAGGCGAGAATTTGCGAGTACCAAAGCCACAAGTTCAAGGGACTATGCTTCCACAAGTTCAAATGTGTTGCCATTTGCGAGATGGAGGGCTCCCCGAGCAGGCATTGCCAGGGGCTCTCGCCGCTGTTGCTTCTGCATCAAACCTTGCCGTAGTCCACCACCCTGAGTTTCACGTGCTTTTGCATTACATCATGTCGTATCTCATCAATATTATGCAATAATCCGGTGTTGCATCGGAATATCGTCTTGTCTGTTTACTCCTTTCTCATGGTTGCTTCCGTTTGTGAGTGTGAAATCTGTTTAACAGCCATAACTTGTTTCTGATCTTGACTGCTCAAGTTCATCCTATATACAAACACGGGATATATCGGCGTGATCATGACTTTGACTTGACACGACAACTTTGCCATTGTGGACCTAGCAAACCAAGTCCATCGTCGGCAATCAAAGCATATGTACTGGTTGAGTCCTGGACTCTGTATGTTCTCTACTAGGATCAACCAATTTGTTAACTCAGCCAAACCCTTGTTCTCCACGAGGTCAAGGATGGGTCGTACAGTCACTCCAAGATCTGCAGTCCGATCCACCATGGACCTGGCAGTTAATAATTAAATACATCAACCCTTTTCACTTTTCCTCTCAATCTTATATTCTTCTTCGTGAAATTCTAGCTGTTCTCACCCGCGATATTAGGGAAATCTCCTTGCAAGTACTCAAACATGTACATAAGGTTCAATTTCATGATAATGAGCCATCAATTGCCTGATGGAAAAACCAGAATTCAGACATCGGGCAATTCAATCAATCCCACGACAAACTTTCTCATTTGTATTGATAAACAAAAAGAAGATCCAGCGTTTTTGGTTTTTCTCTCACAATTTGTTGGTAGGCATCTCAAGTATATTCCCAGAAAAAATTCAACTGAGTCCTGCTAATTTACAATTGAACTACACAGAATAGAGCATCCACCAGTGGGAGATACACGAAACTGTACAAGTTGAATGCAGAGGACAGCAAACCTGAATTGCGATTGGCCGAATCTATCGTATTAGTCAATTGGTAAAATATTCTTAACTAGGAGCTCCTCTAACTCTGGCCATGCCGAAGCTTTCCTCGAACCAACTAGCTTGAACTAGCAGACCGGCGTCTTTCAGTGCATTCAAAGCCGACCCATAAAGCCGCCCATCCAACTCTGTTCCCTCCAATTTCATGTCCTGAAGAAGCCTAATCAACTCGTCGATCCGGCTGCTCTTGGAGAAAACCCCCACCATGATCCCGCCCATTGCTCTATCAATTGAGCCCCCATTTGCCCGAAACTCCTCGTAGAATTTTATGCACATCTCGAACTCCCGTGCCCTATTGTACGCAGCAATGAGGCTTGTGTAACTAACCTTGTCAGGTGCCACCTTTTTTCTCTTCATTTCCTTCCATAATTTGTCGACCTGCCTCAAGTTCTTCGCCCTCCCATGGATTTCCATTAAGGTGTTGTACACCCACACATTCGGTTTGCATCCTCTGGCTTTCATTTTTGCGACCAATTTCATTGCTTCTCTTATTTTTCCTCTCTTGCCATACATGGCAACCATGCTAGAGTATGCCACAACACATTTGTCGTACCCCTTGGTTTCCATCTCCGAGAAAAGCGCCTCAGCTCGGGAGTAGAGCCCGACACGGCAATATGCACTTAGGACTGAAGCATACGTCACTTGCCCAGGCTTGCATCCCCAAGAGATGAGATTTCCATACACCCTAACTGCGGCCCTGGACCCGCGCTTCTTCGAAAAGCCGTTGACTATTGCGCACAATATGCAATCAGACACTTTCAGATTCATGCCCTTCATTGCCTCGATGACCTGAAAAGTTTTCTCCAGTAATCCTTCTTCTATGTACATCAAAACAAGCTTTAGGAACATGTCCGGATCCCTCAACAATATCTTCTCTTCACTGGCTTCCTTAAAAAGCTGTTCAGCTACTTTTATTTCCCCTATGCTTGCAAAAGAAGATATCAACGATATATAAATTTTGGTGTCGGCAGCAATTCCGATGTTTTTCATTTTCTTAAAGTACTCAAGGGCCTCAAAGGCTCTTCTGGATTTGCATAACGACTCACAAACAACACCGAAAACCCGAGTTGAAATGGAAGTTGTGCTGAATCGGCTACTTTCAAACTCACGAAACAACTCGACAACTTTTGTGACATCCCCAATTTTCATGTGAGCTTCCATTATCGTGTAATAACATCCCGGATCCAGAGCAACCCCTATGGATTTCATCCGTTCGTGCACGACAATCGTGCTGCTATACATATGGAGCTTGTTATAACCTCGCATTGCCGTGTTGAATGCGAAAAGTCCGGCCTCTCTATTCGGTCCTAACACTTCTAGTATACCGTCAACAACTCTAAATTTCCTAGCTTCAATGCAATTACTGACCAGTCTAGCACAGGTAACTTTATCAGGGAACACATTGTAGACCATGAAATCATAAGAAAGACCCGCAATCAAATCCCACTTCTTTTCTCTTATCAGGTACCTGGCTAGGCTATCCAGCGTCGACTTCTCCGGCTCAAAGTTTGGACTCTCTTTCGCCTTCTCGTAGTACTCGCAAGCAAACTTCTCAGTTTCAGGAGCTTCAAATAACCCACGCAAGAATCTGTTGAAACTCTCGGAGTCTGTGGTCGGACCTAGCAGAGAATCCGCTGCTTGCAAGTCAAATCGCGTAGAAGGTGAGGCGCCAGACGGTTCCTCGAGGACAGTGGAAGGGCAATTCGAGCAGGAAACTCCGAGATTCGAGAGCCGACGCGACGGGAAGAGAAGGGTCTTGCATGATCTGGTGAAGGGGAATCGGTGGAGCTCTCTGCAACAGCCGATGCTGGCCAACAAGACCTTCTCTGGTGAGCTCAAAATGGCCATGTCTGAGATTTGAGGCTTGAAAGCTGGGACGAGCGTGTTGAGCTTTGGCTATATATATATATATACCTTATCCTCACTGGATTTTGCCATGGGTGCAGATCGTAGGAGCCACTAAACGACTGCCACATGGGAGGTTCCTGGACACAGCATCCTGTCCTGAAATTTATCGTGTCTACGTCTTCTTTTTGGGGCCAGGAATTTTCAAGTCTGAGGTCGGTTTTGTTTTTCCACCTCCACGTCAGTTTTAGCTTGTGGACGGGACTTCGCCTTCGAATACAGGTACTTAGGACATATTCATTATCCTCGGGGGAAAATCACATAAATGATTTTTAAATTTTAATTTAATATATAATATTTTTTAAAAAAATTTAATTTATTTAATATGATATTCAAACTTTAATCTAATATATAATGTCATTTATGAACTTTTCACTTATTTAATATGTCCTTAAACTTTTAATTTGTTTAATATGATTCCTGAACTTTCGTCTAATGTACAGTATCGTCCTCGAACTTTTAATTTGTTCAATGTAGTTTTTTAAATTTTGGTATATGTTCAATTTAAACGTTGAATTATATGAACATGATTAATATTGTCTCTAAACTTGAATTGATGAAAAGATAAAATTGGATATTTACATATCATTTAGGGAATCAGGGACTAGATCGAACATATACCAAAATTTCAAGTACCAAATTGAACAAATTAAAAATGTAGGGACGACATTGCACATTTGGTTAAACTACAGGGACCACGTTTAACAAATTAAAATTCATGGGTGACATTACACATTGAGTCAAACTTTATGAATGATTTGTGTAATTATCCATTCTCAAATAATATAATCGGCTCCATTTTTTGTCCTATATTTTTCGTACTAATTAATTCTCACGAAGTATAACATCACGATACACATTGAATAACGCCAAAGCGCGCAGAAAACTGCCGCCATTACATGATCTTTTCAGAGATGTGGTGAATGCAGAATCCGCTTCATCTCCAACAACTAGACTGGATCTGATCATTGCCATGTTATTGGTGCCAAATGGCTATACTCATGTAGATATCAGGAAAGAAGTGTGAGGTAAACAATTTAAAAAATTTGACTTTGATTGGCAATTTGTTGATGAAGAAGCAGTACCATCACGTGGCATTTCGAGAGATTTCCTTTCCTCTTCTCAGTTGTTTCTTGCAAGAAAACTCTGAATGGGAAATGTGCAAATAGGGATAGCTCATGTCATTCTGTACCCTTTACCAACTAATCTCATTTACTTGGAACTAGATGAGCAAGCCAAATTATTCTATTGCCTTTTTCTTGTTCCACATTATGCAAATCAACGGTCAGTGGCGCAGATTTATGTTCCAATTCACCCTTAAACCAAGGTTTAAAAACTTGTGTTGGATCTCTAAGATATCACCTCGAACTCTTTACTTGGCATCATCAGCTGTCATTCAGATTGATCAGCTTCGGTTCACAGCAAATCCTGTTTCGGGGATATCCTTTTTGGGCAAGACTGTCACAAAGAATGATAAATATCACCTTCTTCCTATACACACAGGAAGTGCAACAAAGACGGATAGCTTAAAATCCTAGACCATGTTGTATCATCATCAAACTTCTTCATACTTCTAATAAGCTGCTAAATCCTATAGCTGAAATCCTCAAACCGGATTACAGTCGAGAGAATTTTTTTCTCTCTTTTTTTTAGTATAATCCAGTCGAAAGAATTGTCCAATCGTAATGGAAGTACGCAGGCATCAATTGCCAAAGCAAAAGATTCAAGCTGAAGAAAATAAACTTGTACAGAGAAACTAGGAAGTAGAATTAAAGTCCAGACAGATCTCTCAGAGAGACGAAAAGAGGCCTCATTTGGCTGACAAAGAGAGCCTGCCTCAAGGGTTTTGATCGCTTTGAGGGACCGAACCCTGGTTTATTCTCGAGCTAATCACCATTGTTGTTTACCTCCAATCCAGAGACGGTATTACAATGTCACCGAGCTAAACAGCAAACGCTAGTTAATTAAGCCCAACTTCCGAGTAGCCTTAAACACCATTCCTGCTCAAGGACTTCATTCAATTTCCTTTACACAAGGCCAATGCAACAGATGAACAACAGCCATGGAAAAGCAACATTAAGTTACCAGAAGCAGAACTTGCAAGACAAAAATGTGTAAATAGAGCCTAATTTATTGAGTGATCAACGCTGACCGCACTGCTTGTCCTCTATAAAGCCTCATAAGTTCTCTAGAGTTACCTCTCCATTTCAAATTACTACCGAAACAATTACAAGAAAACAAAAACTACAACTGACCATATGCCAAGAATCCAGAGGATTACCCAAATCCTGCTCCAAACGAGGTGTCAAGAGAACGAACCGTCTCTCCAACCTGCCTTTATTTCAGAAAAGATGAAAGAGCTAAGAATACCAGACGCCGAAACTCAATTAGCCTCATCTGTCCCGAACAGCTTCATCCGCGATAGCGGTGTCCGCAGATAACCCTCGACCTCAAACTTTTTCGGCGAGAGTTCGCGGTACTTGGCGAACTGCTCCCTCGCCTCTGCATTCTTATCAAGCAAGCTGTATATCATCCCCTGACAAAAATAGGGCCTAAAGTCAGTAGGATCCTCCTTAGCCAAGTCCTGATAACTCTTCAAAGCCCCTTCCACGTTCTTCTGCAGGAACTGTATCTGCGCCATTATCAACCTCACGTCCCTCGCCTCCTTTGCCTTGTTCTCCTCCTCCGCGATCCTCAGCGCCTCCTCCAGCCGCTTAATGACCGCCTCTCCCTCTCCGCACCGGTCCATCAACAGAGCGTTCTCAAATAAGGCCTCGAATGACAGCGGGTTCGCCGCGAGAATTTCCTCGAACACGTTGCGGGCATTCTCGGTGTCTCCAATCTCGCTCAACAACCTCGCCAGCAAGAACTTCCATTCCGTGACCTCAGGCTGAGCGGCAACCAAACGCCGCAATATCCCGAGAGCCTCTTGGTCCTCTCCGCTCTCGAGCTTCTGCTGCAAAAGCTTCCTCATCGCGTCGACCGACTCCGGGTCCGATTCCAGGAGCTCCGCCAACGGCGAGGGCCGGGACCCCGGGCCTTCCGGGGCTTGCTCTCGGGTCTCTTCAAGGCTGGGAGATTGCTCCGCCTCAACAGCCGCCGGGGGAGGCTCGGCCCTCGCCGCGGACTTCTCGGCGCTGAAGACGAAGGAAACGGCGGCGCCGACGAGGACGGCGGCTCCGGCGCAGCTTCGGAGCTTCTGGAGAAATGGGTTCCTCGGGGGATTGCCGGGGTCGGCGACGGAGCGAGCCACGATGGTGTTTCGACGGGGAGAGGGACCTGCCAGGGGCTTCGGAGCTGGGAAGCGAACGATCGAAGGAGGAAGAAGAGGAGGTCGGCCGAGGAGCGCGAAGGAAGGAGGTCTGGCGAAACTGGACGCGGCCGAGGAAGAGAGGGTGGAATTCATCGTGACGGAGATGGTGTCGAGGACGATGCCGGAAGATTTGGGGGATGCGGCTTTGCTTTTGCCGAGGGTTTTCTTCGAGTAGGCGAGAGGGAGGGAAGAGATTAAACTGCAGCCGCGGCGGCAGAGGAGAAGGTTTAACTGTGGAGAGCAGGAGGAGGTAATGCAATTGCAACAACGCCGGTCCTTGTCTCTGTCTTCGGTTTGGGGGGACCGTCGCTGGCGAGAGTAAAACGCGTGCTTTTCGTTTTGGTCGAGAGCTGGTCAAAGCGTTCGGACATTTTGAAGTTCGGACGGGCCAATTGGATTCCTGCCGCGGGACAGCGGTCCGGTCCGGGGAAAATATTTCTTGCTGCGCGGAATTGAACCGGGTCCGCCGTGTCCGTCTCGGTGGTTGACTGGGCGGGTTCTCGCGTGGGATTCGCACATAAGGCACGTGCGATCGGCGATGGAGAGACAGGCCCAATTCGTGTGAAATCGATACCGAGTAAGATCGACTCTAGCAGACGGTGAGTTGAGTTATGAGGGGATTTTTCGTGATTTGTAAAGTTCGGATTCAAGAGTAATTTTGGATAACACGAGGTCTTAGATTCCATTGAAACCCACACGGCTACCGCGAAGTCGCCTTCAACCGAGCACCTCCACAGGTGGCGGCGGCGTCGATGAGCTCGATCCGGGTCGGCGGACAATCGCCGACTTCAATCCCGGAAAGAATCGAAGCGCCGTTACGAGGACGGCGATCAGCCACGGGGCGCTCCTCGGAGCTCGTTATGGTGACCAATCGAGAGCTTGAGATCACGCAGCACTTCCGCTGTTTGGTGTGTCGCAACTTCCGCATGATGTTTGAAGTGGGGCGGTGAGTCCCAAACAGAGGAGGTTGGAAGAGGATTGTCGTGTTTTTCAGTTAGTGTCGATGCCCATCTGCAGCTAAAACTATGGCCCATCTTGTCATTTGCCTAGTTGATCTGCAGTCTCGCTTCTAGATTTGTCAAACTCACCATTCCTTTACCTTGCCCATTTTATAAATAAACACCCGCTTTGAATTGAGCTTAGGTTGTAATTGGCTTTATGATTAGTTATACAATTTACCTTACCAAAAAAAAAAAAACACCCGCTTTGAATTTTCTAAACTGCTCTCGCTTTCTTATACCCACCTTATTTCGTGCACAACTACTCATCTGTTTCTATGTGCGGCCACCTAACCATGCGCACGGGCCTAGTGCCTGCTCCGACCCTAGTAAGCTTCAATTATTACATTGCATTCAGATTCGATCCATTAAAATCTCCAAAAAGAATCGATGTGATTTCTTACCATACATTGCATTCCAATAATTGGTACACTTCGATCGCCTATTTCGATCTAGGGATAATAACTCGAATAATTCCTAAACTTTTTCCTAACGTGTAATATTGTTCCTGACTTTTTAATCTGTTTGATGTGGTTCATAAAATTTAACCCAATATATAATATGGTCTCTGAAATTTTAATTTGTTAAGTGTAATCCCTAAATTTTTTATACATGATCAATGTAATCTCTGAACTATTTGAAAATATTCAATACTGTCCTTTCATTAATCGAATATTATGAAAAATATTGAACATTTTCATATAGTATACGGACTAAATTGAACATGTACGAAAAATTCAAGTATTAAATTGAACAAATTAAAATTCAGGGATCACATTATAATAGGTTAAAATTCATGGACCGCATCGAACAAATTAAAAGTTCGGGACCACATTGCACATTTAAATTCTAGGGATTATTTATGTCATTTTACCTTCGATCCATAATATGACTCGAAACTTCAAATGAAATTGTTATGCTATATTTAGATGTTTTATTTATTTAGCGATTTATAATGGTAAAAATTTAAACCAGTTACCAAAACGGGGGTAAGAACTCCGGTTACTTTTCACCGTCTCTGTCGACTGTCGGGTGTCCGGAATTTCAAGAACACCGCACCAATCACCGCCGCCTTTTGCTCGTCCGTTCCGACCTCGGAGGGAAATCGTCCCCTCGCCCTGACGAAACAGAGCAGAGCAGAACGAACGAGAGCCTCGCCGTCCGTTTCAATGGAGTCCGGCGCCGGTGCAGACCGCCGTCCGACCACCCAATTCCAAACCCCCGTCGTCAAGAAGGAGCAGATCCCTCACCCCAAGCCTAGCTTCAGAAGAGCTACGGACGACACGAAGCCCGTCCTCCAAGACCCAGTATCTCTCTCTCTCTCCATCTCTATCTCTATCTCTAAGTCGTCTTCAGTGCGTTGTTCCTTCGTATGGATTTTCTTGTTTTGCATCTTTGCGACTGACGGGGGGTTGTTGTTTGTTCTGCTTTTGTTTTGGTAGATACTGAGGTCGGATCCGATTGAGACGGAGGAAGCCGTGCTGCGACTGCCCCCGCTCCCCGCTGCCGCCGCTCGATCAAGTACTCAACCCGACACCGGTTGATACCCTTTTAATCTCCGTTCTTGCTCTCGATGTCGGGATTGTTTCGGGGTTCGCGTAGCTAAAAAACTTAATGCCCCTGCCTCCCGTGATGGTTGGTTGGAGTTTCGTTGATTTTTCAGTCTGTTCGCGTTAGTTCAAACATCGAATACTCTCTTCTTCAAGGCTTGATTTCCTGATTTCATTAAGATGGGGGCTAGTTTCGTTCGGCTTGGACGCAAGAAGATGTTTGGACTGCAATGAAAATTTGGAGTTCGCATTCTAGAACTCATGCCAATTGAGAGTCGGGGGTTTATAGCTAGTGGCCTTAAGCCCGTTTGAATGAGACTGAACAGAGATAGGTCTCGTGAATGAATCGAGGTTCATGGCCATTTTAGTCTTGCCTGCTTATCGTCGAGGTGAATTAAGAATCGACCCTTCGCTAAGATAAACGATCCGCCAATGCCCTCATCTGCCCCGGTTTATTCCGATCCGAGTTCCTTCTTCTGAAAAAGGGCAATTTCATTCGGATCGGAAGCGGGGCCAGCTGCACAAGCTTTATATCTATTCAATGACGGCCCTGCCTATGAATGACCGAATGTGTTCAACCTTCATATTCAGTTGCCAATCGGGGCTTAAACTTTTAGTTCGTTTGCGTGATGCATGATAGGTAACTAGCGGTACCCACTTTCAATTGTTATTTTCGTCGTTGATGAAGTCGAACATTACAGCGATGCTTATCACATTTTTCTTCCGTCAAGTCCGTTCCCTGCAACTCTTTTTCCATCTTCCGTTTCTGTCTCTGAAAGGTTAGTCTTCCTGAAAGGATGCAACTTCCCCCTCTCCTTCAAGTTGCAATCGCTTTGTACCTCATTTAGACCATCATTAGAGCGGTCACACATGCCTTTTTGCAATGCATTGCCCTTGCTCTACTAAATTCAGATTCCAAAAATCGAAGTTATTTCTGCGTAACCAACTTCTCAATCAGCCCTTTTATGTGTGAGACGTTGGCGACATACCGGTCCTTGTCATGAAGGTTGGAAGGAGTTTCTTTAAACAAGTTTCCACAAAAGAACAGCCCCTTTGCGATCCTTGAGGGACACAGTGGCTAGTGAGGCAAAGTGATCGAGGTTTATGACCAATTCCTGCAGCCAAGGTCCTAAGCTAACTACTAAACCGCACCACATTTGATTCACCTGTCTGAAGCACGCAACTCAAACACCACACCAAGCCCGACTGCAGCTGCTTGCAACTTTTTTTTGTCTTCATGTCCAAATAGATTCGAATAAAGCATGTCAGCTTGCTTCGAAAGGAAGAACATTGCACGCTTTGAGATACCCTAAGCATTGTCCTTACGACCAAATAACAGGAGTTCCGAGCAACGCTCTTTGTGCCAAATGCTGGACATGCTTGATCAGGTGGCATCAGGCATAGGCATGAATATCAGCTTTTACCAAATAGTTTAGTTGAATTGATACCTTTGCAGAAATTAATCCTGTCGTTTTACTAGCTTATTTTCTGACACTTACCAACAAACCTAGGCAGTCTAAAATTTGCAGCGTATACGCAAGAGTTTTGTGTATACTTGTGTTAATGAATTGGCGTTAATCTTCTTCATTCTCTCGCAATCGATGCCAAAGTTATTGCCGCTTCACTGATAAAGGAACTCAAAGCAAGCATTATTCTTAACATAGTAGTCTTCCTTTGGATGAGGGACTAAGTACATTGAACCACTAGTCTTTGAACTTCTTCTGCCCAACGTACAACATCTATAAATTTTCAATCTGTAAAAGTTCAATTAAATAAATTAAATTCTTGAAATTGTCCAATATAGATTGTCATTTCCAAACTTTAAGGGGTTCAATTAAGCCCCTAAACTATTTCTAAGGTCCAAATGTTATTCTCCGATGACATTGATGAAACTTACCTACATAGACATCAATACAAATATAAAACTAACGTTCGGTGGAGAAAATTACATACTCGGGCTTCAAACGTGTTCTATTCACTTGAAACGAGGAAAAACTACATATTGAAGAGAAGGCGGGTGCAAAACTCAATTTTAGAAAGAGAGACCAAAGAATGAATGAGAATTTGCTGATATGATGCACGGGCACTAGCTGAGGGCATGACCTCACATTCATACATAATTGGATGGACAATTAGCATATCAATATGCCTTTGTCTTTTTATTTTTTGGCTAGGAAATGACTGAATCAATCATTTAATTTGGGGGTCCTACTTCCAAAGACAATACAGCAAAGACTCTGTCAGAAGGTCCTCCCCTAAGCCACCAAATAAGATAACTTAAACACGCCCTCCGACCATAAAAGATTACAGAGCAGATTAAATGCAGAAGGGTTTCTAAAAGCAAATACATGTGCAGCTCTGTTTCTCTCTTAAGAGTCCAGACAATCCTGAGAGGCTGACTCTTCTTTTTCACTAAAACCTCTCTAATGTCTTCGATCACTTGCGCGCCACTCCAAATTGCTTTGGTGAACCAATCGCTTTGACCACAGCTTCGCAGTCTCCTTCAGGAATAACCTCGTTAGCTGGGAGTAAAGCTCCCACTCCCAATCGTGTATTTAATCTCAATAACCTACAATTCACTTCTAAGACAGTACAACTATGCATCATTTTCAGACGATGCAGAAGAATGTTGCTCGAACTTATAGACGAATACATCAGGCAACCGAAACAACGGATCTTCATTGGCGCTTCTTTGGAAAGCTTGAGCCAATGCGCATCCCAAAGCTCTAGCTACAGGAACTGCGACTGCATTTCCAACTTGAATGTACCTGGTAAATATTGGAGAATCAATGGAAGAGCAGAAGCACAGAAATACTCAGGTGTACATATAATTGTGGAGTACATCATCAATAAAAAGCTTTCCTAGTGGAATGCATGCTTGCATTTCCAGACCACCTAGATTAAGTGTTATATAATCTGATCAAAACTTGTGCTAACAAGAATTCGGCAGGATTCATTTTGAGAAACCCAATTAGATGCCTGGGGAAATTAGATTACTGAAAAATGAAATCCATGACCTGACAAAGTAACACTTAAGAATAATTTGTCAATTCCCACTATCCCTTCCTGCACCATGCTTCAAGAGAGGAATTTTCTGAAAGACCTTTCGGAAATAAAATGATGAGTTATTTTACACATCTATTATAACCTTGTCCCAGGCCACTACTTTTTCTACTGTTCGGTGTCAACAAACAAGTAGCTAGCATTTTCTAATTTCAACTGGATTGGCTATGCATCTCTCTAGATTTTCTTGTGAGAAGGAAAATGCTCGTACCGAGTGTACGTTGTACCCAAACTCTAGCGACTAAATGACTATTCTTATACCTGGTAACATCAACACAAGTTGTCTCAAAACTTGATGATAAATGATCAACTAGATGATGTTACGATATGGTGCATCAGTAGATATAGGAACATAATTGGTATTTTGCAATATATATTAACTTACCAAAGGAAGTACATATACACTCTATCGGCATTCATGCTATCCAGCTCACAACATCATGTTATCATACTTAAAGAACACTAGTGCAATCAGGGTGCATTTAACCTTTGTGCATTGTGGGTTTCTGTGAAGTAGACGAATCAAAGAGCGGCAACATTTATCAAATAGTTACCTCTCCTTAATGGGGCCGGTAAGCTTGTAATAATCAGGAAAACCCTGAAGTCTTGCATTTTCACGAACTGTAAAAACTCTGTCTTGCTCGGGATGCAATATTGCCTGCATAGTCGATCAAATAATACGTTGACCATTGGTTATTCATTATTGTATAATTACATGAATGACCGATTTCCTTTTTGCTAGACCTTCAGCATAAAGATGTAATGGATGGTAACTTTTGACACGACCCTGGAAATACAGCAAGAGAAATCAAGTCTCACCTAACACAACACTAACTTGACACTGAAACCACTTCATATGTTCGGACAGTATTCAAAAGATAAAATTCTCATCATAGTTAACAAAATTAAAGCTAATTAAGCAACTACACAACATTTGTTGTGGACAAAATAGAGTGACACAAGTCGTCATCACTGAGGTTAGACAGAATTTAACTATCGGAAATTCCATATTAATCGACAACCGTAAGTGTAGAAACCCTAAAAGATGGGACATATATTCATCTCCAAATCAAACTCTGCCATTAATCAAGAGTAGCATACCTGGTTGTGGGGTTCTGCTCTAGTCACTACAGTAGGCACAGTTTCGTCCCACCACATACGTGCGAAAGGCCTACATAATTCGAAGAGGTTGGAAAGCTGAAATTACGAAGACTAAATGTATCAAAGCACCTTGACACTTACTTTGACGATGAACCGTTCACAAACGTCATTGCATAATCAGGGACCTGCAGAAGGACAGCAGTTCTGTTATAAGACTTGCAAAAAGAGAGAACTAAATGTCATTAGGAAGTATGAACAAAATTCTGTCAAAAAAAAGAAACTGAGGGAAGTATAAATTGATGAATGTTCTTACCAATGGTTTCCCTGAGTCCAAATAAACCCGGGGAACATCAGGGTCCCATTCAACTTTGTTGTCCGGACGCACACGAACACCAGGCAAATCCCTAAAATTTGCACCCTTCGCAAAATTCACGAAACAATCAGCAAACAGTAGAGCTTCGAATACAATAGATTACAAAAATGTTGACTTTTATGAACGCAAGAAAAGAAAGAAAACCTTTTTCTTTGGTATACGGCAAACACGTTCATAGTCATCTGAATTCAATTCAAGTGGTCGATGATCAAAGAGTAATCGATCTGAATCCACAGAGTTGTCTGTGATCCCCATCATTTCTGTAAAAATTTCAGGATTAGAGAAGAAAGAGAAGGAAAAACTAGAATTGAACACTTAATTTAGTTAAGCAGCCCAAAACGCGCAAAAGCTTCAATCAATAAATCTTAGTGACTAGAAACATCCTTCTAAGCTCACTTCCCCTTAAACTAGACCCATCTCAATTGACTCCTGCTAGCATGCCACCCTAGCCTCTAAGGCAATAAAAGAGGGAGAGCCCATCAAGCAACATAAATATCAATCTTGTATCAACACAATTTTCAAAATGCTCATCTTTAAGAGCTTCTATAATTTAAGCTAGAGTCTCATGCATGTCACGAAACCACTAGTTAAAGTTACTTTTAAAGCAAAGATGGTTAAACGATGGCACCTAAGAATGTATATCTACTCGTGGACTACACTACAATCTATTCACATCCATCTAATGCGTATACATGTACAGAAACTTGAAATCAAATACAGTACCACATAAAGCTGCTTAGTTATTAAAGTGTTTTGCATTTAATGTTCTATATACAGGGAAATAAAAAAATGCTATTCACCTTTTTCACTTGATCTAATGAAACGTTGAAAATCTGTCTGTGGAACCTTCCCATATGGCATTTCATCTCTTCCATCATAAGTTCCAACCTAAATCAATTGAAATCCATCAAAATTACAATCCATCAAAGCTTTAAAAACAACATTAGGATGACAGATACATACAGGTGGAAGATCAGAGATTGCATCCTCCAGTAGCAATTTCTTTCGCAATTCGTATGAATGGCCCTCATCATAGGCAACAGTGTGCATCTGATTTTATTTCAAGGAAATTTTAGACCACGCCTTAGTAAATCACGCATTATAACACAGAAACCCATACCTCAAATTCTAGAGGAATGACACCTCTAACAACAACATCGTGTGTTGGCAATGGGTACTGGGGCAGCTTCTAAAGCATCAAATAAAAACCAATGAGTGAAATTCTTTCGAATCCTATTATAAAGACGGACAAGTTTAAGACTCTTTTATCTGAAACATAGGAGCATATACAAGTTTACCTCACTGGGACAAGCACCCCAAAGAAAACAACGCATTCTAAATTGAGGAAGCCCGTAAGCTCCTGCGGCCATCATACCCAATCTTGTTTGATAGTTCATTTGCACTAAACGACCAAGTGCATACCTCCCCAAGAAACCATTAGAAAATTTAACTAGATCCACCACATTCTCCATCAAAACAAACCTTGGTTTCAAAAACTCTACAACTTCCATAAACACAAGAAGTTGCTTGTTTTTCACATCAGCCAAAGGATTGTCCTTATCTCTAAAACGGTTGAAACCGCTTATTCCTTGACAGGGCGGTCCGCCACAGACCACATCTACATCCCCCTGAAAAAGTCAGCCAGGCAAAGAAACTCTTAAGGTGATTGTTTCTTTGTAATCAAGTACAATGAGCACACTAAATCAAAGGAAATATCTAGTATGAAATAATAAATGATGATACAAAGAGATAAGTCTCCTAAATCAAAGGAAGGCTTCTCCTGTAAAGTGTATGCTGAGGTCATCAATGGAGTAGGTTCATCCAGAGAATACACAACAAGAAGCAAAATGAAAAAAACATTGGAAATGAAATACTCACTGGCAAAGGCAAAATCCTTGATTTGTGACCCTCAACTACGAATTCCTTTAGTTTTTTACAACAGTTGCTGACACAAAGACACTATGTTAGAGATGGCGTACTTAGGATTTTCATATCAAGTTCATTTTATCATTGTGCCTACCTTAATCCCTCAATTGGCTCCCAAGTGTCCTCATCAGGACCATAACCTTTCCATGAAACCTGCAAGAGAATGACGAGACTCAAAATTATCTGAAGCACTAGAAAAGAATCACACTGCTAGGATACTAGGTTATGCAATTTAAATTACATGCTAAAGTACACGAAGAAGCATCATGATCGAATTATAGCATCATGGGGTTGTAAGACATACATAAAGAATTATTAAACTACCAAATTCGTCAACTTATCATTGTCGTTGACTAAGAATCGTCTACACCGAAAAGGTTTGCATTCCAAGTACTATGCATAAATCAAGGACTAAGAAGAAGAAAAAATGGATGAAGCTATTAAACAATAAATGTCCAAGTTTGCCAAGTTAAATTCGATATTTTAAGTACCTTGAAGTACAATGCCCTGTCTCCCTTCTCTTTAGGATCTCCATAACAAATTGCTAGAACCTTCTCTACTTCAAACACCTCACCATCACTACCCCCATCATCATCGTCACTATCTTCCTCCTCATCACTTATTTCATCGTCCACGCTAAATAAATCAGCATATGGCAGCTGCTGACCATCACTTTCAATGAGGTGAAATTGCATGCACAATTTCTGCCACTCCTTCAACAGCAAGAGGAAATCTTCTGCAGACTCATTCCTCACCTGATTTTACAATAATAGTCAACAGTACAATGCTATCAGAATATATGCGGATAGGCAAAATTAATATATTCATCAACCAAAAAGAAAGGTTATACCTCTGTCTCTGGGTGGTTTAGTTTCAAACTATTGCATGCATGTTCGTTCATGTCAACAGCCCACCTCTATGAACAAATGAAATCAAGAATGCATAAGTTGTGCATACTAACCTTTTACTAAGACAAAGTTTACAAAATGCGTACCGTGACAAGATTCGAACCAGAAATATTTGCTCCAAGACATAAGCCCGTGGACATCGCACCACAACCAGAATACATATCTAGTAATGTCACCTCACCCTTGTTGTTCTTTTGCAAAATCTCCTTGGAGTTCACCTCGCATGTTGTACCAGCCATGTCAACATCATCACTTGAAATGGTTGATGAAGTTTCGCAGCCATCCACCTTATGATCTGCAACATAAAAGAAGGCATCAGGTACCTATCCCATAAAATAAAACAAAAAAAAAAATCAGATGCAATGATAGTTATGAATGCCCTATCATGTTTTTATCTAATTAATGAGGAGAAAACAGTTATGGGAACACGGGTATCCAAAAAGAAAAGCATACCTGTAGGCAAGTGTTTGAATGTTGAGTAAGGTAGTAGATACAAAGTATCACAATAATAGTCACATGATGGAATTGCCGCTCTTTTTGCATCCAAATTAACCTACAAATCAAAATCAAATTAATACTTTGATATTTCTGAGAAAGATTCAATCTGCAGAAACTTATGTTAAACATACATCGAGAGGCACTCGAGCAATGTTCAACTTCTCGACAAGGCATTCTAAAGGATTGTCATCGCGTATCTCTGAGAAGAAGACACGCTTATCATCAATTAGGTAAGACAATTGCTTGATGACCTGTTACAAGTAAAGAACAACATAAGATAATCATAAAGCCGATAAGAGCATAACAAAAGATTATAAACATACTTACTGTATCTCGAGCTCTGTAATACCATTGCGCACAAAAATAAAATGAGCCGTCGACTGCCTTGAACAATTCCACGATCTTACAAATATAGTTGTCCTCCCCTTCCCCAGCCTAAATTTTATGAGCAAAAGAGTCATTAATGAAGCTTTTATGGTACCAGCCAAAAAAAAAGTTCTTATGGTGGTATCACAATTGATAAATGTCGATTTACAATTAGTTACTGAGCCATTATCTGGTAAATTATCAATCATAAGATATCTTCATATAGTTGAAGTACCTTTGTATCAAAGCTCCCTCAAGGAGACCAAAGATAAGGAATACATATAAAATTAGCTAACAAACAAATTTAAAATCACAATCTGAGGTTCATAGAGAAAAATACAATGCTAGAAAATAGAATCAAAGGTTTGTACTAAAATCACTGCTAAGAGATTTTAGCTTTAGCATTTGAGGGAGAAGATTGTGTGGAACTCAGACCTAATAAATAATTGGAAGTTTAATGCACTTTAATGGTAACATTCAGCTCAACAAAAGCTGGAAAACTATGACTTTGCAACTACCTAACTCTCCAACTATGTGACACAATCCTCAGAGTCTAGCCTCCTTAACAAAATCCCAGTGAAAGTGATGAGAACCGAGGATATAAAGCGTGCGTATGGTTTTGAATGAAAATGAATTCAGTTGTATTCACTCTTTTTTTTCCATATATCACCATACACGTAGTACAATTTATGAGACAATTCAAACAAGTACCTTTTAAACACTTTAATCACATCAAAACAAAATTTTGGTCAAATGCTTAAGTCACCTATGAACAAACTTGGGAATTCAAACAAGTACCTTTGAAATACTTTAATTACATCAAACAAAATTTTGGTGAAATGCTTAAGTCACCTATGAACAAACTTGTAAGTTAGATGATGCATAAACTGCATCAATACAACTTAACTAAGTGTGTCAATTATTTCTGATCAACCTAATAATAGAGATTAAACGTAAGCATCACACGTTGGTCACCTCTTCCCACTCTTTTACTTATCCCTAAAAATAAAAGTGTACGAGTAGCATGCATTGAAAGGTTTACACCAAACAAAAGTGCAATATCTCATCTTTGACTGTACAAATAACATAAAAAAATGAATAACAATCTAAACAATTTAGATTTAGAGTGTGCAATGCCGAGCTTTATGCAACTGGGTTGCTGGTGGTAATCTATGGTGTACTAGAGATCTATCTCATCTTTGCATAAGACTAGCACGCCCTGAATGACATGTCAATTGTCACGACTCTGCTATATTACTCCCTTGATTCAAACGATGTTTGAATGAATCTTCAAACAAAACCACATTCCTTACATCCATATCAAGTATTGGATTGATGCATCGCATATTTCAAGTTATACAATTCAACCATAAGTAGAATCCTTTAAACCATTTAACATTGGTGCAATTTTAAACTTGCAAGAAACAAGTTGTCATGGAAGCTATAATAAAACCATTGCTAGAACAAAATTCGTTTCTATAGACAAACGTTTCATTCCACTAGCTGGATGCCATATAATTGCAAAATATGTATAGTTGCAATTTTGAAAAGAAATGTTAAATAACTAACCTTCACATAGGCATCATCACCAATATCATAGCAAACCCCATCGACATTAGCCTTCATGTAGTGGCACTTCGCTTGAATAATTTCTTCAGAGTTCTCCCCTCTACAAACGAAAGGTTGTATTAGAATGTCTAGGAAATAATATTATTGACAAGGAAAGGAAGATTACCCTGTCTCAGAAAAAATAAGCAGGTATTCAAATCTAATCTTACTCTTTATTGCCATTTACATTGACCACCTTTTTCTTCTGCAAGATAGAAAAGGCACCATGGAAATATATCAACATGAGTAATATAATAAAAGATCAATACGAGCAGAGAGCAGAAAAGGAATATCCAAAGCAACAAAAGAAAGTGCATGTCGATAATCTCATGTGTGATAATGTAGAATGGCAGTAAGGGTTCATTGCCCTTAAGTAGATGACCTTGTCCGATGTTTCCGTTATTTCTCCACACACTAGAGAGCTGGAAGCTGGAATGTGAACTTGACATGGCAAAAGTCATTGGTTTGAGACTAATTATTTCTAAAACAAGTGCAAAGGCTCCTCTGTTTTGACTGACTCTCCCGTCATGAACAAATGCCATGGTTTCATTAGCTAGTTTAGTTTAGCTAATAATCCTCCAGATCAAATTATCAACACTTGCACCAAGGAACTGATGAGTAATCACTTTAATGAGCAGCTTGGGAGTACAAAACTTCATCAGAAATAAGCTTCAATACCTTCCACAAACGATATATGCCTCCTATGTCTAATGATTCTAGCCTTGACAGTTTAAATGACAATGGAGGAGAGCATTCTGACAAACCATAAAGTCAATTCGAGCCTACTTTTAAATACTTAGAAGACAAATGCAAGAGTCTAAGTGATACTAAGTGCAAAAATCATATCTTCTCTAAACATCCTTCTCTAGCAGTAGAACTACGAGCCTAGGTTGCAAAGAAACACCTCTAGCTCTAGCTTCTGATTTGGACACACTTACAAACGCAAGTCTTCAACACACTTACAAACGCAAAAAGGCTCAATGCCGGGCACTACATTCGGGTCAAGGCATTAGCTACAGCTGCAACGTTTCTAACCCAACCCATCGTGTGTGTGTGTGTGTGTGTGTGTTTTTTTTTTTTGCAAATTAGATCGACAGTATTTCTAAACAAGACTCGGTGTAAGTACCCATTATTATCCTACTGAACTCAGCTCACTCCAATGGACCTACCAACAATTCCCAAACCCACACTATGTGAAAAGAATTCATCTACCATTGCAAGCCACACAACAGTTCACAGCACGCTCATTCTGACCCCTAAACCAACGCTTTTTCAACGAGCAGAAACAAAAGCAGCGCCAAAACCCAATGGCAAGTCACCGAGCTGAATCAGATTCGAGAGAAGAACGAATAAAAAGAAGAGGCAAAAAAAAAAAAACGAAACCACAAGAAAGGCCACCTTGCCCAATCCAAGATAGCGCTTCGGCCATTTCTGGCGAGCCTCCTCGTTCGGGATCGGAGCCCCGACGAACCGGCACTCCGACTCCTCCCCATCGCCGCCGCCGCCATCGGCGGTGGCACGAGTGACGCCCTTCTTGGCAAGCGCCCCGTCGGCAACATTGATCCTCTCCTTCACCTGGCCGCTGAGCTGCTGCTGCTGCTGCTCCAACTCCTCCGCGGGCGCCTCCCTGGGCTTCTCCGCCTTCCCCCTCTTGGCGGAGGCGGACGACGCCGCCGCCCCCCCGGACTTCCGCTTGCTCGGCATTCTCCGGCGGCCGCGACGGTCTTGAGAGAGAGAGAGAGAGGCGGAGGCGGAGGCGGAGGCGCTAGAGAGGGAGGGAGGGAGGGGGAGAGAGATCGGAGGAGGGGGTGGCGAGGGGGGGAGCGATGCGGGAGGGAAGGAGGGGAGACGAAAAGGGAGGAGGAGCTTTTTCTATCTCGTTCCTCGATTTTGGGGAAGTCTCGAGGGGGGGCGGAGTTTGAATGATGAGCGGGAAAAACTCCCCAAAATTTTTCGGGGATTTTTTTCCTCCCGGAGGAGGGAATTGCGGAACAGGCGTCGTACACTTTCGGAACGTTGGAAGAGATTTTGGGCGCGCGCTCGAATCGACGCGGGGTTGGGCTTGGGGCTGAAGGTTGGGGGCTTGGGCTTAGGCTTGGGCTTGGGCTTGGGCTTGGGCTTGGGCTTGGGCTTGGGCTTGGGCTTGGGCTTGGGTTGGGTGCTCGCCCGAGCACGGGGGCTTGGGTAGAGACCCGCCGCGCCCCGCGTGATTTTTGGGAGAAAACGATGGATAAAATCGCGACGGTCTGTCGCGAACTTAGATCGTAAATGCCGGGTCGCATTCGATTAAAAATTCTTGCTGGGAGGAGATTCGCGAGGGATGTTGTCGACAAATAATTATGGATAAAGAAGATAATGGCCTCGGAGTTCTTTAGAAGAAGGTTGATCTACATAGAATTAGGGGGCTTACTTCCCAAAAATAAAAAAGGCGATAATTTTAGCTTGAGTAACAATTTTGATTCGCGCTTTTCTTTATTTCGCAAGAGATCACAAACTTTCGCTTAAATCTCAATTCTAACTCGAACGATTCGAAAATCTAGATTTGGGACTCAAGTAAGAATTTACGCTTTTTATTGAGACAAAACGAAGGGGTCGGGATTGTCACTGAAGGTAAAGTTTGTGTTTTTTTTTTCTTTTTGAATTAGTCCTAAAATTAGGACGTGAAAAATCTCTCTAATTTCATTTGAACGGTTTTGGTTCTTTGAACGAAAAATCCAACGAACTCGAAACTAAAAAGAAAGAAATCCTATTACCTAGCCGGAGATATATTTCGAATACACTTTAAAGATTTGATAGAAAAAAGATATGATCTCGAATTTAACTTAGCCAAAATTGAGGACTTGTTTGGTAACCCAATTACGTACCGAAAATTGAAAATTCGGTGATTGGTGAAATTAAACTTGTTTCGTAAACCTTAATTAGCATTTGGCGTTAGGTCCTGTTTATTAAAATTGAAACATTAATTTCTGGAAATTAAAATATGGGACTTTGTGTATGAATAATCTTAAGTGTTGAAAATTGAATTAAAGAGTTATTTGATGATATTAAAAATTGATAGTTGAATATTGTTAATTCGTTACCGAATATAAAAAAAGATCATTATTGGTAGGTTTTGTCAATATGTTTGGTAAGATTCTAATTGCTTGCAATCATTATTCTATTGAAGGAATTAAATAACTCCTTTCTTGCTTACCGAATTGAGTAGTTTTTAACTTAATTAAATCATTTAAGTCAATTCTATATAGGGTAAAAACAAAAAAAAAACAAACAAATAATTCTATAGAGGGTTATCAAATAAGATTAACCTCATTAAGTGCTGAATTTTTAGTCTTGAGCACTTAATTGAATATCAGCTAGACCTTTAGACTCAACTAAGTAAACAATCAACTTATCGTGCTAATAAGGGAGGTGGGAGGGGTTACTTAATTAGTTCAATAAAAAAAAATAACGACAAGTAAAATATTGCTAATGTATTGCTAAAACTGATCGATAATAATCATTCTTCTGCTTTCGGTAAAAAAAATATCAATATTCAACTATTGATATGCAATTATCATCAAACAACTTCTGTATCTATTTTCAAGACTTACGGTTATCGGCATTTAAAATTTACTACTTACATTTTCGGCATTTATTTTTCAGTCTAATCAACACAAGCCTCTGGAATAGGACAACGGTGGGAGTTCTTAAGAAATATCTCATTCATCAATAACTACAACATCAAGCAAGGATGAAAAAACGATGCTGTGAAAAAAAAAAATTCATCCCTAACATGTCTTCTTACTACTGAGGTTTTACTTTTCTGCGGCCTTACAATAAATTTTCTGAATTTGTTATGCTGTTATAATTTTTCTGGTGTGACGTTGATTTTTATATACCTAAGTCCAAAACATTATTAGGAATTTAGCTTTGCTATTTAGGTATTCAAAGCTGCAGATACAAGTATATGCCCCCGCAAAAGCGCGAGCTAGGTATCTAGTCACGAATTAATACAAAATGATGCGATACCTTTTGCCCGATGGGTAATAGGAAACTCGTACAGCCGAGTGGTCTAACCATAAGGTTAAATCTTTTACCGCCAAAAAAAATTACAAGCAATTCGGTCTGTTCATTTTACGACTTGCTGATCAGGCTGCCTTCCTTCAGTAAAAACTGCTTTTTTTTTATAGTAAATGTTCTCATTATTTAGGTAACTATTCTCATGCGAAGTAAAATAAATTAGGTGCAGTAAAAACACTCATCTATAGCAAAAATTCTATAGCATTGAAATATTTCCTCTTTATAAGTGTGTTATCAAACAAAAATTGGTCAGCTGAATATTTTAGGTCGATCGACTCTGCTTCTCCAATGAAACGAGCCTGCTTCTGCATTGAAGAGCCTCGTTGCCTGTCGATGAACAAGTGATCATTTTGAGGGTGGCTTCCTGAACGACTGGCTTCGTAAGTTTGTTGGACCGGAGAAGTTGCATCATTTTAAATTTTTAACCCTTCACAACATTTACGCTGCACCTCCCTTTTCTGTCATCTCCAACTAGTAGTTTTCTCTTTTGCTGTAACATGGGTATCAATAATTTGACCTGACCAACTCCCACACCGGACTTATGCAAGCCGACACGACGATCGTGACCGCAAGTGGACCATGGTAATGATTTTTGCAGGAGATCGATTGTTATGTAGCGATCGAGGCACCAGCGTCGACAGAAATTATGTGGCCGGGGCGATGGGAGATATCACCCACGTATCTGACTTTTGACACTGAGCATTAATGTTCTTTTTATTTTCTGATGTCATCTTGAAGTGTAATGCAGTTCTGTACTTAAAATGTTGAATGAAGTCTTCTCATTATTTCATGCGTTTGTACTTTCCAGGCAAATCCTGTTCGACATGGTCCGACCAAAGAAAAAGTTCGATTGGCGGGCAAATCAAACAAAACCAAATCCCCTATAACCAAGCATACGCAGAAGAAAAGAAAAGGTTTCCCGATAAACAGAACCTCATGGTCAGTCCACCAAACGGAAGAAACAAGAAGATTGTGCTTCCATATGTGCTATCGATTTCTGTCACACATGTCCTTGAAACAAAAAAGATGTATCAGAAGTGCACCTTTTGTTGCTAGGTCAGATGGCGTCGACTTCTTATTCCACGACTAAGATCATGACTTCGGTTGAAGCATTGATCTTACTGGCAGTTGGCCATTAACTTCATGAATGGATTCCATCGGCAGCTTGTTTCAGCCAACAAGTCAAGAGGCACGACACATCTGTTGCAACAGAGTATTCCTCTATTCCATTGGCGTCAAATTCTCCGCAAAATCCGCTTCTATTCCACCACAACTGCCACTTCCAGTGAGAAGATACAACTGAACTCCGATGACCCTAGTCTTGCTAGGCTGCTTGAGCATATGGCCCCGCTTGAAGACCCAAGTCCATAAAGTATTTCCAACTGGTCCTTCCAAAACCTTTCAAATAATTTCTTGTTACACTAAATTACCGTGAGCATTTGAGCTTGTGTTGGAGGTCGATGATGATAACTTAACAAGTACAGCTTTTTCAGGATCACTCGGTTTCACTTTCTCTTTACTCTGGCGCTTCGACTTATTCATAGCCTGGTCCGCTTTTGAGACGATTTTGGAAACCGTAAATCCCGCAACCTCAAATATCTGGGATCTATGGGGAATTAGTGAGTTGCGGAGGATGACATCGACTCCGTCGTATGTCCAAACCCCTAAGAATGCCTTTCCTTTTAATCCAATGGCAAACCACCCAAGACCTGCAGCTGCAACATCCACAGAACTTGTGTCCCAGCTGTTACCACTTACACGAAATTCCCTTCTCACCCATTGTCCAAGCTCTTCCACTCGTTTTTCACCAATTGGTGGCTGGCAAAGGCATTCATATGATGGTCAGAAAAATTGTACCTAAAAACTAGCTTGCAATAAAATCAAGGGATGGAGATCCTTTGCCGCGCACAGCGCTCCCATTAGTGTCTCAACCAATTCTCGATTCGTTGATGTATGTAAATATAGATATGCATCAATGGTTAAGATATATTGGGACATTCATGGGAGCGCTGTGGTGTGTAGAGGATCCACGTCCAAAATACTGGAGCTGCTGCCCTGACATGAGCTTAACACTAGCATGCAAGGTGGAAGAGGAAAACAGACTCGAGTTCATTAAATTTCCAAAAAAACAGTGCACTCAAATACAAAAATCAGCGTTGTCTCTGCAACATAATAACAAGATACAGAAGATGTATGGGCAGAAATGAAGACTTAGAAGCATCCCAGCCAGATGCCAAGAACGTGAAGTGAGGCCAAATTAAAAATGTGCTTAAGGTCATTCATGTGGTTTTTGCATCAAACAAGAAACAAAGACGAAGAAGAAGATGATAAAAGACCAAACAAATCAATTCCAGACATGTTTAAATTGGCTCTTAGAGCTCAACTTGCTTCAGAAACCATCAACTATTTTTCAATTTGTAATTGGTCCAGCAAGACTTCAAAGTAAAAATAAAGTACTCTTTTTCGCAAAAAAATTGTCAAAGAAAGTGGCTTCTAAATGAAAGCTCTACCTGCAATTGACAACCAAAATGGTCTTCTACCATTGCATGTGCATTTTCTGTTTTCCCCATGTGCAATGGGAGATAGGGAGACGCCCATACAGTAACATAAACTGAATCTACAGATGATTCTTCAATGTCCAGCCTCATGAGCCCAGCAATATGAATCGAATGACCTGCCTGTCATGACAAAAAGAGAAACACACGAACCTTAGATGCATGATGCAAACTTGATTAAGTGTCATGTCAAGACCCTACGCAAGTGAATGGTTTCTGCTTGCTTTGGTTAATTCAATGACACAGAAATCGTAAGCAACTTCAATCAATTGGCAACAACTAGGGTAAGCATTATCACGCTAACACCTTCAATCAGTCGACTAAAAATAAAGACAACTGCAACGAAGACATAATGCTTAGCGGGAAAAAGGGTAGACATACAACATTCATCACACAACACTGTTTTCTCCAAAGTAGCAAATGCTCGTCAAAGGTCTTGCACTGTTCAGATAGCACATCGACCTTACATAAAATAAATAACTAGCCCTTTAAAGAAGCTCAAAAGAATTCCCAACCTAGCATTATCCAGAATGGAGATTAACACTTCACTGACTACTTAGTTGATTGCTTCGCGAATATATTCGCATTCACACGGATGCACGTTCCTTCTCATTGCAGAGAGAATGAAATCTTGCAGTAGCTACATAATCCTACTTGTCTAAGCATGCTTACCTTAATTCTGTAAGTCCTTGGTCTGAGCTCCTTACTGACATAAACAAGCTTCTGCTCTTCCCTGGTCAGCCTCGTCGTGATCTGATGCTGATTCAAAAGCCCTGGTGTATCAAACAACTTCGCCTTACCCGGCAAAATCCCCTCGACCCTAATTATTCCCAGCGTCGTACCGGGCACCAGTGCCTCTGTCAAGTGGGTAACTTTCCCCCCTTCAACATGCTTCCCGATTGCATTAATCAAAGTACTCTTCCCTGCATTTTGCACGCCAATCGCCCAGACATTCCCTCTAGGCCCAGCCAAAGCAATGACATCGTCCACAAGATTCTTCAACCCCCAATTCCTCACTGCGCTCACCATATGCAAACTCGTGATTTTGATCACCCCATTTTCCCTCGCCCTCTGCCTCACCCAATGCTCGAAGCCGGTGGGCGATATGCTACTGGGCAACAAATCAATCTTCGTCACCACCAAAACTAGTCTAGGCACGTTCCCCGATTTCTTCTCCTTCCAAGCAGTCGAATTCTCCTCAATCGTCGTCGAAACCAGCTTCGCCACCTTCTTCGGTAACGACCCGTCGAAATCGGCCGCGTCCACCACCATCAGCACGACCGACCGCGTCCCCGTCGCCGAAGCCAGCTTCCTCCCGACCGTGTGATCGAAGTCGAAATCCGGCAACAGATTCTCGACGCTCGGGTCCTTCACTTTCCCGTAGTGCCTCAGGGAGTGGCACCGCGCGCAGACCACCGGCTTACCGTCCAAATCAGGGCCGCCGCCGCCGCCGCCGGGGCTTTCGTCCTCGACGACGAAGCCCCTTTTCAGGATATCGGAGAACTCGGGCTCCTGCGCGACGGGCGCGAGGTGGGCATCGAGCAGGCGGTAGTGCGGGGTCTTGGGCGAGGGCTTCGCGAAGTAGCCCGGGTGCCCTGGGTTGGAGTCCTGCATGTGGACGCCGCAGCCGGGGCAGACGGCGCGGCCCGGGGTGGTTTCATCGTAATTCCCCTCTCGGGTCAGGGACGGAGGCGGAGGCGGAGGCGATTGCTTCGTCGCTTGTGCTGCCGTGGACAGGGACGCGAAGGAGGCGGCGGAGAGGAATGGCGGCGGGGTCGTTGCCGCCGCGTCGTTGGCGCCATGATGGATGGGAGGAGAGTGGAGCGATTTGGAAGAAGAGAGAGGCGGGGAGACGAGGAACCTGAGCTTCGAGACAGACGAGCTTCGCGTCCGACGAACTAGCGTCAGCATCGAGTCTCTGTCGTCGATGTTTTCGTGCCTCGGCCGTGAGTTTGGGCTTGCAGAGGAAGATGCAGCGCCAAAGGGTTTAAGGAAGATGCGGAGGTACGTTTGCACCTGGAGACAATGAGCGCCGAACCGATTAGGGTGGGTCGGTTCTCCCCTGAAACCTGACCGGACCGATTTGGTCCGGTTTCCAGTGATTTCTTCCCTATAAACAGGAGTTTCTTAACATTAAAGGAAAAAATAATTTGCTAATTAGAATTTACTTTGAAATAAAAGAAAATTAAGAAATTTTGTCCAGTTTGGACATTTCAGTTCCTTACGTAGAATCGGGAATTGGATTAACTATTCCCAATTTCAAATTTTTGGAATTTAGAACCGCATCGGTCTTCTCGAGAACTCGCCGGTTGGTCCGGTTCTCAAGTTGGATCGAAACCGATGCTTACCCCTACCAATGAGGGGGAAAAGTACAAAAAAAAATCATAAATATATTGCATTGGTACCAATTCAGTCATAAACTTTTTAATTAAATCAATTTAGTCATAAATATTCTTACATTAGTACCAATACAGTCCATCCGCCCAATTTAGGCCGAAAATTACTGACGTGGACGCGAGTGGTCCTACATGAAACGACCAATGCTAACATTGACATTTTTCTTAATTTTGTTAATTTTTTTTCATTTTTTATTTCTTTTTTTTCCCTTCTTTCTACTAGCAACAGTCGGCGAGGGTGAGCATCAGCATGACTACCCTCCCCAAATTTGGTGAGGATGACCCTCACTCAAGCAAGGCTAGCCTCATGGACCACGGCCTATGCTGACCATCGGTGGAAAGAGAAGTGAAAGAAAAGGAAAGGATTTTTTTTTTAGAAATTATTAAAAGAATGTCAACATTAGTGCCAATTGTGCCACATAAGACCATTGACGTCTAGGTCAGTAATTTTCAGTTAAAATTAGCCGAATGGACTGAATTGATACCAATATGAAAAAGGTTTATGATTAAATTAATTCAATTGAAAGGTTTATGATCGAATTGATACTAATGTAATGGGTTTATGACTTTTTTTTGATACTTTTCCCATCAATGAGGTCAAAAGTAAAGATCAAGCTAGACTACTCGGGTTTGGATCGGTGGTCAATCGGAATGGACTCGTTCGATTTTCGGTCTAGTCAATACTCACCCTCAATGGGCAAATGAACTTAACCGAGCTTTTCTAAATTTTTTATATATATTGATATCTACAAAGAAGCATGAAAGTTGTTAATATTAGGTAGTATAGTCCTTGCGAGCCAAAGTACACGAATTTATTAAGTTCGAGCCCAAACACTTTTATAACTTGCATAAAACAATTCAAAAAGCAACCTTAGCTAATTTAGTAGCTAAATTGGGAAGGAAACTAACAAAAGGATATGATTGCCAATTTGACAAATTTTAGCTTTTAATTTCACTTTTCAAAAGTTTTAAAATTCAAGTATACTTATCCCTTCTAAAATGTCTGCATGCGGAGCTTTTGTTCAGTTAACTTCTATTTGCTCTGTTTTAACGCCCGTAAGTTTCCAACAAGAACTAAGTCAACGAACACGAATTCGGACAGCGGGCATAATGTTTTGGGCGCTTCAAGTGATTCCTTGTTCTATGCGCTATACTTACTCGGGCAGGCAAGTGCTTCTTGACTCAGAAATGCCAAATCCCGAAATCGATTCGATTCCAAATGAACTATTCTTCTTGACGCCATTTGTCTGAATACTAATCTTCAAATGCTAGCTGCTTAGCCCGAAATAATCATGTTACAGTCATCATACATTAACACACCAAAGACGCGAATAAGCTAAGCTTTTCTCCCGTGGAATTAAGTAGAACCGCTTGCAATTGTGTACTTGTACCTGCTCGTGGAAGATTCGCGAGCCTCTCTTACCGGCTAAAGAAAGCTTCAAGTCATGAGCAATACCCGGCTTCTACATCACTGTTCTTCCATATGCGGCCCGCAACCTTGAGCTTCAGTTCATGTCCGTTACCACCAGAAAAGGACAGTGCCAAGGTTCTTGGGATTATTAGACCATCCTGAATATCTCGGACTTTCCTATGGCTATCTCGAATGCTCCTCGGAATGCCTTGCCATATCAACCTTCTGCGATTCCCCCCGACTTCAAGGCTGTAGCTGAACTGCTTCGCTTCGTCCTCGTTGCCCATAAAGCGTAGAAAGGCCATATAAACAGGAGCCATCTCGAGCTGAAAAGCCTCGAAGTGCAAGCAAAATTGTCGACCAAAACAGTTGAAGATCTGCACCGATAGAAGATTCATGGAATTCCTTGTTATTCCTGGCATTAGGGAATATGGTTGCCTGCAGTTGAAAATTGAGAAACCTCTTCCCTTTTGACCTACTTCATACCTCTTCCCTTTTTTTACTCTCATTTTGAAAATTGAAAAACTCTAAAAGGTGAAGCAACTATTGGTAGCTGGAATTAGATATGCCACCACTTTACATTGCGTAAACTCTACACTTCGAAGGACCAGCTATAAGTTGATGCATCTTTAAAAAATGATGTGTGTAGGATATTATCAGCCTTTGCAGTGTGATTTTGCTTTCTGCCAACAGAACTAAAGATAAACAGTCTGACCAATTATTAGTAATACTCATCTTTTTTGTACTCAGATATCAGGCAAACAACTAAATAGTAGGAACTTATAGATACACTGAATTAATTCACCAAAATATCATCGGAGCCATGTACTCAATATATATTTTCCCCCTTTTAAAGAAGTCATGCACTGCCTAATCACACATTAAATTTGCTGATACATGATTTCAAACATCCTCAGCCACATCTGAGGAATTTTTATAACAAAAACAACAGGTGGAGGGAGAAGTCAGAGCACTTACAGTCAACATCCATGTAGCATTCTCAACTTCTCGTGGATTGGATTTGACGTATCTGTGGTTAAAGGTACATCCATCATGCATGTCAACATTGTGATCATCCTTAAGATGCATGACAAGAAGTGGGATGTCACCAGTAACAGAACAATCGGCTCCAGCATAAGGGCAAGCATAGGGACGATGTTTACAGTTCTTTTCATGCTTAAGCTTGCCGTAGTATGGAAATATGCCCCTACACCCCAGAAGCTGAAATCTGCAAGGGAGTTCTAGGGATTCTGCTACTTTTTCTAGCACCAAGCATCTTATATCTCCAAGCTCATGACGACAAGTTGGACATAGGTTCTCGAGTTTGGTCTTGCAGCTTGAACATAGAGTGTGGCCATTTGGACACTGACAGAATTAAAGCCAAGTTGATTGTTAATAGCTAGGAGCACCCAACCAATTCGAATTTGAATTGAAGCAGTAAATGAAAACCGTGCCAATCCATCCTCATCCCTCAAAACCCTTCAAAAGAAGTCCAATTTGAATTTGAATTGAAGCAGTAGCATAATACCGTGATGATCCAACCCTCATCCTCAAACCCCTCAAAGGAAGTCCAATGATACTGCTGAGTTTAGGGGATGTGCAAACAATGATAAACCATTCAACATCATAGCTGTTGATGTGCAAATTTAACAGCTTCTCAAGGTGCCAGTATAGACCCTGGATGCTTGGAATCTACACACCCAATGCCACATACAAATAAGTCACCAAGCTTTGCCCCACAAGGAAATTTCCGATGCTTAAGCTGGTGTATATGTTTTAAGCGGGTGAGGAAAAGCAAGTGAGCATTTAAAGAGAGTGCCATGGTTTACCCTGGCAAGTACACCACCCATATGTTTTATTGGCCTCCATTTTCAGGGTTTTTTTTATAGTGGGCCTTCATTTAAGGGCCTCTAGCGGACATTTCTTTTTTTTATTATTTTTTTCTGTTTATGAAGTAATTCCAACAAAATAAGCATGGGTTAAAATCACTACCATATAGGATTCTACTGATTTTTACAATCTTGAATCTAGATTTTGACACGATGATAGCAAATTAACATGATTGAGATTATTTATGGTTTTAGATCATAAAACCACATGATTTTAATATTTAAATCAAGATTTAACAACTTTGCCTACACCAGCACCTTGTGGACCTGACCCTTCAGATTTGCTCATCGTCAACAGAGCGAGACTGTAGCATGACCTTCGAACATAGATTCTGTTGAACTGAGGCTGCTTTTTTGTCCTTAAGAAATTTGAATTAAGATTTCACTGAATTCTCAATCTGACTTCTGTATGATGGAGAAATTAGATGCTTCCTTTACCCACAAATCTCAAAGTAGTTGCAAGTTTCTGCTATTTCATCGTAAGACATAGAAATACATTGTAGTAAAGAAGCTTTTGAGTGTATAGTAGCTCGACAAAAAGAGATTTACCTGGTAAATGGGAGGGTACATCAAATTCACACAAACAGGACATTCAAGTAGATCGTGCACATCCTCATTTAAGGGTGTCCATGCACTTCCTCCCAAGCCAGTGGCTACTTTTCCACAATTCGACCTTCTCGACAGCAACTCTGATGATGCAGCATCATGATCAGCAAATGAAATTTGAGAGCCAAGCATATTACTCATGCTTCCTCTAGTAGCCGTGGCCACGCTTCAAAAATAGTACCCCCACCCCCTTTCACACTCTTTCAATCTTGCTCCTTATGTGTCCAATTTGCTCTACTGGCTTACACCACAGATGAATTAGCCCTGTCAAACATTGTCACCATCAGACAATAATTGTTTGGAAGAAGCTCATATTGAAAAAGATTTTCTATTAATTGATCGCTGCTTTATGTATGATGGTAAGACAGCTCAAGATATAATTTTCGCAAGCACTACAAGATATCCATGAAAATTTTCCATGTTTACTCAATGTAAGAACAGCAGATTACTTTTCCAAACGAAAGGTCACCAACCAGAAGTAACTTTAGTGCATTATAAAATTTAGCTGGGAAAGACATCCTCCAGACATGTACTCACATCCTCCTTAAGATACTCCCGTGTGAATACCCATACCCGTAATAGCTTACACCCATGATAGGACGCTCTGTGGAAGACATATCAAATGGAGAAGCATCTATTGCCAAAATCCATCGCAGCTACTCTTTAACGCACAACAACTGTTTCCAATAGAGTTTTCACCAAATGAAGATCACAGAATGGGCCATCAACATGCATTACTACCCTCCACCACATGAACAACAACTGTGCGCAATGAGCAATTTCTACTTCAAGGAACTGAATATTCAATTGCTTCCCTGAAACCGGCATACCAGGGCTTAAGCCCACCCTAGACAAGCAGTACCAGCGGACAAGTTAAGAGAAGGAGAGATGCAATAGCAGTGGACCAACTATCAGGGCAAATTAATCCCATTTCCTAATGCCAAAAAGGAGCATGGTCAGTTGCCAATGATGGGGCATCAGCACTATCCGGTTCGGAACACCAGACTCATCTCGACCGCGGCGCGATTCATCCGGACCTCACCGAGCGGGCCCAACAGATAGGCTTCGTGTAGCGTATAGTTCCTATTCAGGAGCTAAGCTTGTCAAGCACTGTTCATTGCGTACAATGTACCCGAGAAATGATCTCATCGAACTCAGCGTATCACTGACCATCCATCGAACCTCCCCCTCCTATGAGAATGGAAATCGTAACCGACCCATTCGAGAAATCCCCCGGCATTCTAGGTTTCCGACAGGAATCGAGAGTTAGGAACGGGAATCCACGACGATCGTCGATGCCCGATGATTCGAAACAACACGGAGCGAGAGCAAGCAAAAATCATAGCAGATCCCGGCGCGAAGCGCGCGCGCGTACCTCGACGACGATTCCAGCGCGTGTCCCGCCGCAATCGCTGCCCGGAGCGAGCTGGGGACGGCGACCGCCCGAAGAGAGGCCCGCAACCCCGAGAGCTCAAGACGGCCCTGGACGAGAGGCCTCGATCATCTCGAGCTCGCAGCGATCGCGCGCGCACGAGTCGCGGGGAAGGGCCACGAAAAACGGGATGACGAAATCGAGAAACGAGACGAGGGGAAGGGAAGGGAAGGGACGTGGGGCGAAGCCCGGGAGAGCTGGATGATTTGGGGGGTGGGGTGGGGTGGGGCGGGAGTTGCGTGTCGCGAAGCTACTCTCTCTCTCTCTCTCTCTCTCTCTCTCTCTGTGCGATTGAAGCTTCGTCGAGTTACATCGCCACACACGTCCGTTTTGGCAACGGTGGAGAGATGGTCGGTTGCTCGCTTTTTGAACTCGCGAAGAGAGAGAAAGGGAGAGAGTTGCACTCTCGTCAGTGTTTTTTGCGTCGTGGTGGTGGCAGTGTGTGGATGGATGGATGGAGGAGACCGATTTCGCGCACGCAACGTTCGAAACAGACCTGCTCATAAAAAAAAATCTGGGAAAACGAAATGACGACCTTTTGCGCCCCCGCGCCCCTTGGTCTTAGGTGCCGTTGGAGGGGAGTGATTAAGTTTACATTAATGTTCTCTATTGTCGTGATTTAACGATACGGTGAAGTAATTTCAGGGAAATATGACGACCCTTTTATACTTAATTACGATGGCACGTGGTACGATCGTGCCCCCGGTGATCCATTCATTATTTTGATTGCTCTTTCTAAGGACACGAGAATTGCAAGAGATGTAGAGATTTCGACTCCATGGCAATTTTGGCTGATAACCGCTGACGTGGACGCTGATTGTTAATCTATAAATGATGTAAGGATAGGGGTGCGTAAAAGAATCGGAACCGCCGGGGACCGCCCTAAACCGGATCGGAACCGGTGGTCCCTAAGGGAACTGGTCTAGTTCCCGGTTCCAATTTTTGAGAACCGATGGGTACCGGTCCGATTTTCGGTTCTAGGCGTGGAACTGCCTGCCCACCTACCCTGATCGGGTAGGTAATATAATAATAAATATAATATATTTATTTAATTTTAAATTTTTTTAAAAAAAGAAAAATCCTAAATCCCTAAACTAAGGATGCATTCGTTTCAACGAAAATGTAATGTTTCTAGAAAATATTTTCCGGGAATCCATTTTTCGAGAAAATGGTTACTTTTCCTTTGCTTGGTGATTTTGATCGAAAAAGTTTTATTGTGTTTGGATCTTATTTGGAAAATAATTTTAATCTCATGGCTTTATTTTAGAAAAAAAAATCGATTTTTTTAATAATTTTTAAAAATTTCTTTTCTTTTCTTTTTCTTTTTCCTTCTTTCTCCCTTGTCAGCCAGCACTTGTGGCAAATCATTAGTCGTCGCCACGGCTAGCGACAGGTGGAGGGAGGAAGAACGAAAAATAAAAAGAAAGAAAAGAAAAATAAAGAAAATAAAAAAATAAAAAAAATTATAAAAAGAAATAAAAGAATAGAGAAAATAAAATATTAACAAATTGACGATAAGCAATTCTGAAAAGTGTTTTCACATTCTTAAATTAGGGAATTCACTTTCTTAAATATATACATGAATGTTTTCCTTAACCGGAAAGTGTTTTCAATTGACTAATCATTTTTAGTGAAAGTTCGGAAAATAGATTCCTGGAAAACACTTTCTCTCAAACAAACACACCATAAATTTAACTCGCTCGACGTTCACAGCCTCACATTGAGCCGAGAAACACCTTCTTTCGCTTTCGTCTCATGCTCACTCTCGCTCTCTCACTCTTCTTGGTCGATACTGACCTCACTATTTTCGACTTTCCATCTTCGTCTCCGTCTCCGTCTCTATTCTTGACTAGTGGGACCGGTTTCATAGACCTATCCGGGAACCGGATCAGATCGATAGTCCAGTTCTCAAGTGAATCCTTGGAACCAAAGGGCGGTTCCAATTTTTCGAAAATCAATCCTTAGTGGGCAATTCCTGGTTCTTGGGTGAGAACTGCCCACCTAAATCATGCTCACCCCTATGTAAGGGGATAATTGTCAAAAAAATCTTAAATTTATTATATAACGGCTAGTTTAGTTTTAAACTCTTTTAATTTGGCCAATTTAGTCCTAATTTTTTCATGATTTGTCAATGTAATCCCTTAAACCAATTTTGGCGGGCAATTACCGACGCGAATGCCGGTTATCCTATGCGACCCGATTTTTGAATTTTGTCTTTTTTCTTTCCTTTCTTTCTTTCTTTCTTTTTATCTACGCTAATAGCCATGGCCTTAGTGATGACCGGCGACCACCAGCCATTGCGAGGGCATTGCGGACCTCACCTAAGTCTTCGTCAACTATAGTTGGGGCTTGTAGGCCCTCGCCTAGATTTGGCAAAGGTCACGATGCCCTTGTTGTGGTCGGCAAAGGTCCCCGGCCATCATTGAGACTTTCAGTGACTGTGAACATGGATTAGAAGGGATTGGAGAAAGTTGTGGAGATGGTGGTTAGAGGCGGCTAGGCATTGGTGAATTGTGATAGGTGGTGGTGGCGGACAAAGGAGGTTAGGATTTGCTTTGTGTTTCTTGAATGAGGGTAGTTTCATCTTTTGATCATAAGGTTTGTGTCAGGTATACCTATCAAAATGAGTCTCAAACTCATTTAGGATGCATTTGATAACCATTATGTTCCTGAAAATAATTTTTGTTTAGGAATAATTTTTTTTAGGGTTAATACCACGAAAAATCCTAATTTGGTACAATTGTGACAATTTTATTCAAAACTATTTTTTTGACCACAAAAAATCCAAACTAATACACTTGTGACAAATTTACCCCGAACTATTTTTTTTATCACAAAAAATCCCGAACTTGTATACTTGTGACAATTTTGCCCCAACAAATTTTTTAATATTATTTTTTATTTTTTCAAATTTTTTTATTAATTTATTATTTATTATTTTCTTTTTGTCCTTAATCTTCTTCATCTTCAATTTCTAGCAGGCGAGGACAGCCCCGTAGGTCGTTGGCGAGGGTTTGGCCCCACCGGCCGCTGGTGAGGCTCAACCTTGCCCAACTCCGACAAGGTAGAGCCTCGCTAGTGATCGACGGGGCTGAGCCCTCGCTAGCTTCCTGCGAGGTCGAGCCTCGCCAGTGGCCGGCGGGGCCGAGCCCTCGCTAGCTGCCTGCGAGGTCGAGCCTTGCCAGTGGCCGGAGGGTCAACCTCATCGGCTTCCGCCTCTAGTCGATCAGCAGTCCAGCGATCGGCCAGAAATTGAAGATGAAGAAGATTAAGGAAAAAAAGAAAAGAAAAGAAATTAATAAAAAAATTTGAAAAAATAAAAATAATATTAAAAATTTAGTTGGGGTAAAATTGTCATAAGTATACTAATTCGGGGTTTTTGATGGTCAAAAAAATAGTTCGGGATAAATTTGTCACAGGTGTACCAGTTTGGGGTTTTTTTGGTCAAAAAAAAGTTAAGAGTAAAATTCTCACAACCGTACTAATTTAGGGTTTTTCATGATATTAACTTTTTTTTTATTTTGTGCCCGAAAATAATTTCTAAACATTTGAAGGCGTTTGGTAAAAAATAATTAGGGGTAAAATTGTCACAACTGTACCAGTTTTGGGTTTTTCATGGTATTAAATTTTTTTTTATTTTGTACCCGAAAATAATTTCTAAGCATTTGAAGGTGTTTGGTAACTGTCCAAAATTTCTATTCTTTGAATAGAAAAAGAACAGAAATGCTTTTGGTAACTGCACAAAATTTCTTTTTATTAATAATATTTTGAATTTTTTTAATATTTCTTTGTTTTTTTTTCATCTTCTTCCCCTTCCTTGGCCATGGTTAGGTCGCTGCCACCGACAACTGGCCATAGGCCAGGGCTAGCGAGAGCGTCACAGCCCCACTAGATCTGGCATGGGCGACCCTCACTGCCACCCTTGCGAGATCTTGAGGGCGGCGGCGAGGGTTGCCCACGCCAGATCCAATGAGGGCGGTCCTTGCCTAGGCAGCGAGGGTCCAGCCCTCATCCTCGCCGGCGAGGGCCGTGATGCCCTCGCCAACTGGCCACAGGCCAAGAAGAAGAAAAAGAAGAAAACCAAGAAGAAGAAGAAGAAAATTTCTTTTCCATTTTTGATTTTTATTCCCAAAATCAAGAACTAATTTTTTTTGCTTATTGATTCTGTTCCAAAACTAATTTTGGAAACAAATTTGAGCAAATTTGTACCCGGGAACAAAAAATTTATCAAACGGATTTCTGTTTCAAAACTGATCCTTGGAACAAAAGAATAAAATCAGTTATTATTTGGCCGGTTACCAAATACAGCCTTATAACCAAAGTCGTTGAAATGGGTCACCTCAAATTTGAGATGTCTAGTCAGAATGTGTTATAAAATAAAAAGTGTGAATTCAATTGATCTAAACGGGTAATGTTATGAACCCATTCCAACCCACATAATAAATTGGGCCATTGAGTCGCTTAGACACCCTACGTTCTTCTTCTATCAGATCCTCTCCTCTCTCTCACTTTGTGACATTGCTTGAGAACTTCTGCTAGATAAAGGACGAGCTCATATTGAGGTAGACGAGGGTGAAAGAGAAGAGGATCAAGAAGGTGAGGGTGAACTGAGACGACGGCGATTGCAGTTGCTTCCCTGTCGCCGACATCGCCGATTGGAGCTTTTGGGGATCGATCAGAGATTTGAATTCCAGCTAGAGCCAGGAGAAGAATTGTGTAGTGTAGGAGGATGTGCGTGAGATTCGGGAAGGTCTGTCAATCCAGGGGACGATGGACTTGGGATCGTGATCGTGATTCTCCAGCAGAAGTTCTTTTTACTATTTTCCCTCTAGAGTGAAACAGTGGAAATGCGAAGTGACACAAGCGCATCCACGAAAGTTGGGGAACTTTTCAAAATGCCCCTGCATCGGGACGGCATTTTCAAATACTGAAATTTTCCGAAGTGCCCGAAAATGGATCAGGCGCATCAAATACTAGTGCATGTGAATTTCACGTGCTCTGCACATGCGACATGTACACTTGAATAAGTCGGAACCCGTTTCATAATTTACGAATTGCCCGAAAGCCGTTATATTTAATTTAAAACCAAAGTCGGAACCCGTTTTATGGATGACCCAAGTCGGACTTTCGTCACCGCCTTCACGTCCCTATCCATAAACAAAACCCCGAGTTGCCTCGCTAACATGACGAGCCGGTTCATAAAGCTGCCCATTATATAAAGGTAATAATTTAAGGAGAAAAATCATTTCAAAAAATATCTTGAGTCGAATCAGAGTTGTTAATTTTACATTGCATATAAAAGGGTCAATTGGGTCGGATAATTTTCGACCCGATCCAAACCTAATTCGAATAGAGTCAAGTATCAAAGTACTGAAAATGGAGGTGAGTCGACCTATTTTTTGGAAGTTGGCACTGACGGTGGACTCGATCGAAGAAAATACATTAGCCAAATTACGATCCAACGCAGCTCTAGAAGCTGACAGAGCTTATGGAATATGCCGGAAAAATTCAAATTGGAAAAGGAGGTTTTAGAGTAGAAGATTGGATTGGCTTTGATCCCTCAACTTCCATTCTAGATCACTTTTTGGGGTCAAAACTTCCATTCTAGATGGGTTTCACATTTATTAAATAACTTTAATCATGCCTAATGACTAGTATTCCTTGCTTCTATTTTATTGCTCTATAATACTTTTCACTTTCACACTATTTAGTTAAAACAAATATCAACTAATAAAATTAGACAAAGCAACACAATTGCTTTATTTTTTTCCGTAGAAACTAAGCCTATTTTAATTCAAAATAATAATGTTACTTCTACCTCGCGTGAACATATCCTAATTTTCGAAAAGGGCAGATAAAATTTTTTGAAGGAGCTAGTAGCTCTTACCACGTGATGTGAGGGATCGCCATTGACAGTAACGATATGTGACCACCACGGGAAAATTGTCAAAAAAGTTCTAAACCTATTGTACTTTTGCCAACTCAATCCTAAATCTTTCAATTTGTCAATTAAGTCCTAAACTTTTTCAAGTTTTACCAATTTAATCCATTTGGCCAATTTTGGCTGGAAATCGATGACATGGATAATAGCCGTTCTACGCGGCGTAGTTGGCATTGACGCGGACAATTATAAATAATATTTTAATAATTATTATTATTTTTCTTTTATTTTTCCTTTTTCTCTTTCCTTCTTCACTACTTTCCTACTAGGGCCGGCAGCTAGCGAGGGCCTTTAGCAAGATGGTCTAGGCAAGGTCTTGTGGCCAGCGAAGGCATTGCGATCCTCACCCTTGGTTGGCTGCGTCACGTAAGATGACCGGTATCCACGTTACCGATTTCAGGTCAAAATTAATCGGATTAACTCAATTGGCGAAATGTGAAAACATTTAAAACTCAATTGGCAAAATTGAAAAGTTTAAGATTGAATCGGCAGAAGTGCAATATATTTATGACTTTTTGGATAATTTTTTCCTCAAATTTACAGCTTGAACCCTCAACTTCAGGCGGACCGTTCGCTTGCGCGCTACGTTTTTCCACACGTTCACATTCTCGCGTACCCGCATGGCTTAATCGTGATTGATTAATGCCTCTTCCGAGACTTTAACAAACACGTCCCATGGCAGCATCAATTGACCGGTCTGGTCCACGGATTGACACGCCTCGTCAATCCCACGTCAGCCAGATTGGCAAAAAGATAAGCGCAGTGCTCGTCAGCAGGGCTTCTCTTTCCCATGTACCTGTGCCTGCGACCATCGTTTTTCTCGTGGTATGACCCTTTCCTTTCGTGCACAAAATGATCTCCTCCCAAAGCTTCAACCGATCCGCCACTTTGACAAATTTGGTTGCTTCAAGGCAATAGTCACCGCTTACGTTCGCGAAGGCAAGCAAGAAGATGGGCTATTTCAGTTCCTCCTTTTCCTTCATTAACACTGAATTATTGCCGCGCTGTTATGTTCGGGCTGGTAAAGGCGACGACGCAATAATTAATTCCTTCATACGTTGGATAAAGCTTGGAGGCTTGGAGGGGAGGGCATGGACCTACCAACTCCACTTGGTGTAGCCCAAAAAAGACCGAGAACGCACAAAGACAACGTCAAAGAGGCGGCTTCAGAAGCCAACCTTTCAATGCTTTCATCATCCGCTTGTGTATATATAGCGAGCGCAAGAAACTGCACATCCAAGAACTCTCAACGTGAAGATCATCTGGTTTTCTTCTCTCTAATTTTGCCCCTCTCGTGTACCTAGTCGCCGTCCCCGAATAACCATGATGGAGATCGCTGAGTACGTGCCGGACGTGTTGGTGAAGGTGGCTGCTTTCTTGGTGGTCCAGGCTCTGGTGTATCTGATCCTCTCCAACTCGTCGGACGTGTTCTCCAAGGACAAGAAGCTCCGGTCCCTCAGCTTCAAGCCGGCTCGCTCCGCCAGCATCCGCCGGATCCTGGCCGTGTTCTCTGACGTGCCCCAGGGCCCCGCCGGTGGAGGCGAGCCATCGCTGCGCTCGTCATCCTCTGATGCCCAAAGCACGCCGATGTTCGATGATCTTCCCGGCTATGATGGTTCGTCCTGAATGTTTGGGGCGTGTGGAGGGGATAGTAGGGCAGCAGGTCGTAGTCTTGCGAAAATTCATTGATTCGTTTGTTCAAATATATATGTTGTAAATAAAATAAAGTCAGTGGATTGCTTGGTCGATGCATAGTCATCGTCATATTTGTTGTATGCGATTTGAGAGGCCACTGACAATGGCATACGAAAATTTTGCCAAAACTCTACGATATACATATGACAAACGGTATGGAGAGAGCCACGCAGTGCTCATCAGTCTTGTGTGTTTCAAATTACACGAGGGGTTATGGGATTGACTTCTTGGAGCATGATAACTGTGATTTTTTTTTTGTAATAAAGGTGAAAATGATACAATTCGACGGATTGATTCAGTGGTTTATATTAAAAGCATGGCTCTTCTCGGCACGCTACTGAAAAACTTACGGGTAAAAAAGAAGGATAAGATAACTTCTCTTTTTTTATTTTCAAAAACACTTCGAAAACCTTTCCGAAATCTCGTTTAGAAAATCTTAGAATCTATATTTTCCCCTTTTCTTGCCAGTGAAAGGTCACGGAGGGCTGATGACCCCAAATTAGCTTTTGTGATTCCAAAATCACCTTTAATTAGCTTTTGTGATTCCAAAATCTCCTTTTCTTGCCATCCCAACGGTGCGACTATCAAGAAAGATTAGCCGTTCTTGACTCGTACAAACAAGACACATCCTCATTTTGTGATTCCAGTCCTAATTCTACTCACTCTAGCTCAGTGTAAACACTTTGCAATCAATTTTTTTTTTTGGTAGAATACTCTGCAATCA
>CM062243.1:33516135-33773635 GCA_031216285.1 Syzygium syzygioides | reverse complement strand
CTTGGAGGCATTGCACGTCCCAACGAGCTTGCGAGTACTCTTCCTTGGCATCATCCGACCAAGAAGCATCCTCCGAGCATACTCCACATAATCCAAACATTGCTTTTCGTTCCTGATTAGTATTTTTTTTTTCTCTTCTTTTTCCCTCGATTTTTTTCGCATGCCAATGAAATTAAATCATGATTAATTTTTTTTTGTCAGAAAATCTGATTAATTGCGTTTGCGCTCGTGCGCCGCCCTCGTACAACTTCAGTTCAGCATCTCAGATTCCCTTTTTTTTTACCTTGACCGTAAGAATACGAATTTCGCGAGGATTGACTTGGCAGGTTACTCCGAAGGGGACCTCGCGCGTGCGTGCTAGCGCTCCATTGCTCCGATTGGCTTGGCTTGGCTACTCCAAAATTGCCTTGGGTGGGTCGGATTTTTGCGACAAAATAATGTTCGCGAAAGACTGAATAATTTTCGCGAAAGACTGACTATTCATGAAAATCAAGCATAAATAATATTGCACTGCCCGCAAGCTGGATGTTGACCCGAGACTAGAGCGTGGAAATATTGGGCTCGGAAAGATTTGAAATGGGAAAATAATATAAATAGTCCGTAAATTTTGGTCTAATGTGCAATATCGTCTTTAAACTTTTAATTTGTTCAATGCGATACTGGACTTTGGCCCAATATGAAATGTTGTCCCCTGACTTTTAATTTTGTTCAATGTGGTCCCTGAACTATTGGTAAATGTTAATTTTCATATAATCTAGGCACCATATTATAAGAAAAAGGCATAGACTTAAGGACTATATCAAACATTTTGCACGTTTTTCTTCTTGCTACAATGTCGAACAGTGCATGAACAGTAACTTCCGAAAATTGAGCTGGTTTTTCAAATACAACGAGCTGATTTTTTCAACGTGCTTGGCAAGGTTTCGGACCGCATTAAAAAAAATTTAAAGTCTAGAGACAACATTGCACATTGAGCCAAAGTCTAGGACCGTGTTAAACAAATTAAAAGTTCAAAGATGATATTGCATATTAGGACCAAAGTTTAGAAATCATTTGTTTTATTATCCAATTTGACAACATGCTATGCTGCGATTACACGAATAAATGGCAAAAAAATTGTTCCACACTTTCATTTATCGGATAACATATATATACATATTATATACACACACAAGAGAATGCAAAATGTAGGCAAGAGAAACAACACATAAATATGGCAAATACAGATTTGCCTATTGGGCTATTAACTATGGAAATAATCTAAATATAAGCTTCGTTTGTTTTGCGGAAACTGAATAATTTAGAAAATAGTTTAAAAAATCATGTTAGCCTTTTCCGTTAATCTAATAGAACAAAGTTAACGGAATGACTTGATTGTACAAATTTGATAATTTTTAGGACTTGATTGTACTTTCTGTAAGTTTTATGACTCAATCGTACTTTCGTGACAAGTTTTAAGACTTTCAATGCACTTATTCTTTTCCTTTTCATTCCTATTTAATATTTTTTGTAAGATTTAGTCCAATGTGCAATATCATCCATGGACTTTTAGGATGCGTTTGGCAACTATTCTGTTTTCGGAAATAATTTCTGTTCAAAAATAATTCTTTTTATTCCATACCCGAAAATAATTTCTAAGCATTTGAAGGTGTTTGATAACTGTCCAAAATTTCTATTCTTTGAATAAAAAAAGAATAATAGAAATGTGTTTGGTAACTGTACAAAATTTCTTTAATTGTTAATATTTTAATTTTTTTTTAATATTTATTTCTTTTTTTTTCTTCTTCTTCTCTTTCCTTGGCCATGGCCAAGGCCGGCAAAGACATTGCGGCGCTTGTCAGCTCTGGTGAGGGTTGGACACTTGTCGCCTGGGTGAGGGCAGCTTGCGGCTTTAGCGAGCTCGCCACCACCCACGCCAAATTTGGCAAGGGCGGCACTCGCCCAAGCTGCGAGCCACCCTCACCTAGGCAGCGAGGGTCTAGCCCTCACCTGCTTTGGCCTGTGATCGGTGGCCGGCATTCGGCCAGAGGCCAGGAAGAGGAAGAAGAAACAAAATATTTCCTTTTCATTTCTGATTTTTGTTCCCAGAATTAAGAAGCAACTTTTTTTTCTTCTTGGTTCTATTCCAAAATTGATTCCGGGAATAAATTTTATTGAATTTGTGCCCAAGAACAAAAATTTACCAAACATATTTCTATTCCAAAATTGATTCTAGAAACCAAAAAATAGAAATAGTTACTGTTTGGTCGGTTGCCAAGCGTGCCCTTAATTTTGCTCAATGTTGTTCCCAAATTATTGGTAAATGTACATTTCTATATAGTTTATGGACTGCACTATAAGAAAACGATGTAAACGTAAGGATATATCAAATATTTACCAATAGTCCATGGACCATATTGAGCAAAATTAAAAGCCTAAGGACGATATTGCACATTGGACTGATAGTATTGAACAAATTAAAAGTTCGGAGATGATATTGCACATTATGATTAAATTTTATGGGTCGTTTATGTTATTATCTAATTTGAAAATAGATCTCTTGCTCCCTCATATGGTGCCGCGATTACATGAATAAATGGCAAAAAAAATGTTCCAAGCGTTTAATTTAACCGATAAAATATATACACACACAAGAGAATGCAAAATGTAGAAAAGAGAAACGCCACATAAATATGGCAAATATATATTTGCCTATTACGGTATTAACTACGGAGACAAGTAATCTAAATATATAAGCTTCGTTTATTTTGCGAAAAATGAATAATTTTGAAAATATCTAAAAAAATCACGTCAGCATTTTTCGTTAGTTTAATTGGATAGAGTTAACGGAATGATTGATTGCACTTTTCGTAAGTTTTATGACTCAATTGTATTTTCGTGATAAATTTTAAGACTTTTGATGCATTTTTTCTTTTCCTTTTCATTCCTGATTAGTATTTTTTTTATCTTTTTTCCCTCACAAGTTTTCCCATGGCAATGAAATCAAAATATGATCAATTTTTTTACCTTGACCATAAGAACACGAATTTCACGAGGATTGACTTAGCAGGTTCTTATGAAGGGGACTCGCGCGTGCGCGGTAGCGATGCCTTGCTACGATTGGCTTGGCTTTGGCTGACTCCAAATGGCATTAGGTGGGTCGATCTTTCGTGACAAAATAACGTTCGCGAAAGACTATTCAATTCGAATTGTATAGCCAATCATGATTAGATGCTAAGATTAGTCGGATTAAGTTAGCTAATTATTAACGTACGAGCAGCGTGTCAGCGCGACACATGAAGACGTCTACGGATTTGATTAGGGGGGGGGGGTTTGGAGGTAGCAAGTCCACTTGATTGACGTTCGCTTTACAAAAGACTATTGAGATTCCACCTTATTATGCTTTTGTATTAATTTTCTCGCTCAATCTTTTAGGGTGCGACGTGCATTGTCACTTGGGGACTGATGTGGGCTTAACGTCAGCCCTTTCAAACATGTAATAATTTTTAAGAGATATATTTATTAGAAATCCTAAAACTTATTATGAAAGTGTAATTAAAATTTAAAACTTACAAAAAATGCAATTGAATCTTAAAATTTGTCATCGGTCTAATTTAGCTAACAAAAATGCTGACGTGGCTTTTTTAAATTATTTTTTCTATCCCACGTGACGATGACGCGGCTTTATTATTATTTTAATATTAATTTTATTTAAATTAAATTTTTAAAAAATGAGGAGGAGGAGGATAGGCAGGGCTTGCCCTCCTTGTCGTTGCCACCGCCCCACCATTGCCCAGAGGGGCCGGCGAGGAGTTGTGACCCTTCCCCAGATCTGGGCGAGGGTTCACAGGCCTTCGCCTGCTGTCGCCCCACCCTTATTGGCCCCTCCCTGCTTGTCCTCCACTTCTCTTTTTTTCTAGCTTATTTTTAAATTTAATTTAAATAAAATTAGTATTTAAAATTAAATTTGAGACAAAACAACGTCATTTTAGTCTTATATTTCATTCTTTAGCCATGTCATCACCACGTAGGAGAGAGAAAATATTAAAATATATGCAACGTCAGCACCACGTTAGCATTTTTCGTTATTAAGTTTGACGGTGTTAACTTTATGACTCATTTGAGCTAATTTGACAAGTTTTAGAGCTCAATCGCACTTTTTGTAAGTTTTAGGATTCAGCTATACTTTCGTAACAAGTTTTAAGATTTTTAGTGAACATATCCCTATGAAAATTATCCAAAAAATCCTAAACCTAATGCACAAATCTTACAATTTTGTCAATTAAATTTTAAACATTTTCATATTTTGCCAATTGAATCAATCTGGCCAATTTTGGACGAAAATCGTTAACACGAGACACGATTGGTGCTGATGTGAATAATTTTTAATAATATTTTAATATTTTTTTAAAAAAATATTGTTCCTTTGTTTTATTTTCTTCTCTTTTCCTTCTTTTCTTTTTTCGCATTTTCTCTTCTTTTTCTTTTCTCTTTTTTCCATTGCAAGGCCTCGTCAATGGCCACCCTTGCCAGCCTTGAACGAGAGACACCTAGGCCTGGGCTGGCAAGAGCTGCCCTCGGCCTTGGATCGGACCATGGCCATCAATGGCGGATAGTATTTGAAGCTTGCGCCCGCCATGGCCACTTGAGCTCGAGCTCTAGCTCATGGCCATTGTGGCCACTTAAGCTCGAGCTTTGAGCTTGCATCCATGGTTAGGATTAGAGCTCGTCGCCTTGTGGCCATGGCCGGTTTCGTATATCTTGAGCTCATGGCCTCGCAGCCATGGTTGTCGATAGTGGTCGAGATGAGGAGCTCGTGGCGCTCTAGACTCGCGGTGATGGCCAGGATCTGGAGCTCACATATCTTGACCTTGTAGCACCTTGCAGCCATGGCTGTCGGTGGTGGACTGGATCTGGAGCTTGCATATCTTGAGCTCGTCACCTTGCGGCCATGGCCTCAAAGTTGGAGCTTTCTTAGATTTGAACTTGAGGCGGAGATCCAGGTATACTAGCGAGGGCAACCTTCACCCGATGAGGGCAGCTATCACCAGTCTAGGCCTGGGCATCTCTTGCGCGAGGGTGGCCCTCGCATGAGGGCGATGATCTTTGCTGGATATCAACGAGGCTCGACGGTGGCCGCCTCGTTGATGGCCAGTAGAGGGAAAATTGGAATAAGAAAAAAAAGAGGAAAAAAAAAGAAGAAAAAGAGAACAAAAGAAAAAATGAAAAATGAAAAGTAATAATAAAATTGGAAAGAATTTTAAAATATTATTAAAAATTATTCGCGTGGGATGGTCAACGTCTGCATTAGTAATTTTCGGCCAAAATTAGCCGAATTGACTCAATTGGTAAAACATGAAAATGTTTATAACTCAATTGGCAAGATTAAAATATTTATGACTAAATTGGTAAAAGTGCAATAAATTTATGACTTTTTTGACAAATTTCACAATAATTATTTTTAGCACCTACTTCGAAAGAGATTAGACCTCAGCGTAGATTGCCGGAAGAAAGAAGAGATAAATCATAGGTGGTCCTAATTCAAAAAGATATTTTGAAATTACTGCTAACTGTTTTAAAAACTTTAAACCGTTATATGACTGCGTAATTTCAATGTTTAAATCGTGGGATTTTGACATGAGGCTAGAGCGTGGAAATATTGGGCTTGGAAAGATTTGAGTTTTGAAAATGATATAAATTATTCATGAACTTTGATTTAATGTGCAATATTGTCTTTGAATTTTTAATTTTGTGCAATATGATTCCTGAATTTTGATCCAATGCGCAATGTTGTCATTGGACTTTTAATTTTGTTCAATGTAATCCCCAAACTATGAGTAAATGTTCATTTTCATATAGTTTCATATAGTTTATGGGCTAGACTATATGAAAATGACGTAAACGTAAGGATTGCATCGAATATTTACTAATATTTCAGGGACCCTACTTAACAAAATTAAAAGTCCATAAATAACATTGTATATTGGGTCAAAGTTTACATGCCACATAGAACAAATTAAAAGTTTATGAAATATATATTAGAACCAAAGTTTATAGATCATTTGTGTTATTATCCAAATTTGAAAATAGGATCTCTTGCTCCCTTATACTATGTCACGATTGCACAAATAAATGTAAAAAAAATGTTTCGCGTGTTTTTTTTTGGGTGAAATTTCATTTAACTTATAAACAACACGCGCGCGCATGCATATATATATATATATATATATAATGCAAAATGTAGAAAAGAGAAACAACACATATACATGACAAATATAGATTTGTCCATTAGGCTATTAATTATGGAAACAAGTAATCTAAATATAGGCTCTATTTGTTTTACAGATAATGAATGATTCGGGAAACGTTTTTGTAAAACATGATTTCTTATATTGCTTGAAATAATTAGCCAGTGGAAAATATTTTGTATCATCGAAGACAATTTAAATCTAAACATTTTCGTGCATAACAAAAATAATTTTTTTCATCTATTTTTTTATTTATAAATGATTTAAATGATTATTTTTAGGAAAATATTTTTTCAAAATTCAATTGTTTGCGAAACCAACGGAGATATGGAACATGTAGATTTGCCAATTAAGGATATACTCTCAAAAAGAAGAGCGAAGCACACCAAAAAGGGCGGCTTTTCGAAACGAAAGGCGGCAGGCCTTCCGAATCCCATCGCTCCACGTCTCTCCCCCCTCTCTCGCTCGCTCGCTCGCTCCCTCCCCTTTCATTTCATTGGCGCACAAGTCATTCGCGGGACCGCTCGTTCTCCCTCTCTCGCCGCCGCACCACCGCCGTCTCTCGAAGCGGAAGAGCAGATCGGTCGCGAAGAAGATGGCGGTCGGCGTCCTCGCTCTCCAAGGATCCTTCAACGAGCACATCGCAGGCACGATTTCTTCTTTCTCGTTCTCCGCGAGCGTACGTGTGCGGCGTCGGCGTCGGCGTCGGCGTCGGCGTCGTCGTCGTCGTCCGTTTTTGCACGAGTAGTTGGTGACCAGAGGAATCTGTCTGTCTGTCTGTCGTTCGCCAGCGCTCCGGAGGCTCGGGGTGAAGGGAGTGGAGATAAGGAAGCCGGAGCAGTTGCGGAGCGTCAGCTCGCTGATTATCCCCGGCGGAGAGAGCACCACCATGGCCAAGCTCGCCGAGTTCCATAACCTGGTTTGTTACTCTCCCTCGCTCGCCCCGTTCCCGTGTTCTTTCGGTTTCCGACGATGGATTGTTTATCGCGATGGTGTCGAATCGGGATTGGAAAATGAGAAACGTCGGTGCCGTTGTCGGTTTAGGACTGGCAGCGCGAGTGTGCTAACGTTACCTTTGCGAGTTGACGACCAATTGTCTTCTAGTATCGGCTGTTGTGGAGTAGGATGAAATGAGGTCACTCTGCTTTGGACAATGTTTTGCGAGAATTCCACAACCTGGAAGGACATGCCCCGTGTAGACGTGTTCATTTGTAGTAATTTGCGCTTTGATAGCACAAAATTAGGATGGGCAAGCTGAGAAGCTGTCATTGCTGCATTGATTTTGGTGATGGTGGAGCAAGTCTAAGTGCTCCACCTTTGCAAATTCATGACTGGTTCTCTTGAAGTAACTTTTTGTGTGGAGCAGGATGAAATGGTTTTTGTCTTTTCCTGAAATGTTTTCTGAGAATTGATATAGAGTATCAGTTCATTCGGTTTTTCAAGGAAATAAGAGTCCATGATTCTTATCTCTATTTTCTGTGCTGCGTGCCAGTTCGGTAGCATTACAATGTGCCCTGTACAATTTGAAGGACTTGCGCCGAGTTAATTTACTGCTTCACGGTTACGCAATCAGCAAGCTACAGTTAGTTTAGTCATCTGTAACTAAGTCCTTTCATTCTGCAGTTCCCGGCACTTCGAGAGTTTGTTAAGATGGGAAAGCCTGTCTGGGGAACATGTGCTGGTCTTATATTTCTGGCCGACAAAGTAACTGGTGGGTCTTCTCTTGTAGCTTCTTAGGAGGTCCAAAGATTGTATTGCTTCACAATTCATTGTTTTTAACTTTTCTGAATGCAATGTGAGGAATACTGGTGATGAAGTTCAGATAGTTGAAACGAGATGCTCATTTTTCACAGGACAAAAAGCAGGAGGACAAGATCTTATTGGAGGCCTAGATTGCATTGTCCACCGGAACTTTTTTGGCAGTCAGGTCTGCATGCCGCCCTTATGATTCTGAATATATTGCTCTACTTTATTTATGACACATTGTAGCTGTTTTGGTGAAAATAATTGTCGCACTATCTGCTATCACATGCGAGATCGTAAGTGTGAACCTCGACTTTATCTTTGTGTCCAGTATATGTAACTTCTATGCCAGAATGATTTTTATGATATCACAAAATCTGAATGTGCATAAGAGTGAGCATGTTGTTGCTTATACACAATGACTTTTGAATTGACTTGCTTTTTTTCCCCTGATGTTTAGATTCAGAGCTTTGAAGCGGATCTTTCAGTACCGGAGCTGGCATCAAAGGAAGGAGGTCCTGATACATTTCGTGGAGTTTTTATTCGAGCTCCTGCTGTACTTGAAGTAGGGCCAGAAGTTGAAGTGCTTGCTGACTACCCAGTTCCATTGGACACATCGATGGATGAAGCTCAAGAGGTATGGCATATGATATTCGTTTTATTTAAGCAAGTTCATTGGGTATAATTTGCTATGTCTTGCTCTTATATAACAAGTTTCATGGTGAGATTTAGTTTTTCGAATATGCCTCATGGTTAGGTTTGGATGGATATGTTTCTGACTTGATAGTGGTTCTGCATACTTTGAAGATTTTGGATCGTAAAACATGATTAGTATCTATTAGGTTTTTCCGATAAAGAGTTTGTTCGCACCACATAGCATCTTTTGAGTGCAATGGCGTGGTGCTATAGTTGCGTATTTCTATTTGTAGCTGGCAATTCAGAATTGTGGGTTTAATTCAACTAGAGTTGTCATTTCCCTGTCAGTCCTCTTGCGTTACCCATACTGGCTCAATTCATTCGAATGGCTGAAAATTGTTGTCACGTGAATATTTCAGGGAGTTGATTGGATAATTTGCATTGAAAAGCCCATTACGTGTGAATTTAAGTTTCACATGGAGGAGCAAGAGTAATAGCGATATTGATTCTTTCATTTGACTTTCTAGATTAGTACTAAGCTCAACACTTTACGGGCCATATTCAGGAAAATCGGTATGATATGGAATAGTTTTACCTAAAAGTTGTCAATGGCAGTCGCTGTCAAAAGGTCTCCAATGTAAGGAGTTATAATAAGTTCAGGTTCTGTTTTATGAGAAGGAAGTTTGTTCACTTCGTGTATCAAAATTTTGGTTGATTTTTACTTTTCTAACACTCTAGAACAATTAAATTGATTGAGTAAATGCACAAATGTTAAAAAGTAAGAATAACTTCATGGCATTGAATTAAAATGAAGCACTAGATATTAACGATCATTTCTGAGGCCAAAGATCAAATCGCACATACTGTGTAGTCTTCAGTTTTTCCTTGAGGATGCTTAGCTGCTATTTCCAGTGAATTGAGTTTGGGCCTTTGGGCCTGCTGATCTATGTGACCACCCCACGTTTATGCTTTCAGTTGGATTAGAAGTAACACTGTTGATACTATGCATTGGATCGACCTTAGTCATGTACTTTTCTTTTGCTCACTGTCATTTTGAGGTTTTGAGAGAGCGACCCTGATGCAAGAGAAAGTTGCTGTGATATGATGTGGTAGCCATTAGATCAAATTACAGAGTTGCCATACTCAGTTTTGGCCATACATACTTGTCTACCTTCAGGCCCTGTCATATGGGAAGCTTGGGCATTGAGATACTGGGCAGCTTCATCTTGTTGGCTTCTAGTATAAGCAGCTTGTCAAGTAAAGATTACAAGAGTGTCAGAGCGCTAATAAACTTGTTCTATGAGCTTGCTGTATCCTGGTTCAACAATGTTGATCCTCTGGAAAGTGATGGTGAAGGGGGCTTTAAATAAGTTGCATGGAATTGAATATGCTTTTATTATGTTTAATACGGATTCTTTCCCAAAAGTAACTGGAGATGCCGACTGCTGTGGATTGCTCATCATAAATTTACCTTGAAGAATCTAGTTATTATTGTGGAAGTTTTCTTCTATGACCTTCTTATAATGTTGTCCGTTCATCTTGATGTGGAAGTTATTATTGGACCATCATTTTTTCTTTTTGTAGAAGAATTATTCGAGCTTTTTGTTCTTGTTTTCCTGTTTGGAGTATACATTTATTGAAGTTAGTCTGAATACTAATTGCCTAAACTTTGTTCTTCAACTAGTAAATACACCAGATTTTTCTGTTTGCATTGTTCAACGAGTTACTTTTCCTTAGTATGTGATTCACCGGATATAGATCCAATTTTTCAATTCTTTTAATTACTTAGAAATTATTTTTCCTTGTACCTGGGAGTATCGAGATGCCACTGTGTCGGGATCTCTCTCTCTCTCTCTCTCCAGGAAAGTAAATATCTCCAGAAAAGGTTCCATATATCAGATTCCTGTAATTTATCTCCTTCTGAACCTTTCTTTGTTGTTGTGACATTTAGGAAAACAAAGGAGCTGAAAAGAAAGTAATTGTAGCTGTCAGGCAAGGGAACTTGCTCGGGACTGCCTTCCATCCAGAGTTGACAGCGGACTCACGATGGTAACTTATTTACCTACACCAGTATCTTTTCTCCTTGCACCTCTTTGATGGCACATTGCTTGTGCAGGCATACGTACTTCCTTAAAATGGCGAGTGAAATCGAAGGAGGGGCCTCAAATAGCATTGTGGCGGTCGAAGGAGGTGATTTGACTTTCGACCAACAGCCAAAGAATGATCTTCCCATATTCCAATAGTTTCACTTTCATGTCGTTGACCCAGGAGCATTCTTTTCACAGTCAAATTGGTTTCATTGATAGGTTACTTTATGATGCTTGACCTCTCCTCAGGTCTTAGTTTTTCGGCCCAGCTTTTAATGTTTCCTTCTGCGTACTGAACGTGTATATGATGTTGCTTCAAAATTTGGTTAAGTTGTCCTGGTTGTAAAAAAAAAAGAGTTGATGAAGCTTTAGTAATTCTGAGAGTTAACTGTATGGATTTCCATTTTCAAAGCACTGAAGATTTATTGGAGCAGAGTCCATGGTAGTTCAGGTCTGTCCCATGGGTAAAAAGTAGGGCATTTTTTGGCCTATGTGGACCGTGCCATCTTTGTGGCCGATGTAAGCAACTGCTAAAACGCGTTTGATCCACGTACACTTCACTCTATAGCTAAGGCTTTCGTTGTTTGTTGCAGTATGCCAAAGTTCATTTAAGCCTGATGACCATTTTTGATTTCTGTAAATATCAGCACTTGACTTTTCCCATAAATTCTGCTCCAGCAATCAAGGTTGGTTGAGTTCTTCCAAGATTGCTTGGTCAATGCCTGGTTGAACTCAAAAATCTGGCGGGACTTGCCTGCAAACGAAAGAAGAAACCATTTGTTAATTTCTTGCAGGTAAAAACCAGACAGGTGCCTTAGTGTAGACTTGAGATTTAGCAGCCTATATTTTAGTTTGCGAGACCGGGGGATCCGAGGCGAATTTAGGGGGCTCAAAGCTCAAGCCACATGGACTGTGCGTTGCAGAAACGTAACGCGGTATCTGCTTAGGAATATATAAGTGGAGTGCGAGCTTCCCGATAAAGGAGAGAAGAGGACTCGCTTCTCTTTTCATCATCCTTATCTTTTTAATTGGACATATTAAGCTGGATCTTGCTCATACCTCCTTAGAGAACGCTATCTTTCAAGCTCACAACATGGGCTTCTTTTGGTCACCTTTTTTTTTTTGTTTTGGGTAACCTAGAAAAGGGAAACATTCTCTACATTGAGCAAAGTACGACTCTTCGTAAGTTCAAAAAATCGCACGGCCCTTGCTTTGATTGGGGGGTTTGCAAGGAGTTTACCTCTCAGTGAATTATTGCCATGAAGATAATGTCAAACAAGAACCAAACTTGAATCTTGGATTTTTTCTTGAATACTAAAGTCCTAAGCTGAGTTTATGACATATCACCTTCCAGCTAACCCCTTAGAGTAAAAAATTCCTGGGTTTTGCTTCGGAGAATGAGCAGAGAGTGAATCTAACGACAATAGCCGTAACTTCAGCACATTAAGTAGAGCATATGACGGCGAGGTCGATAAGCTTGCTGCAAGCTCAAGTATTACGAATAGTAGTGCAACTGGCGCACGGTCATCTCTTACATATTCAAGCAAATAGAAGCTTTAAGCTCTTTCAAAAAGTAAAATAAGACTTACAAAAGATGTTAAGGATGGTCTATGATAGTTAGTCAAAGCCTATATTTATTTAGGAAGCAAGAAAATCGAGGATTAAGCCGAACTCCAAGGCCTAGTTTAAGTTAGACATTTTCACGTTTCCATATAAAGAGGCCTCTCTGAACAATCTAAACCGTCCAAGAATATCCCCCATTTTCTGCTGTAAGCATCTAATAATCAACGGAGGGAAGACACATTAAGAGAAGCATCTTTGGGCTGTGATCGTGTCTCGAAGATGATGGAGGTAGGAAAGCCATTGATCTTGATGGCTATCCTTGCGGTTCTGGTCTCGCTGGGGGTGTCCGCGGTACAAGGGGCGACTAACAAACCGGCGACTCCTGACCCCAATTCGACAAAGTACGTGATGCTAAGAACATTGTCTTCCGGCCAGGAGCGAGCGTTTTGTGTGGCGTCCGGCAAGTGTCGCCTCAAGACGCTCACCTGCCCCGCTCAGTGCCCGCAGAGGAAACCTAAGAAGAACAGGAAGCATAAGGGTTGCTACATTGACTGCAGCAGCAGCAAGTGTGAAGCCACTTGCAGATGTAAGCAAGCTTCTCTCACACTTTCCTGATACTACAGTCCTACGTCTTAAGCTGTTTTTTGATTGCTACTTTGGAAACACAAGCATGATAGATGTCTTTCTAGTCTTGGCTAGATTTATGCAGACACGATCAATGAATCCTCGATATCGACTTTGACACAACCGTTCTTCTCAAAAAGTTTGAACCATCGGGGAACAGGCCAATGTATTGATATTCACCTCTTCTTCTTGTTCGTGCAGATAGAAAAGCCAACTGCCATGGATATGGCTCTCTCTGTTATGATCCTCGGTTCATTGGTGGTGACGGCGTGATGTTCTACTTCCATGGGGCAACCGGAGGGAACTTTTCGCTCGTCTCCGATGACAACCTCCACATCAATGCCCACTTCATCGGGACCCGCCCTAAAGGACGGACACGCGACTTCACATGGGTGCAAGCCCTCGCTATCATTTTTGACAAGCACACCCTCGTCATCGAAGCGAAGAGAGTCTCGCACTGGGACGATGAAGTAGACGCTCTCAACATCACTTGGGACAATAAGGCGGTCCAAGTCCCCACCGACGGAGAGGCCGAGTGGAAACATGAAGGCGAAGACAGGACAGTGATAGTCGAAAGGACCGATGATACCAACTCCGTGAGGGTGACGGTGAGTGAATTGCTCGAAATGGACGTGAGGGTAGTGCCGATTGGCGAAGAAGAGAACCGGGTCCACAACTATCAAATACCGAAGGACGATGCGTTCGCTCACTTGGAGACACAGTTCAGGTTTTCTAATCTGTCGGACCTTGTCGAAGGAGTTCTGGGCAAGACTTACAGGCCAAACTACGTGAGCCCTGTGAAGGTCGGCGTTCCGATGCCGATGATGGGGGGTGAGGACAAGTACCGAGCACCATCTCTTTTGTCACCTCTCTGCAAAGTCTGCAGGTTCAAGGGACCAACTGGGTATGCTATGGGTGTTGCTCAGTACTAACCATGCTGATAACAAGAAAAAAGATCGTTCCTTTTTTCCCATTTCAATCAAAGTAGACATCTGTGTTTGTATCTTCGTTTAGGGGGGTTCTTCTCCTTTGTGCTTGAATGATTTGTGCGTGTACAAAATAAGGGACAAATTGGCCCATCATGTCGTGTTCTGCTGAAAACTTATCTTCGTCTGGTAACAGCAATTTCTCAGGAAGAAAGTACCTGACCCTTTCTACGTCCCTTCATAACAGCAAACGAAGCATAATCGATTGGTCTGTTCCGCGAGTTGAAAAGAGTCCTTCACGAACTGTTTTTCCCCCCTTAATTTTGCTTACTAGTCGCGAAGGGCGACGAAACTTGCACCAACTGAACATACCAGTTATCAAAGTTAAGTTTAGTACATATAACTAGATGCGCAACCTCATGACGTGTACTGTTGCAGGGGACGAGAACTACCTCTTTGCTAGTTCGGTTTTCCGCCCACAAACGGCAAGCAAGAGATGCATTCGCTCGACCCGATAAAACACACGATAAACGAAACAGAAAGACGACATAGTAGACCGCACACGGTACCGAACCTATGCTATCCTTGTGACACGATGTTTGGAAATGCTCTGGCTACCTCAACAACATTGCAGTGCTCTCGGTGCTGCAAAGAAATTTCCTTCGTGAGGGCGAGCACGGTTGTCAATAGTGAGTAAGCCAGCCAAGGATTGACTGATCAGGCATCTGTAACAGTGTTTCGGCGAAATACCATTACAGAGAACGTGCTTTGGTGGCAACAAAATAGCCACGTTCGGTTTCCATTTCCGTAGCTTTCATTGAGTACTCGTTATGTGAACGAGAGAAAAGCCAGAGAAGAAGAAAGTCAAGTCTCGAATGCCTCCCCGAGCGAGGCAGGCGGGCCGAAACGGCCCATGATCAAACTGAATCCCCAAATCACTCGCGCTGTGCCCTAATCTTCCCTCGAATTCGATCGCTCTGCGAAAAAGGGAGAATCGGCGCCAATTCGCGGGACGTCGAGCGATGACGGAGACGACCAAATCGAGGGAGAGAGCGGGAAGCTCCAAGGCGTCGAGCAAGAAGAGCAAAGCCGACGCCCCCGCGCCCGCCGTCAAGAGCAAGCCGGAGAAGCCTAAGGCCGGCAAGAGCAACGGCGTGGCGCCCGAACCCGAGGTCCTCGTCGTCCCGTCCTCGAGCACCGAATCGCAGGCGCGGGAGCCCGAGCCGAGGAGGAACCGGAGCCCGGAGAGGCGCGAGCGCGGCGCCGATCCGGCGGGCAAGAAGAGGAGGCGGAAGCATCGGGAGCCGGAGGAAGGCGGCGCGATTAAAGAGGAGCTTAAATCGAGCAAGAGCAATGGCGTCGCGGCGCGCGAACCCGAGGTGCTGGTCGTTCCGTCCTCGAGCACCGAGTCGCAGGGAGGGGAGCGGAAGCCGAAGGGGGATCGGACCGCGAAGGTGCGCGAGCCGTGCGTCCCGGGCTCGGCGGCGGTCCGGAAGGAGCGGAGGCGTCGAGAGCGAGAGGAGGACGGCGACGGGAGCAGGGACGGTTCGAAGCTCTGTAGCTTCCCGATGAACAGGATCAGGACGATCGCGAAGAGCGAAGAATCCGACCTGCGCATCAATCACGAGGCTTACTTCGTCATCAACAAAGCCACGGTATATGCTTGTTCGAGCTCTGATTTTGTTTGGCAATTCCATTCTTGTTTCTGCAGCATTTCCCATATTGCTAGAATCCTGGAAATCACTGATCACTCCAAATGCAGTTTTAGTAATTCGATCATTTGATGTATGCGTACTTGCTTTGCGATCGATGAAGCAATGTGTCCTGCTTCTGGTTCTCATTCAGCTCCTCGGGATTATTGCAGGAAAAGTTTATCGAGCAGCTTTGCGAAGATGCGTATGCCTTAGCTGCGGCTCGTGATCGTAAGAGAACTTTCAAGTATGACCACCTGTGTGAGTTACTCTCTCCTTTTCATTCAAACTCCAGCTCCTGCAAAAAGAATTGAATGCTTGATGTTATTGTCATACCGAGTTTCGCCTTGTAAGGTTCGGCATTGAGTGAACTTTCGTCCCACCTTGATTTACTTAAATGATGCTTTAAAATGTTGTGGATTCGTTGGCTATTTGAATTTCATGAATGGTATTCGGTTATTTTTAGAAGTGATTTCTGAAATGATTGCACTTTGAAGTTTCTTCGAACAAACTTACGAGGATTGAGGGTGGGGAGGCTCCTTGGGTATGGCTTGACGTAGTACGGTCAGTAAATTATTCACTCGATAGCTGGCTCATGAAGCCTATGTCTTCCCCTGAAAGGGAGCTGTGTCATCTGATTTCCTAGTGGAAACTCGAAATTAACCTAGCTTAATTGTCTGCCGCTCTGCTTTTCATTTATTCTCCTCCAGAGATACGGTTGGTCTTGTCCGGTCCTTGTGAAATTCTTCAACTTAAAATGGCGATTCTTGTTTAAGTACGTAAATTCTCCTTGCTAGCGGAGAGGTTGAATGGGGATTTCAACCTGAACATGGAAAACTTTTGAAATATATTATAGTGTGAAATAATTATCCAAAGCTATCTTTTGTTGTACTTGCTTGGATGAACTTGATGCCTCTCTCAAGGTTTATTTTGATTATCTTTATTGCGAGTTAACGTATTTGAGCCCTACTGTACTCATGACACTTCAATGACGAAAGTTACTGGAGTCTGAATTTTGTTGTCTGACATATGGAGATTAGGCATTAAACTATCTTATTATACCGATTGTCTCTGGTGTGTTCTGTTTTTCTTCAGCATCACTTGTTTGCGAGTGGAAGAGATACGACTTTCTTTCAGGTACCTGTTTTTCAAACCCATATCGATATGTCTGCTTTGATCATAAACTTGTGGTATTGATCGTTTGTATGTCCAGTGGCAGTATGACCTACTCGATGACATTTGGTTGTGTGCTAGATTTCATTCCAGAGAAAATGAAAGCTGCAGATGCACTGGCAGAGAGGAAACCAGAAGAGACATGATATGATACTAATCTTAGGTCAAGAAGCTGTAACTTTTGTCGATTGAGGGGCTGCGATTTGTACGAGCATCTTATCCTGTTATTTGGTTCTATAAGAGAATAGAGCCAGCAAAATGGGAACCTACATTTAGCTGCAGATGATGTCCATATGGGTGAATTTTTTGGCATTTTACATTGGAGAAGGGAAATGCTTATACTTCTGGTAATTTTTTCAGCATGTAATCTCATGCATCGCTTTCTGACCAAAAAAAAAAAATTCTCATGCATTGCTGACATGGATGGTGAGGTAGCTTCTTGTGGGGAGTTCAATGTTTTGTAATCAATTTGTCATGGACAAGTACTTCATGGTTAATCTGATTCTCGGCCTATGTTAGATCTCTTTTTAGTTGTATACTAAAGATATGGAGATCTATCTATGTAAATCTATTCATGCAAACGCGGAGAGAGTCTAATGAGTTGCATAATTTGCAATATAGTTTTGAAGAATGGATATCCAGATCCCTATCCACTGGCTTCAGAGACTCACTGCTGTAAGCTCTGGCTCTTTTGGCTTAGGAAGCAGGGAATGATCAAATGTGATTAAGCCATCAGAAATGGAATGGCGAATGTTGAGATAGTTACAGACAGATCATGCTGGGATGATCGATTGTGAATCTTACCCATGACTATCATTATTTATGTTGTTGCACTGTGTGTGTGGGTGTGTAAAATGAGTAATATTAAATCTAACCAGACAACAGGCGTCGAAGATTGGCTGTTGGGCCACAGCGAAAGGTGTCTTACGCTTGTAGGGTGTGGCATACAAACCATTTGCGGTGACACAGAACTGTAGAGAACAGCTATAATGAGGCTTCTAATGCATTCTTTTAATGTCCAGCGCGATATGATGGGGGCTGGTGCGTAGCAAATAGTTCGTGCGTGAGAAAAGTCATTTTCGATAGCATGAAAGAGCCTGCTTTCGGCTGCAAACATGGGAAGAACTTACATGTCAATCATTAAGGATAAGATTATCAACAAATCCAATATGGTTGAGATTTCAGTTAGTCCATTCAGACGAAAGTGGTGAAGAGGTCGGTTTATTAAGCGGATGATATCTCTCATTTATGTTCCGCAGAGCCAATCAACTGTTTGTAACTAGGCATCTAAAAAACCTAACCAGGATTGATGGGTGAGGTGAAATGTCTGTTTCCTCTTCAATATGTATCCAGGGATGCATTACAGAGCAGATGGATAGCACTGGCTAGCCTTACTCCTTAGCTCGCATGCTCTATTGGTAACAGGATGCCTTTTCTTTTCAATCACAGCTGAGAAATGCAAATTTCTAAAACTATTGGACGTTTGGTGCTTGCAAGTATGCATTACCCCACTCTTATGTTTCACATTTCAATGACGAAGAACATGGTACTAGGGAAAAAAGAAAGGGGAATTCGCACACCCAAAGTTGCTATGCAGAAGTCAACTCAATCCTCATCAAGGTGATGAGAGTGTTGGGCTCTATTTTTCTGCAGCAAACATAGAATCTCGATTCATCTCCCTTGCCAAAAGAGACGGGAAGCTGCAAAAGCGTCTCTCCTAAGTTGTTGGCAAGAAAATTGATTTTGTACCAGAAATAAATACAAAGTGAAACCCAAGCAATCATGCATGGCCTGATTTGCCATGGCCATTTGATCTCCCTCTACTATATTTCCTGCTTTCTCAAGCAAACTAGTTGCTGTAACAGTGAATGTTCCCACAGCTCTCTCTCTCTCTCTCTCTCTCCATTTATTTCATCCATGTTTTGCTTTTAGCACAACACTTATCATTGAGGTGCTAACTACTGAATTCCCCTAACTAAAAATTGTAACCTCTCACCTAATTTCATTTTCTCCCACTCTGATGATCACCACTCTCTTTCCCAGATTTCAGATAAATTGCCACTTTCTCCCTCCTCTTCCCTCACACATCCAAAAAGGCTTCTTCAAGCACCACTTCTTCACTGTCCTCTCTTCACAATCCCTCCTCTCCCCCACCTTCCCCCTACCAAGAGCAAAGAAAGAAATATGATGAAGAGCCTTTCGTTTCCACTCCTACTGGTCCTGCTCTTCCAATGCTCCACCACCTCGGCTCAGCCTGCAGCAGCCCCAGTTTCACCTGTTGTAGCCCCGTCTCCACCTGCTCCGTCTCCGCCTGCTCCGCCTGCGTTAGGCCCAGCTCCACCTCTCTTAGGCCCGATTCCTGCAGGCCCAGATGACATCACGAAGATCCTTACGAAGGCGGGCCAATTCACAGTGCTGCTCAAGCTCATGAAGGTCACCTCAGTCGACAAACAGATCAATGCGCAACTTAACAATTCGAACAATGGCCTAACCATCTTTGCCCCGAATGACAACGCCTTCTCGGGCCTCAAGTCTGGGACTTTGAACCAGCTCTCGGCTGAGCAGCAGGTCGAGCTCGTGCAGTTCCATGTAGTCCCGTCATTCTTGTCTGTGTCCCAATTCCAAACCGTCAGCAATCCGCTGAGGACACAGGCCGGCGGTAGCGGGAAGTTCGAGTTCCCGCTGACCTTGACTACTTCTGGTAGCAATGTGAACATATCGACTGGTGTCAACAATGCAACAGTGGACCAAATTATATTTTCAGACGGGCAGTTGGCTGTGTATCTGGTCGACAAGGTTCTGCTTCCTATGAACATATTTGGCCCGAAGCCACCCGCGCCGGCACCTGCCCCAGCAAAGCCAAAGAAGAAGCAGCCGGCTTTGGCAACGAGCCCGGTAGCCGACAGCGTCCCGGTGGACACATCTGGTGAAGGGAAATTGATGGTGCCTGGAATGATGGTGGTCATTGGATTGAGTGTTGTTGGGACATTCTACTCGTGACAAGGAAAGTTTGGGACATTACGAGAATGATCAGCTTGAAACACTGAGGTGGCGGTCACTTTTGAAATTTGCAATGAGCTATTATTTGGTGAATTTGGTTGAAGGGCAGTGAGAGATGTGGTCAGTGATTTGAAATAAATTTGAGTCCCGATGGTAGAACATGCCAGTGACGAGAGAAAAAGAGTTAAAAAAGAGTCCAAGTCTGTTCCTTTTTTCTTTCCTTTTCCTTTTCTTTCCTGTGTTCCCTGCTTTCAGTTTTCATGTACTCATTTATTTTGTTGTATTATATCTGAGGAGGTACTGTATGTTCCTGGATTGTGAAATTGATCTTCTTCTTCTTCAGTTTGCTTCCTCCAGCACTATAATATGAAAGCATTAATACACCTAACAGCCATTATGTTAACCTGCACAGAGTATTACTCACTACTGAATAATGTCATCAGTCACTCTTGCACATAACTGAGAAAACATTGCATTCACTTTGGTACGCATCAAAATAACCGGCTAACCAATAGCAAATTAGGAACCATTTGGACAAGAACGAACACGACTTACCAAAAAACCGTAAGGGATTTTACCTTGTTCAAGTCTTTTCTAGAAACATTACATCTTCATGTGTAACTCAAAATTCAGGGGAGAACACTGGAACAGACAACATCAACCTCTCTTTTGCATCTAACTATGTAGGATCATACGAATTCAGCACAAGCATTCTTACAAGGTAATACTTAGCAAAAGCTATTTCATACAATACTGTGTCTGCTACAAGATGGAATTAAGAATAGGGTTAAGCGGTTCCGGGTTTGTTCAGGTTCCATCTAGAACCCGAAACTTACTGGTCGAAACAGGTTTTTCATTTTTTAGAACTTGAAATCTATCCTGCATACCTTGGAACCTGAAATCTCCCCTGTCACAAGTTTCAGGGTCAGTTCTGGGGTCTACCTAGATTCCACGTTCCACCTATATTATTGATTGAATGATTGCAGTTAAACAATATCTTTTATGACTACCACTTGCTGTTACAATTTACTGATCATAACTTATATTTAGATACACGAAAAATATGAAATATTAACAAAGTAAAAGTCTTAGTTATAAAATAGAAGCTCAGACTAGTAGTTTCGAATTATACATTCAGTATCGGATGTCATGGAATATCGCAGGATCGCGTGAAGATGTAGACCAATAAAAACACAAAAACTTGCCCCGGATTCTAAGTTCCACCAATCTAGAACCTGTAATCTATTTTCCAGTTTTTGGAATATAAAACCTACCCCGCATACTTTGGAATTCTAGAATTGGACAGGTTTCCACCGGGCCACCGGTTTGGTTCTTTGATTAAGAAGTTTTATCTGTCAGGAAGTGAAAAACATATAACATCCATTGATGAGATGTTTAAATTGCCTGATGACTGGCTGGCTACAAACAAGGGATCGCAAAGATTCCCAATATCATTCAAACGAGGACGAGGACGCAACGATTAAGCCATCAGTAAAGAAATCTGAACTGGGTTAGTGCATTGGGCTTGTGCATCTTGCCTGGGTCTGACCTTTTTTAGGTGCTTTCAACTTGGGCCAATCATATCATCATCATGAAAGTTTGGCCATACATTATTCTCCTTCAAATTATGACAGAAATCAGTGATCCGTGCATACCCGAGAAGAGCTCATAAAGCTCGATTCGGAATTCTCTCTGTTTCGACATCATAAGCCTTGAGATTCTTTAAACGCAGTATGACATCAATCCCCTCTTCATTTGTTCACCGCACACTACTTGCAAAGAGAATGGCCATAAACGTGTCTCTTTATTATTTATCTTATCTATACTGTCATTTCAAAGGAGAAATTGAATTCTATCTCTTCTTTACAAAGTCCAAAATGCGCACACAAGATTGCAAAAGCTTATGAAAAGTAGGAATAGTTTGTCGACTTGAGGCATAACCAAGGGGATAGTGCGTGTCGGGTCTAGTAGCATTTTGAAAACGACGTATACAGCGCCATCTCCGTTCAAATGACATCCTTATCCCGCTCCATTTGCTACGGTCCCGGATTTGTTGGCGCGCTAAGATTGCCTGCCGGTCTATGTAAGGAATCGAAGACATCAATAATTCATAATGACTACATCAAATTCCTAGAAATTGTTATGTGCTTTGCCCCAATGATTGTACAGAATGACTTGTAAGATCCGCCGTCCATCCATCTAATCAAGAGCTTACTCGACGGAGAGACTTCGGTCAACGAAGTCTGCGGTCTTCTGGAAATTACGTGCTGTCGAAGGACAATCTACCGAAACTGAGTGAGAATTGGAGAAGAATAATGTCCGAAGCATGTGAAGATCCCTTCCAATTAGTCACAGCAGCACTTTGACAATTTTGCTAGTGGAGTGTGATGTTAATGTGTGAAACGACGTGGACGTACAATGCAAGAGTAAAACGTTTCACACTTCTACATGCATGAAGAGATGACCCCGTCGCTCAAGTTGCTTAAAGTTTACTTTCTTATTGCCGCCATGGAATGTTTACGTATTTTTTACTCCAATCTTGACAATGGAAAAGCTCGTTTAAATAGATAAATCTACTCGTGAAATATCTCGTTCACCTCATGCATTAGATAAGATGCGAGTCAAAATCTAAATAGATGGCTTAAATAGGAAATTATATGCGCTTTGATTTTGTAAAGGAGTCAAAGCATCTCCCGTTCCTGCCTATGTCCTCTCGATCATTAAACCCAATGCTCAGTGATGAGTCGTTCCAATATACGTGGGTTGCCACTTGCATGAATTAGCTAAAGACAGGCTTGATTGAAACTTTAAGCTTTCATCATTCTACCTTCCCATGATATGTTTAAGTATGAACTAGCTTGCTTCTTTCATGAATTCTATCAGTACATGAAAGAGCTCTAGACCAAGATATAATTCATATTAGCATAGCTAAGTAAACTGTACTGGGCTCAAATCTGTGGATAATGAATTGATAACCTCGTGCATTAAATAAAATGCGAGTCAAAATTTATAGTGGGTGACTCGTATATAAAATTATTTACACTTTAAATATGTAGGGAATCGAAGCATCTCCCGTTCTTGCCTTCGTCCTCTCGATCATTAAAACCAATGCACAGTGACGAGTCGTTCCAATATAATTGGGTCGCCGCTTGTGTGAATTAGCTAAAGACAGGCTTGATTGAAGCTTTAAGCTTTCATCATTCTACCTTCCCAGGATATCTTTAAGTATGAACGAGCTTGCTTCTTTCATGAATTCTATCAGTACATGAAAGAGCCCTAGACCAAGATATAATTTATATTGGCATAGCTAAGTAAACTGTACTGGGCTCAGATCCGTGGACAATGAACCCAGTGAAGCAAAATCTGCTAGCACTTGCTGGTTGACGTGTGAACTCGGTTCGCCTCCAACACCGAGAAAATCCCTAGTCAAATTGCCTTCAACTAATGCATGATTCAGCTTCCCTTGAACAACTCTCGGTTGGCTCACGTTCCCATTGGCTTGCATCACCATATTTCTCAGCGTGTTCTCAGTTTCGGCTGTCGGTGAGCTCAAGTCTGTATCGCCGAAGGCCAGCACATGATCTCCTCCAGGAGAACAAGTGACTGGAGAGGAGAATGAACTCAGTATTGACTCATTCAAGTTCTGAGAAAGAGAACAGAAATTTGAAGCATTGGGTAAATAAGATGACGATGAGCTCATTAGTCCGAGACCCACGTCACTGATGAGTGGTGGATTGGCCATGGTAGATCCCAGTATTGCTGCTTTTTGTAAGAGTGCAGTGGCTGACATGAGACCTTGGCTTTGTTGTTGTGGATGATTCTGATCGATTGAACCATACAAAGAGCTCACTGCATCAGATATTGAACTCTTGCTCTCTTCTTCCTCCTTCACACACTGAGGCAACTCCAAGACGGATGGACCGGATCCAAATAAGGAAGTGCTTGGCGACCCGAAAATACTCATCGGCACTGTAGGAACGAATTCTGGTCGGTCACTGCCGAAAATTGAAGCTAAGAATGCGTTGGCAGATGTACTGGCAAATCCGCAACTGTTAAGATGGGGATTACCGAATTCCGGGCTGAGTATTCTGAAATTATCAGGGATTGTTGCAACAGATTGAGGAGGAGCTAGTGTTGGGTCATTCCTGAAGTTTGAGGAATTAAATTTTGTGCTCTCTTCAGCTAGAGCATCACAAAAGGCTCTGTGGGTGATGAAGCTGTCTTTCCTGTATCATGATGCATGATCGCACAATAAGAAACCGTCTCAATTTAATTCAGTATAAATAGGAATGAAAGAGCCCCTGTTGCAATCAAATGAAGACAATGAAACGCCCAGTGTGTTCATTTATATTTCCCTCAACCAGCCCAATCATTTCAGTGCAATATAGAAAGCTGAACTATGCACGTGAGAGTCAAAAACAAGCGAATGAAATAATATAAAGTGAATGAAATTACCTGGAGAAGACGGTGCCACAATCACATTTATACTCTCTAGTCCCACAAATCTTGCTGTGAGCCTTCCAATCTGACTTGACTGCATATTTCTTGGAACACCTCTCGCACTTCCACTTCTTCTCCCCGTGCTTTCTGCTGTAGTGCTTCTTCACCCCTGTGAGGTCTCCAAGAGCTCTTGATGGGTCATGGTGGACACAGGTTGTCTCTGGGCATATGTAAACTCTCTTTCTTGGCGGGTCTCTGTCTTTGGTTCTTCGCTTCAGCTTCCATGGAAGGTTGTGTCCTCTCCTGTGAAGCTGCAAGTTCTGGTCCCTCTGAAAACCTTTCTTGCATATGTCGCAGACGAAGCGGTGGGTGGCCATCAGAGACTTCGGGGATAGAGCAATCACTTCAGCATCTGGATCTGCTCGAACATTCGAAAGATAATAGTCGAGGGTAAGATAAAACGAGAGCTTCCTTTGAAACTCGAAAAGCTGTTCGTGGAAAAAGTTCAGACTTGCCTGGTGTTCCTGGCAAGTTTCTCTTTTTATTGATTGGATTGGAGTTGGGGTCTTGAGCAATTTCTCTGACTGAAACAAGCCCATTTCCAGACATCTTCTGCACTGATATTTGTAATTGGGTGATCTTTTCTTGAGGGGAAAATGAACCTCAAAAGCTACAAAAATGCTATTCTAAAAGAAGAGGGCAGTAGAACTCGAAAAGAGTGATTGGAGCGAGGGAGAAGGATATAGAGAGATAGATCAATCTCTCGTCCCTGAAATCAATGAACCCCTTTGGGTTCCTACTCTATCTGTTCAATCATACTCTTGCTGCAGACTTCACATCTGAGTCATCACTAATTATAAGAGAGAAGTGTAAAAGCTAGCAACAATGGAGTTTGGTTCTCTCTCTCTCTCTCTCTCTCTCTCCCTCATGCTCTCCTTATCTTGCACGGCTCTTGTCAAAGTCGGTCAGCCGTAGACTTAGCTGGACCCCTCTCTCTCTCCATGTGGGAAGTAAGAAGAAACGATGAAAGGGATATGCAAACAGAGTTTGATTAGTACATTGTCTTTGGGTGATAAGGATCAGAGATGTAGACTGCATAATTCACTGCCTATCTTTTTACTCCAACCGGGCTACACATGAATAAACTTGCCCGGAAAGGCAATCCTATTGCACGGGCAGCAATTATCAAGTCCATCGTGGCAAAAGCAAGGATTTAGAAATCGGGGGCTCTCCTCCGCTACGTTCGTATACGAACTTTCGTTTTCTTTTCACGAAAGATTACCGTACGTCGCCAAGCAAAACTTTCTGAGAGTGGGATTTAAGCTCGGACAACAACGACAAGCATCAAAGGCAGGGAAAGTTCCCCGCAAAATCTGAAAAAGGGGTTAAAAAGGGTCGAATCAGGGGCTCAGGACATGGGATTCCTAAAAGGCCGAGCGAGGGAAAGACGGTGAGAAAGCGATGAACAAAAAAGCTGTCATCCTTTACGGTCACTCATCATGGTGAAGAAAAATGAAGAAGGGAAAATTTGAAAAGGAAAAGGGCAAATCGATTGACAGTCCGTGTCAAATAATTGCACATCATCAAAGATCCACAGATTCCACTGACTCGAGTGCCGTCCGTGAGACCTGGCTCGTTAAACTGGCGGGGGGATTAGGTTGGACAGCGAGGGGACCGTCGGGCCCCGCTCGTCTGCAGTCAACAGTCAATGAACACGCTTACGGAACAGAGCATGGGGAAGGCCCCTCCAATGGAGAAATACTGCCCGTAGCCCCCGACCCGTTCGTCGAATTACATCCCGACATGTTTTGATCTCGCGCGTCTTGCCCGTTCTAGAACCCTAGCGATCGGCGATGTAGTCCTTCTTGCTCATATTCTGAGCGTTTTGGAAAGATGCATTGTTGACCAACTCTCGATAGCTATCGATCCCTTATGAAGTCTTTGCGGCGAAATGTGCGAGTTTAAGATGATGGGTATAAGGTGTTATGCGTGCTCGACAGATTCAATCATAAGCACAGGCCTTGTTCTGCGGTTTCGACATGAGTTCAAGAAGGTTGACGGACAACAATATCGAGCTCATATGCTGAGTCGCATTTCGTTTAACTTAAACGGCAAGGGGCGGGTGACAACTGAGAACCAACTTGATATACTTGTGTCAAGTATCATCATATAACCTCATCAGATTAACCAAATTCACTAAGACAGGATGAGATCGGCAGGTCCCATCTGAAATTCTGGCCAATCAAAAGGATTTTAACGTCACATGGACGCGGGCAGAGGGAGAGAGAGACGGAGAGAGAGAGTGTACAAAGTAGGAAGGTTCCTACTGGTGAGTTTCTTTGATGGAGCCCAGTCCTTTGACTTTGCTAACATTCATTCCAATGGACGAGAGCCGGAAGTATAATGAATAATTGAACAAATCAGTCTTGAAAGGCTTATTGTACCCTAGGAAATGGGGTTAGACAAGATGATTTAGTCATTACACGGAGGAAAGTATCGGTCATCAGATAGGGTAACATATTTATAGCAGATAACAATAGCAGGAATATCATAATTTTTGTATGACACTCACTTAAGGGTCATAACTTTACTTTTCGCTCACTTGAGTGCTGCAAATTTAAAAAATCAATCACTTAAACGGCATTGACGATTTGTCTCACCTGAAAATCCAATGTGGACAATTTTTTTTTTAATTTTTCTTGTGTTGGCCTTGCCCATGGCCTTGTCGGTTGCAAAGGCCTTGCCCACGGCCTCACCAGCCACGGAGGCTCGTGCTAGATGTAGGCTAGGGCCTTCATGGCCCCACTGGCTGCGGGCGAGACGGCCTTGCCAGATCTGGCGAGGGCCTTCGTGCCCTAACTACGGCCAGCAAGGCCACCATGGCCCTAAGTGAGGCCTTCACGGCCCCACCAACCGAGGGCGAGGCCTTTGCGGTTGGCAAGGGTCACCATGACCATCACCAGCACAGAAAAGAAAAGGAAAAGAAAAATTAAAAATTAAAAATTAAAAATTAAAAATTAAAAAGAAATCAAAAAATTTTACATGGGAAGGGAAAATTAAGTAAAAAATTCACGTAGGATGATTTGTCGGAAATGACACTCAGATGATTGATTTTACTTCGATGTGACACTTAATTGAGCGAAAAAAAAAGTTATAGCACTCAAATGAGCATCGTATAAAAGTTATAGTATTTCTATTTGTTCTTATTCCCTTTTCTTATGTTAAAAATGCCCCAAACCTTAAACTTGTTAACACGGAGAAAATGATACATTAATGCGAAAGGATGGTCTGTTGCACAACATGAGACTGGTGGACCGGCAGAAGATTTTGAGAAGTAAAACATGTATGTAAAATCCCATAAAAGTGCAAAGAGCTTGTGAAATTTCTATCTTAAAGTTATTATATATCTGTCGCATGCACGTGTAAGAGGTGTGAAAGAAAAAAGTCTCACATTAGATTTCTAATGCTAAAAGAACCGATTGACAATGTCTAGACTGTCCATAATCCAATGAGTTAAAGTTTCTGAATGAATACATATCCAACTAAATATATCAATGGGTTCAATTTATGAACTTTCTATTGAATCCCTTCGATATGAGGCACTGAACTCCAGCGGTGTTTCCCCTCGATCTCTTTAACGAGTCTAGTTGTCGATCTAGAGCAGTCGTCTCTTCGTCCAATTTTTTATCGTCCGCTCAACTCATGATACGAACTGAGATTTAAGTGTTGTCCACAGATGTCGAACTCCATATTTGTTTTTATCTTATCCTAAAGCACCCTGTTTTACCCCGTTCGACGGCTCAATATGACATGTCTTGATGAGGAATCTCAACACAAACTAATGAGGCACATCCTTCGTGAGCTTCAACTTTGAATTAGCTAAGTTCGATTGCTGATCCACGACAGTCCACTAGTTCCCTTCCCTTGCATTGCACATCGTTTCTCTTCTAAAGCATTCAATGCCCCTTGTGTGTCTGGGCTAACGATTGGGCCTACTTCTTAAACGATGGGCAATACGGCCCAACTCATTCAAACGAAGCATGACTCACCACGGATCGAGCCCCTACGATCTCTTACCATCCTCCCCCCATTTTCGGGGGCAGACCTTTACAATCGTTTGTGGGAGAATTGTTGCGTGAATTCGATTCATGTGAGCCCGAATAACATCTAACGACTTCTCTTGAGCCCGAATAACATCTAACGACTTCTCTTAGGCTTAGATTAAAATCAATAATGCTACGTATACTTAAATCAACTAAGAAAAATAAATTCACGAATTACTCTTAACGAGTGCTTGCATATGACAATCTCGTTTAAGCGCGTGATTTCAATTTGCTGGGCCGTAAACCGGTCCCGATGTACCTAACATTACTCAATTAGATTAAAGTCGGATGGATTGTCAATATAAAGTTGCGTGGAACGGGGGCCTCGCTCCCTTTTCCTAAAACTGTAGTCATATGCTTTCACTGATACAGCGACATTCTATTAAAAGGAAAACAATGCGGCAGCAACAATTCTTTCGGGTGACACAATTCGACGACAGTGAAAACTCCGTCTGGTTTTGTCACGCAGGAGATGAAAATGGTCCCCCCACCATATGTTCGTCAATGCATAAGAAGACAGGAGCACCAACTCCGAGGATCCTAAACATCAGTTTCTTCAGCAAGAAAAAAACAAGGTTTCGTCGATTCTAACGAGGCTCAAAACGTGAAGGTGTATTACCGACTTCTAAACAGATGATGTCCGGGATCTTATCCTGGTCTTCTCCAATGAAGGAAGGCTTTGGACCTGGGTACCATCGTATGACTTTTTCGTTCTTATTCAGGGGAATTTGCGCGGGGAACTTTCTTCCAAACACCTCCAAGCTAAATCTCTAGTTTCTATCTAACATATGCCAAAGTCGGTTCTGCCGCGAACCCGCCGCCCTAAGAAAAGAATATAGTATTCTAAACCCTGGGTGATCAATCATTGTACCATGCATAGGAGTGAGCCTGGAATCTAAGAACCGGACCGGTGGGAGCCTGTCCGGTTTCAAATCCTAAGATGTGTATGGTAAATTCTGAGTTCCAAAAATTGAAAAACCTTTTTCAACGGATAGGTTTGATGATGAATGTATAATTTTGAACCACTAGTCTGAGTTTCCATTTTATAATTAAGGCTTTTACTTTGTTAATGTTTCAAATTTTTCATGTATCTATATAAAAATTATAGTCAGTGGATTGTAACAATAAGTGGTGGTCATAAAATGTTATGTTTAACTACAATCGTTCAATTAACAATACATGTGAAACTTGAGTAGACCTTGGAACCTATGACAAGGTGGGTTCCAAGTTTTGGGGTATTTATGGCAAGTTCCAGATTCCAAAAAATGAGGAACTTATTCTAACGGGTAGGTTCTAGATTCTAGGTGGAACTTGTACGGAACCCGGAACCACTCACTCCTGCTCGCAATGCGCTTGCTCATCCCAATTTAGTCCTAAACTTATTATTTAATTATGTGGCCGGAAGGACTACATTAACAAATCGTCAAAAAGTTTAGGACTAAATAGGCAAATCATCAAAAGGTTTAGGATTATATTGGTACAATTGAAAAATTTAAGACTAAATCGGCAAATCGTTAAAAGGCTTAAGACTCAATCGGCATAATTTGAAGATTTAGGACTGGATTGACCTCGGTACAATAAGATTAAGATTTTTTGGACAACATTCGCTGGTTAATAACTCAAGAAATCGCCAATGCAGCTCACGTCCCATTCTTTCCACAGACTGCGGATATGAAGGAGGTACCGTAATGACATGTTAACATATACCAAATAAACTCCACGCCCATTTAGATATGTCTAGAGCAGAAGTTAGAGGAAAAGACACGTTAAGTCATGCTTATAAGACTCCAAATAAAGATAGTAATCTATGCAGCCATGGTTCAGCTGTCAAGTTTGTCTGTCGTTACTATGTTCGTGAACGAGCCACGGTTTTAACTCGCGTGGCATATTCCCCATATCTTGCTCTCGGTGAGAACAATGTCATAGGATGAATATAGCCAAAGGAAGCATCTCTACAGAGAGCTTCGGAGCAAAGCTCCTACTTGCAGAATACAATGATCATATCCAACCAAAAGGGATGGCTTGCATCTTTTGCTTTTCATGTCATAATCTAGAGGTCTATCCGGGTTTAGAATAATCAAGAACATTTTAGGAGAATCCCTCATGCATGCCTACTCTTGAGTTCCGTTTGCATTTATTAGGACAAACAAATTAATGTAATTTGGAAACGCACCAATATCTTTACCTTTTCGTACAAGCGATGCATATGGTTCTCGTTGTTTTCCGCTTTTCTCAATGGAATAAGGCATGTGGTGCATGGAGAGCGTTCAAATTCGTCGACCAATAATCAGTGTATATCAAACTTATGGGATAGGTTTTTCATCTTGGTAATTCGATGCTAATAGCTAAGCAACTTCGATTATGTAATAGTTTGTTTCAACTTACAACTGTCGAATTAGTAAAGTTTTGTTTCTGAAACTGTACATTAAAATTCGTAGTTACTTGGTACATACAATTGCTTAACAATGCAAGTGCCTTCTATTGCTCGGGAAACTTTCGGGCCTAACCTGTTAAGGACCAAAAGTGATTTTGCATTTGGAGGAAACTGTATCACTATTCCCTTCTCAACAGTGATGACCAGTTGACACCAATTAAAGGGGTTCCATGAGACATTGAACCTAACTGTTATGATAACAAGCCAAAACCATGAAATCGAGGCACGTGAACATGTAATTGTATACTTTTTTTTTTTTGGTAAAGTGTAATTGTATACTTGATCTTCAATATATTGACAAAAAATACGTACTAATTCCCTCAATTGCATCTTTTTGTCGTCCAATCTATGGTGAGAATTGGGATGATGATAAGGTGAAGGCTCAGAGCCCCCTCTATATCATGGCTAAGCTACCAGAACGACAAAACTCCTGAGCCATGACCAGATTAAAATAGTGAAAAAAAGGAAAATAGGGATAAACCCGAGGTTGATCTCATAAATATGCATTAACAAGTGGATCCCTCGTGCATGATGCAGTTATTGACACCCTTCTTGTGTCCAAGAGGTTCGCAGACTAAGGTCAGCTCCAGCAAGTAGAACCAAATGGGTCAATTTCTAATTGATTTGGCTCTTTCCTGTCTTTTATCTTAAATGGCGTCCACATCTGCATGAATTTCTGCCATATAACACTGGCACTGTGCTCTCATAAGGTACTCCTAAATTGCTCGATGCTATCAGGGTTTCCTGATTCCATTGTTCTCTCCATGCTCTTCGAAGACACAAGAAAAGACCTTCTGCAAATGGAGAAAGAATCGAATTCAACCTTTCAATTTCCTCCAGGTTTTAGGTTCCACCCATCAGATGAAGAACTCATAATTCATTACCTGCAGAACAAGGTCACTTCGCTTCCGCTTCCAGCACCGGTGATTGCCGATATAGATCTGTACAAGTATAATCCATGGGAGCTACCCAGTCTGTTCTACACCAATTTCTTGTTTTACTTGATTCATTTTACTCCTTGAAACTTAAGACTGCAGATCCTGTTTTCCTTGATCATGGCTTTTGGTTTTCTTTTTGTCCCAGCAGAGAAGGCTTTATTTGGGGAAGATGAGTGGTATTTCTTCAGTCCAAGAGATAGAAAATATCCAAATGGTGGAAGACCAAACAGGGCAGCAGCTTCTGGTTATTGGAAAGCAACAGGAACCGACAAGCCTATACTTGCTTCTGGGGAATCAAGGAGCATAGGAGTCAAGAAAGCTCTCGTCTTCTATACTGGTCGCCCAACCAAGTCGGCCAAGACAGATTGGATCATGAATGAATACAGGTTGCTCGACACAGTAATCAAGCCATCAAGGTTCAAAGGGTCCATGAGAGTAAGTGGGTATATCGCACCTATGACAACATCATTTCTATCTCTCTCTCTCTCTCTCTCTCTCTCTAAATAAATTTTTACAAACTATTTTTCTGAGAGATTTCATGCTACTATATGGCTTGGCCAATAAAGAAGTTAATGTTCAACTATATTTACTATCATGCCTCATTAGAAGAGTGAAAGAAATATTGGCTCTTGTTGGCACAGCTGGATGATTGGGTGCTATGCAGAGTGCGACAAAAAACAAGAGTACCTAAAAAGAACGTTGAAAACCAAGATAGACAATCACCTGAAGCACCAAGGTACTCCCCAGAGATTGAGGCAGCACAACCTGCATGCACATACTTCAATCCTGATATGACCGTGGATCATCTGTTCAAAGATTGCCAAGTCATGGCACACTTGCTGGCTGGGAAGGCTCCACCTGACCTGGAAACCATCTCTAATATAAGTGTTGAAGGCAGCAAGAATGGTAACAGTGTGAACTCAGTTTATCAGGAAAGTTCTAATAATATAGATTCTCCAAGTAACGTGTATTCAACAAGCAATTGTGTCAACACATTAAAGAGGAAAGCTTTTGAGGAGAATAAGCATAGCATTTGCGCTAAGGACAGCAGGAAGCAAAACAAAAACAGAAGCAATGAGGATTCAATTGGCAAGACAGTAGCTGGTGATGATGCAAATGGGTACAGCCACATCCAGTATCAGAAGAACATGTTCACCATGATCCCACCAAATTCCATGATTGACTTCCAGGATCTTAACGATCTGGCATATATTAGACACTTACAGCATTGAAGCACATAACTGGCAGGAGGACATGACTTTCCTGAAGGTGGTCATTTAGGAGGCAAAATCAGGGTGTACAGCATAAGTTGTAGACAAAGCATGCAAAATCAAGATCTGCAGTTCTACATTTGCATGTTATATTTGTTTCTGTGATTTTTATAATTGTATCATGAAACTGGAAGTGGATATATGTGATCTGTAAGCTCACTATATATGTTACCCAATAAAATGGTAATGTGATGAATGCAAGTAAACGTTTCCTGCTAGCACGTTTGAGGAGAGGGAAAAGAAATAGACTAGAAAAAAGGACGCTGGCAATTTGTTTGTAGATGCAGAAGATCTCTTAAACAATGAGAGAGAGAGAGAGAGAGAGAGAGAGAGAGAGAGAGAGAGAGAGAGAGAGAGAGAGAGAGAGAGAGAGAGAGAGAGAGAGAGAGAGAGAGAGGTATTGAGAAGAGAAGGGCATGTTGGTTTTAACCTCACCCCTTTTGTTGAAACATAAGAACATTAATTATTGCCCTTTGTTGAAAGGGTAGTTTAGTCTTTTCCATAATTAGTGAGCCCTAATGCTGTAATTTGATTAAGTTAATGACGATTGTGTTTTTCATCATGGTATCAGAGCCAATAAACAAAACCCTAGTCCTTCAACTGTTACCCTAGCCACCGGAGGCCACTGTTGTCACCGGAGAAGTCTCTGACGCCGGCCTTGGAATCTGCGCTGGCGTGGCTACCACGACTCCCGCAACAACCGCACCGCCGGCGTCCACAACGTCCGCAACGTCCATGACTCCCGCGACTCCGGCGACTCTTGCGACACCATTCCGGCGTTGATTCATCCGTCGATTCACCAACATTTGAATCGTCCTGAGCCGCACCAACATTGCCCAGTTCTAGTCCGGCATCGCTGGGCCTTACTGAACTCAGATCTGGCGATGTTCCACCAAGTTTTGAAGCCGCGAGTTTGAGTTTGAGTTTGAAGCCACGACGAAATCCAGAGTCCACGAGTGTTGCTGGTTCTACGAGCGTCGCTGGTTCCACAAGCCACCAACGACGACCTCCAGAGTCCACGAGTTTTGCTGATTCTACGAGGGTTGCTGGTTCATGAGCGTTGCTGGTGAAGAGCTGCGAGACCGCGAAAAGGGTGATCGACGATGATCCCGCCAGTCCCAGATTTGCAGTCAGGATCGGCATTCTCGTGGATTCAGGGGGAGAGCAGAGAGTTTCGAAGTTCTTGACGCTGCTCTTTTTTTTTTTTTTTGCTGAAAAAAAAAATTCAGGGGAGCTTGGGATATTCACGGAAATTCCAAGTGTTGCATCTGCGCCCACATATCTGGTTTTGGCCCCAGTCCCATTGCTGCCACCATCAGATTCAGTGACAGCGTCATTTCAATCCAATGGATTTTCGATGTGCGTAGTATGTTCCTCATGGCCGTTCTTTTCTTGCAAAACTAAAGTCCCTGCCTCGTGTTGAAGTTTACTTGCGATGATTGATTATTGGGGTTGTTAATGCCCTATGTTGATTTGTGCTTCTCTTCTGATGAGTTATTATGTTTGGTGGTAATTGGTGGTAATTATTACAATTGGTGCACAAGGTGCAAATTTCGATTAAGTTTATTTTTATATTATTATTGAGTTATGGCTGGCAATTCTGGAAACACGGATACCAGTCTCACTAATCTGAAGTTGACCTCTGTTAAGCTCGATGGGACCAATTACCCTTCTTGGTCTATGGCAGTCGAAACATATCTTTTAGCCACCAAACAGTTGAGTTATCTGACTTCATCTCCATCTACGGATAAAACAAAAGTGGATGATTGGCGCTCTGGCGATGCTGCTATTCGAACATTGTTGTGGAATGCCATGGATTCCAAGATTAGTCCTCAGTTTATGCAGTGTACATCAGCCAAAGCTATTTGGGACAAATGTGCTCTTATGTTTTCGGGTCGTGATAATATGACTCGTGTTTGTGATGTGTGGGAGGAGCTATTTGACCTACGTATTGGAGACATGTCTGCATCTGATTACTATTCTAGGTTCACCACCCTTTGTGAGAAATTGGATACTTATTTGCCTGCCACTGATGACATTAGAGAGTTGGCTAAGCGCCAACAGGATATGAGAGTTGTGTTATTTCTCCGGGGGCTTGGTCCTACTCATTCTTCTTTCCGACAACAGATTATCTCCCAGGGTACTCTTCCATCAATAGATGAGGTCTTTTCTCGGGTCCTTCGATGTGTGCCTGACTCATTATCATATGCACCTGTAGCAAGTGCTATGGTCTCTCAGTCTTCTGGTGGCCGTGGAGGCCGAGGACGTGGTCCTCGGGGTCGTGGCAGGTCTGTCTTTTCTCCTGGTCGTGGTCGAGATGGTGGTAGGGGTGCCGGAAGTTCTCGTTATTGCAACCATTGTCAGTGAGCTGGCCATACTGAGTCTTATTGCTATACCCTACATCCTGAGCTTCGTCCACGAGCTGCTTTTGCCAAAGCAGTAGAATCTTCGGTACAGAAGGTTCCTGATCAGTCACAGGAGTTACCTAGTACCATTATGCTGACTCGCGCCGAGTATGAGTCCTTAGTGCGTCACAACCAAGTGGTGGATTCCTCTGCTCCTACTGCTACTTTGGCACAGACTTCTTCAGGTAGTCCGTCTTGTTTACTCTCTTCTGCGCCCACTTCCTGGGTCGTAGACTCTGGTGCCACAAATCATATGACCGGTAATTCTAAGCTGTTGTCTGATATTACTTCTATGTCACCTAGTTCCGTTACACTTGCTGATGGTTCACAGTCCCATATCACTGGTCAAGGGAATGCAACCTTGGGTCCCTCTCTTACTCTTTCATCTGTTTACCATTTGCCAACTTTCCTATATAACTTGCTCTCTGTTAGTTCTCTTACTAGAGATTTGAATTGTTCTGTAACGTTTACTTCCACTCGTTGCGTCTTTCAGGATCTGAGGACCGGACGGATGATTGGTGGCGGACATGAGTCCAATGGGCTGTACTACCTGAACAAAGACCTCATTGCTGCGGCTGCTCAAAAGAAAACTGCTTCCGACTTATTTCAGATGCATTGTCGTATGGGTCATCCACCACCTGACATTCTTCGTCATTTTTCACCTGTTTCAAAATCTATGAGTCCTATCTAGTGTGATGCATGCCAATTTGGCAAACACCATCGGGTGTCGTTTCCTTCTCGTGTCCAGCGTCGTGTGTCTAGTCCTTTTGAGTTGGTCCATTCTGATGTCTGGGGACCGTGTCGTGTCAGCGATATGTCTGGTTATAAATATTTTGTTACATTCGTGGATGATTATTCCCGAATGACATGGTTATATTTAATAAAAGACCGAACTGAAGTTTTTTCATGTTTCCGTATGTTTTACTTTGAAATTCTCAATCAATATCATGTTTCTATTAAATATTTGCGTTCTGATAATGCTAAAGAATATATGACTGTTTCCTCTGGTTTTCAATCATTCCTTATATCTCATGGGATTTTGCATCAGACTTCTTGTCCTTATACTCCCCAACAGAATGGGGTGGCTGAACGAAAAAATCGTCATCTCCTGGATGTGGCTCGTTGCCTCCTTTTTCATATGAACCTCCCCAAAATGTACTGGGGGCATGCTATTCTTACAGCATGCTATCTCATAAATCGTCTTCCATCCTCAGTGCTTCATGGGGGCATACCTTTCTCCACTATCCATCCCACAAGTCCACTTTTTACTTTACCACTTCGTGTGTTTGGGTGTGTCTGTTTTATTCATCGTCTTGCTCCTGGTCATGATAAACTCGATCCACGAGCCGACAAATGTGTGTTTCTTGGGTATTCTAGAACTCAGAAAGGGTATAAGTGTTATAGTCCAATTAGTCGGCGGTTGTATGTCTCAGCAGATGTAACCTTTTTCGAGGATCAGTCATATTACTCCTTTACAGCAGGTACTTCTGAAGATATTCCATCTTTGACTATGGCTCCACTACCACCTATTCCCTTAGCGAGTATGCCTGAGTCATCAACGTCATCGTCTAGCTTTCAGTTCGCCGACAAGACCTATCAACGGCGCCGGTCTGTTCAACGTGAGGTAGTACAGTTGCCGCCTGCATTGGATATGCATGATTCTCCACCAGTTAATGTCCCATTTTCTGATCCACCAGTTGCTTCTGATTCTGATTCTACTACTGATATTCTCATTGCATTGCGCAAAGGTACACGTTCTTGCGTTGGTCAACCCAATCCTCGGTTTACTCCCTATAGTGGTTTGTCTTGTCATACACATACTCGTTACCCTCTTTCTCGATTTTTATCATATGATTGTCTTTCTCCTACATATTCCTCGTTTGTTGCTTCTTTATCTGCTGTGTCTGTGCCAAGTACTGTTGCAGAGGCTCTTGCTCATCCAGGTTGGAGACAAGCTATGGAGGATGAAATGCAGGCACTACAGGATAATGGGACATGGCAACTTACATCGTTACCTGCTGGGAAACAGGCTGTGGGTTGCCGTTGGGTTTTCACAGTGAAGTTTCAACCAAATGGCACTGTTGAGCGTCTGAAGGCACGTCTAGTTGCCAAAGGTTACACCCAGACATATGGAGTTGATTATGATGATACATTCTCTCCTGTAGCAAAGATACCTTCCGTTCGTGTTTTCATCTCTCTTGCTGTCCATTATGGTTGGACTCTTCACCAACTTGATGTCAAGAATGCCTTTCTTCATGGGGACTTGGTAGAGGAGGTATATATGGAGCAACCCCCGGGATTCGTTGCTCAGGGGGAGTCTACCGGTGTTTGTCGTCTACGCAAGGCATTATATGGATTGAAACAGTCTCCTCGTGCCTGGTTTGGTCGTTTTAGTGATGCAGTTATTTGGTTTGGTTTGCGACGTTGTACCGTAGATCATTCTGTATTTAGCTCTACTTCCCCTGCTGGGTGTGTTCTCCTGATTGTGTATGTGGATGATATTATCATTACTGGTAGTGATTTTGTGGGCATAAAAAAATTGAAACAATTTTTACAGGCAGAATTTAGCACAAAAGATATGGGTTGTTTGTGGTATTTCTTGGGCATTGAGCTGGCCTACTCACGTGATGGTATCTCATTATCACAGCGGAAATATGTATTGGATATTCTTAGTGAGGTTGGTTTTCTTGGAGCGAAGCCCGTTAATACTCCGATGGATCCTAATGTGAAGCTTGATGCAAAACAAGGTGAATTACTTCATGATCCAAGTAAGTATCGAAGACTAGTGGGTAAGCTCAATTATTTAACGATTACCCGACCAGATATCTCTTTTGCGGTTAGTGCTGTTAGTCAATTTATGAGTACTCCTCGTACTACACATTGGGATGCAGTGCTACGTATAGTTAAATACTTGAAGGGAGCACCAGGTAAAGGGATATTATTCAAGAATCATGGACATCTTGATGTTATTGGCTACTCCGATGCTGATTGGGCCGGTTGTCCTTTTGATAGGCGATCAACTTCTGGTTATTGTGTATTCTTGGGAGGCAATCTTGTGAGTTGGAAAAGTAAGAAACAACAGGTGGTGTCTCGATCGAGTGCTGAGGCGGAATATCGGGCCATGGCTCATGTGACTAGTGAGTTGATTTGGTTGAAGATGTTATTATCCGAACTTAGTATGTCTTCTTCAGCTCCCTCAGTTTTGTGTTGTGATAACCAGTCTGCTCTGCATATCGCTTCAAATCCAGTTTTTCATGAGCGCACAAAGCACATTGAAGTAGATTGCCATTTTGTGCGAGAAAATATTCAAAACAAGGAAATAACACTTCAATACACACGGACTGAAGACCAACTTGCTGATATTTTCACTAAGTCATTGCAAGGCAATAGAGTGATTACTTTGTGTAACAAGTTGGGGCTCTTTGATGTTTATGCCCCAACTTGAGGGGGAGTGTTGAAAGGGTAGTTTAGTCTTTTCCATAATTAGTGAGCCCTAATGCTCACTATATATAAACAGTTGATGTAATTTGATTAAGTTAATGACGATTGTGTTTTTCATCACCCTTGTCAACTTATACCTCTCTCTGAACAAAAAAAAAAAAACTTATACCTCTCTAGACATTATATATTCAAAGCAGTTCTCAAATAATTATGTCAAATAATTAGTGAAATTGGAGTTCACATTTCCCTTTCATGAATTTTACTCCTAAGATCGCTTCAACTTTTAGACGGTCACTTTTATTTCTGTTAACTGATAAGAGAAATGATAAATTGATGTGAGCTGTCTAAGATGAAGTTTCCCAGATAGTAAGGGGAAGGAAGAAAGCACCCAGCCTTGCGTGCGTTATGCATGGAAAACTTTTGGTCAATATCCTAATGCCAACAAGGTCTGGATCACACAATGTGGACCAAGTCACCGGTCGATATAGCAGTCATCTTTAATTAGAAATGAGAAACTAAGAATCATCAATCTAATATCTCTCAACCCTATGCCTACTTTACAAGCACGAAAACAGCAAAACAGTAAGTAACTGAGTGGTCAGTGACTCAAACTATTAAAAGATTCAGAATAACCACCAGCATATCTAGTTAAGGTCTCAAAGGACGGAAGTAAAATACCATATTTAACGGATGAATTCAATCACTTTGTTTCACTGCTATGAGTGCATAGAAACTTGGACAAAGCAGACTGAACCAAGCTCCAGTTGTTGAGAAATCCAGTAGTTTCTTTAATTTTATAAGAGTGAAATCAGAACAAGAGTTGCAAACAACTACAAGCCTGTCCTTCTTATACTCCAGGGACTAAATTTTATGGCAAGAATATCATTTTCAGCTGAAGTTTAGGTGTAAGTGCATGAAATGGTACTAAGGAAGGCAACGGATTAATCATTTCAAGACAAGGAACTTTGTTAATCCCATCTGCCAAAGTTCCAAAATAACGATTAATCCAACATTCTACTAAAGATTAGGGTAAAAGGCCTGGGTTTGTGAGCCTGATAATATTCTTTTGAAAATCAGATATAGCTTTTCTACACTGAAATGCACAATTAACTAGCTCATCATCGGTTTCAAAGTCAGTTACAGCTTTTCTGCACAAGAGTACACAAGTCACTAGATCACCTTCTGTTCCATCATAATAATTTGAAATTGACAAATTTGCAGAGAGTTAGTGAAGTTTCCCATCCAACTTTGAAACAAATTGCAAGGAGCAAATTGTTTAGCAGTGAAATATGATTAATTGAAACAATGGTCAACCTAATTGACAAGCCACGCTTAACTATGCATCCAATCCTCCCAATGTGGCATTGAGACCTTGATCCTGTGGGGACATTTCATAAAATGAATCACTAGTGCACCATTATAGGAAAATACTTATGATTGAACTGACCGGTCATTGCCGAAGAGAAAGACAAAACAAATAACAAAGAAAGTCAAGATGCTCACATTGCCTGATCCATCTTCCATACTTCAGATTGATGCTTAATTGAGTTGATTTCAGTACTTGAAAAAGAAAGACATCATTAGCATCTCGCTGATGTCCATATGTGAACAGGTGACAAATGCCATCAATAGGTTTGGATACATACGCCAACTGCATCTAAGAACGAGCAATGCTAATCTCATTGTCCAGGGAGTTCACATATTTCTGCAAGGAACCAATTGTGTCCAAACTGTTCTGCTCTGCATCATGTTGTGTCTGGAATTGATTAGCTGCTTCTCATCAGATAAGCTTCCTGCATTTAGGATGGGGTTATAGGTTTAGAAACAAGTTTATCTTAAAAGGAAGTCAGAATTACCAAAAACTCAGAAATGAGGACTGAAGTCTAGCATTGAACTCCTAGCAATGTTAACCAAGCCACCAACTTCAGTCCCTTAACACACATGAACATACTAACAGGATGACAATCATAGAAAAATTGTTCTCATTCTTCAGTGATTGCATTATTCTGTTTCTTTCCTAATAGAAAAGTGATCCAAGGTCCAGTCCAGTGCTCCTATCTCCTTTCAACATTTGAACTGATGACACTCTTAGCCCATTCTTTTGCATAAATTTTATTAATATGCAAACAGCACAAGAAAATCCGAGTGTAGGTGTTACCTGCAAAACACTATATAAGATCAGTGAACGTGGATCTCATAAACTGAGGAACTTCTTTATAGGAATTATGATGACGGAATATTGAACTTTGAATGAAAGCCAAGTCCATTAAATAAACGTGACTAATCTACACTTGATCTTCTATTCTTCATGACTGAAGACTTCTGCATGCAGTGTAGCTACCTTTCACAATGTAGGGTTGCCTATAATCAATTACGACTCCACATTTCCATAAAATTTTCTTTCAGCCAAGTGAGTGGGTAACGGATCTAGTTTTCGTTCTTACCTTCTTCCTTCTTTCATCCTTTATCTTACAGGTGAAGATCATTTACCCCTTATTACAGCTCAAAGAATAGTCAACAGAAAGTTCCTCATTAACGATCAAACTTAGTGTGAAGGAAGAGAGGACTTCCTTCTCAGGTGGTTTTAAATTTCTTGATATTTGTAACTCATCATGCTGGAAACTGACTTAGGCTCGATCATGATAAGAGAACATAAGACGTTACATTTCAGACAATGTCAAGCAATGACTGACCAAGAGAAGCAACAGTGAATTGTGAGCAGCAGCTGACCTTGATTAGTTAGTATACGTCACTGTGAAGCAGAGCAGCTGGGTGCTGTCTACAGAATGCAAGATCTCCTCAATGAACAATTAAGTGGAGTCATTTGAAACGAGAGACTAAAAACTTCCATCACTGAAGTAGTTCAGCTAAGTTCTGCTAACATAACTTCCATTGGACATTGATTATACACGACGATAAGAAATCTAAAGACCTTAATCAGAGGCAACACTTACCGTGAATCATTTATTGTACATTGACATTGATCACCTGCATTAGCAGAATGGAAACTTTTGGGACTAATAGATATGGACTAATACGTTGTCCCTTCCACAAAAAGTATGATGTGGAGAAATGAACCTGTCTTCTTCCGGCCGATTGATCCTAAGATTCCTCATGCTCTTTTGTCCCTTCCACACCATTGTTTTGTGATTTACTAGTTATGTAGCTATTCACCTAGTTTTCTTCTAGATTCTTCAAAATCCTCTCTTTATCCAGTTGAAATTTGTCTCATCTAAGCCAGCGTTCTTGCAATCTCATCCTTGCGAAGGCCATCCATTCTTTCCAAATCATGTAGATAAAACGACAAGCACACTTATAAAAAAATCAATTCTGAAGCGATGAGTTCTTGGAGAAACCAGAAAATTAAAACTATGTGAAACTATATGTAGCCAGTCTCTAAACGGTGAAGCGTGTAGAATTTGATAGACTATTTAAATATTAAACCACACTGTCCTTGTTTGCCTCTCAAATTACATATTTTCACGCTTTAGGCTTACACCAAAAATCTAGCCTACACGCAAGGGTGATTGTTAGATTATTTTAAATATTAAATCACGTCTTTATCATACAGCTCAAGTTTTTAGAACAGTTGACAGTGATTCTATAAAATCTTACATGGCATCAGACTAGGAGGTGATGCCTTCGTCTAACAACTTGAGCTTTTAAAAATAGTAAATCGCACGTTCCTTATTTGCCTCCCTAATTAAATATTTTCACATTTTAGGGTACAACTTGACAGCTGAAACATGGAGAATGGGATACATCTTTACAGCTGAAACACGGAGCATATGACTGCAAGCTCAACAACGTAGCACACAAGAAACATAACAGCGGATCTTTTAAATATTAAATCACGCATTCCTTATCTGCCTCCCCAATTACGTATTTTCACATTTTAGGATACATCTTGACAGCTGAAACACAGAGAATATGACAGCAAGCTCAACAACGTAGCACGTTAGAAAACATAACATCAGAACTATGTCTCTTGCTCCCGGTTTTGATGAACACAATCCACGTACGAAGAACAATAGACAGAATTGATAGTGACGATTTGTCCTAGGACACTCGTTTCGAAAGCCCATTCAGACGTCAAAAGAAAGTTCCCTATTCACCTAAATAACCAGCTTCCAAAAGCATTGCCTCCAGGACTCACGTCAAAACATGCTAAGCATAAGCAGCAACATAACTCGACAGATCACAAATCTAAGGGGGAATCCGAGCCGGAATTTTGAAAAACCTAAGCAAACTGTGCGCGTGCTTAGGATCGGCAGGAGAGCATCTGATGAGCGTGATTTTGGTCTCTACGAGCTTCATCTTTGCAACAGTTGAACTGAGTTCATGAACATTTTAGCTGGAGGGACCGAAATTGACCTGATTTCATAAAAGCAGCCAAAGCTTGAAGGTGGCACTGCCTCCATGGACACCGAGGTAGATTGCTCTCTGTAAACGGCGTTGATCCTGAAAGAGATGAGAGCTCGTTCGCTTCTGAACAGAAATGCCATTTGTGAGATTAACCAGGCCATGCAAATGCTTTTGGCGGGCTCTGAAACTACGCCTATTATCTTTGGGGCCAAATTCATTGATAGGGGTAGTTACACAAATGGTACGTGAATTTTGGCGGGCTCTGAAACTACGCCTATTATCTGGCGAACCAGTGATGTATGAAAAGATTTCAATTGAGAATATCACAAGGAAAAGGACTGGAATTGAATATGGGGAAACTATCAAATTGATGTTCTTGAAGAAACAAGTGCAAAAAATAGGAAGATATGGAAAGAATACAAAAGCTGGCATCTTCCATTCCAGGTTAGAAGTGATTCTCTGTTTCTCTCACATATGTACGAGGGGATGCAAAGTCTGTGGCTCATCTCTCCTTTCTCCTAATGATCCGCACCATCGTCGAGCAAGTAACTGTGCTGAGATCGCGACCCTGGATCCACTCACTCGGAACTCGTTCTCTTTTCGAATGAAAAATCCTGCAGCCCAATATTGATTTCATGTTGAGTCCGGGCTGGCTCAGGAGCTGGTGCCGCTTGCGGACCTGTCTCGGGTCCGACGTGACCGTGTTCCACCCTGGGGTGATGGTGAGATGATGAGCCATCTCCTTGGTGGTGATGGGGATGGGTGGGGGATGGGGGGTCGGTTTCCAAGTGCTCGGACTCGAAGTTCGACCTCCGAGGTGATGCGTAGAAGCTATCCCGCTCGCTCCTGTAGTGGCGCAGGAGATGCACGGGCGACATGTGGTGCGAAGGGGTCGTCGGCCTGCTCGACATGGGGGTCACGGAGCTCTTGTTCTGCTTGATGTGCTTCTTGGCGGAGTGGTGCCAGTTGCGCAGCGCCGCCGCGACTCGATCGTTGAATATCGTCGGTTTCATGGTCGACCCCATCTGTCGTCACAAAATTTTCAGTTTTGGGATAATTGGATCCTCAGGCAACTAAGATGGTTTTGCAGAGAGAGAGAGAGAGAGAGAGAGAGAGAGAGAGATTTTACCTGAGTTACAAGGGCATAAAGAGGGAGAGTGACATAGCTGCATAGGATCTGAATCAGGACCCTGTTGAGGTCAATTCCAATGAGTAATATAGACAGAAATGCTTTGTATACAAACTTCGCATACTTACACCAAACATGTTCTTCAACAAAAGGAATAGAAATATCGAATTCGGACGACTTACCCCATGGAGATTCTGATCACCACATCGTCTGTATGCTTATGGAAACAAGATTTCAACCCAAACTCATACTGAAAAATGAGAAGACTAAGAGTTAGGGTCTCATTCATATGAATATAACGATAACTAGGACATCTACATGATGCACTTAAATTTGAAGTTCGAGCCTAAATCAACTCACCCAAGTCCAAGCAAAGAAAGCGAGCTGAAAGGCGTTCTGCAGGAGAGCGACATATCACAAAACGGTGAGCATGTGGTTCGATTTCAAGGCCACAAGTAGCAAATGTAACAGTGACGTAGTTTACAGCACCTGAAACAGAACAAAGTTGATGAGGTAGAGGATGAGGCGTGGACGGTTGAACCAGAAAAGGTCGTCCCCCGGCTGAACAACCGGCACGCCCTTAACAACTTCACCCCTCTCGTGAATTCTGAGACCCATTTTCGTGATAATCACCTGCAACTTTGTTCCCACCAAAAGGATGATCTGCAAGCAATTGGATTCAACTGCATCAGATCCTAACCAAGTACAAAAATTGGTAGCAGGAACATTGTTTCCGAGCAACGAGATGTCGAGACTGTGCTTACAATCAGCGGGATGAACGGTAACCACAGATAAGAGTGCCACCCTGCACACATCAAGAATCAGGATTTAATCAAATTTCGATCACAATTTTAGATTGCATATGTGACCATTCAGAATGTGAAATTCTGTTGAATTCTCACCGTGAGTGTTGAAGAGCAAGAACAGCACAGCGAAAAACCAGATGGGTGGACTGATTCCTACCACAACCTTGAAATCCTCCTCCAGGGATCTGTTGATGTACTTTTGGAAATCGAAGTTGGTCTGGCTCTGAGGTGCCAAATGTGCCTGAACAAAGGACAAAGATTCGCTCCAAATGATCATCAAATCATTACAAAAATGAAATAAAATAATTCAACGTAAAAGAAGGAAATGGTCGATGAAAAATGGAAACTTACCATGATAAAACCATGCCTCAAGGTCAAGTAATCGACTTTAGGGACCGACCTCACGAATTGCCTGAAGAAGCAGACCTTCAAACCCAAGAAGGGAAAAGGTCAATCGTAATTACTCGCAACCCACCAATTCAGTTCATCAATAGACGAATTTCCATATCACGATTGCTCGTGTGCAAATTATTTTACATCACACCGGCGGTGTACCTTATGTAAATTACTTTTACACTTATCCTAATATCTTGAAGTTCTGTTTAGACAGCATGAGCAGTAAATTTCATGAACAGGAAAATAATTATTCAAACGAACGCAGTCACAATCACGGGACCGCAGACAAAAGGCCCTTTTCTGACTTAATTCGTTCAATCTTTGGGTTGAAAAGTCGTAAATACAACGAAACTGAAGAACGTAGAGAACAAGTTGATCATTGCGACGAAGTCCCTTCTAGAACCGAATTTGCTAGTGTAAGATAGGCGAGAAGTCAACGAAGACCTTCTTGTGCATTCATCGGTTCCCCTTTATGGCTTCTTTCTCCCCTTCTGACGTTTCATTTCCGTCGGGTTTGAAGAAGTCAAAAAAGTTGTACTACTAAATGGTCAAACAAAAGAGATTGCATTGGACATCTACCAGGAGCCAGAGCCATGCTTAAGACCGTAACCCCACCTTGACTTTGATCGACTTTGATCGCAATCAATTAAGATCGTTAAACTCCCAAATTAAGTAAAAACTTCGCTAATCTGGACAACCCCATTAGCGAGGAATAGGGAAAGCGCCTAAGTCAATCATTCATTTGACTGCTAAGTCGCAGAAAATGATTATCTTAATGACTTCATGATTACTCTTTTGCAAAGTCTAGGTGGGGTTGGGGAGATTTTGGCTTAGTATGTGAATGACTATTAGTGCACATGATTATCGCATCTACATGACTTTATGTCTATTCCTATCGATTTCATATTGTTGCTTCGACAATTGGCAATCTCGTCTCAATCGACTCGTGGCCCACTATGCGCTTTCAGGCCATGACCCGGTTATTGGCGATGTGCCGGCCTCATCGAGAGGTCGAGCGACGAAGGGGGCAAAAAGTAAAGATTGTGCTACTGCCCGAAAGTCGTTCATTTAGTTCTTTTCTAGGTCCCAATTCTATGACTGAAAACTGCCTGAATTGAGAAAAGCACATGCTACGCACAACCGTATCTATCATAGCGTGTGTGGAGACCAAAAACCCTCACGTTTTTCTAGAGCCGAAAAAGTCAAAAGAGGTACTCATGAAGTACTAGGACAGATTCAGTTGCCTAACTGGAAGGGGAAAATGAAACGATGAAACAATCAAGAGTCAATGAATAAAGGTGGGGAGGGAGAAAAAACAGAGAGAAAGAATTGAAGACTTACGATCCAGATGAGAACGGGTGTCTTGGTCCAGAAGTTCAAGTGCCTCCTCCCGAATGATGTTTCTCTAGTGAATCTAAACCTATGCGGATCTGTCGCACACAATGATAAAAACGGCTACTTATGTTTTCCATACACGCATATGCAAGATTAAACCCAGAAAATCGAATGAACTGAACCGATGAATCGTATGTATTGAGGGAAGACTCGGTCACTAACCATGGGAGAACTGGTACTCAGCTGTTCTTGTTTCCTTCTCCCATGCTTTCCAGCTTCTCATCTGCACAATCATCACATCATTTTTTAAATACTAATCGTCATTGTGAATGGAGAGAGAGAGAGAGAGAGAGAGAGAGAGAGAGAGAGAGATAAACCTTGGCTCGGCCCAAAGCCATGGTGAGGACACAGTACAGGACGTGAAAAACAGCGAGGACGAAGATGAAGATGTGGAGCTGGTGGATCCCATCTGCAGAAATAAACGGAACTTTACCCTGCAAAAATATAATCCACGCCCACCACCAAGCACAAAAGCACCAAAAAATCCAAATCAATTTAGTCCTTCCAACTTACTAGTATCAATAAATATGGCAGTCGAATTTCTTTCGTTCAATTCATCGCATCCATGTCCTAATTCAGCATGTTTAAGCTTGGTTCCTATTTTGGTTATCCGCTAAATTTGCGCGTAAAATTGTGGACCGTAAGGGATGGCTCAAATTTGTCCGTCACTCTCCCCTTACAACATTACGTCCGTGGACAACGAATGTGAACTTTAATAGAACCACATCAATATATATATAAATATTGATCGCTTTTATGTGCGGTCCACGCATTCCCAAGGAAAAATACGACAAAATGTTGAATGAATGTGAAAGCTTTGGTGCACACCTTAGCCGCGCAATTGTCTGTGGTGGCGGCCGCCAGAACACGGCGGGAGCTTCCCCCAGAGCCTGCCATGGTGAGCAGCCTCCGCCGGCTGTGGTCAGATTCTTCGTCAAGCTGCTCCTCTTCCTTCTTGTTGCACGGGTGCCATGTCGCCCCCACCTTCTTCGGTATGCAGATGTTGGTGATCGGGCCTTGTCCCACCGTGAGGAGCAACGATATGAATCCCAACAGCATAAGCTCTGCACCAGCCATCAAGATAACCAAAATGAAACGAGTTGATCAGGCAGGTAAACGAACCGTTTTCTCTCGAGTAAGTTTTATAGCATCGACTGCATAATCAAGAACAGAAACGAGCTTCTGATGAGCTTGAACATTAAGTTAGGCAACCGTTACTTCGCAAAGACTTAGATCGCAGAAAACATGGGCCAATACTTTTTTGAACTGCTAAAGTTGTCATATTTCGATTCAACAGATTGCATACCAGATTTGATCTTCTCAAGCGCTTCGTAGAGTGCGCGCTTGTGTTTCTTCTTCAGCCACTACAGAGATAGAGAAAGAAGCAATATGAGATCATGGTTGTAGTTGTTCGAGTACATGGTGATGCAAGTTTGTGCCGAAAAGCTAATCAAGAAGACCCTCGTCGGCTAACCTGTCCGATGAGATGGATGATGTACTCGATGATGATGGAAACCAGAACCAGAACGAAGCAGACGACGGCGACCGCCCATGTCGGCGTCTGCTCCAGCGACCTCCCTCCCGTCGTAGCTGCCATGGATTCACCCTCTCTCTACGGTGGCTCCGCCGCGAGTAAATATTCTGAACTAATTTTTATCTGGGTTTTCAGGTGATCAATATGGGTTCAATTCTAATGTATCATTCGCTTAGCTCCCCTCTCAAGAAACAAGCGATTTTTAAGAGAGAGCCCTTCTTCTCGAGACTCGACCTGAATACAAAGATCAGATTTATGCGGGTTTGGATGTGTCTAACAGTGCAGGGACCAAACGAGGCACAAAGGGTATGGAGGAGCCAGGTGTCTTTATATGAACGCAGAGAAAAGATGAATCGATGAAATGGGAAGGGAAGTATGACTTATATGACTTTTGACTTTTAGACGCGTAAGATGGATGCGAGGCATACGACCATGGAAGCTGCGACAGAAAGTCGCTCAAACCGAAAACACCGTAACAATGGAGAGAGAGAGAGAGAGAGAGAGAGAGAGAGAGAGAGAGAGAGAGAGAGAGAGAGAGACAGGTGTGGTCCCATTCAGATTCGTAGACAAAGCCATTATGCTCAAGAACTGGGCACTGTTTCTCTCCCGAGTCAACCCTTTTCCTTCAAGTTTGCGACGGCACCAACCTCAGTGACACTTCTTGCTTCGGAACTTCATTTCGTCCAATAAAAATGGCGAACTGCTGATGATGGTGGTGGTGATGACAGGAACCACAATAGCAATAAATACTTCCATGCATGATGTTTACAAGATACAGCAGCACACATAGCCCTGTAAATTTCGAACCTGATCAAAGAAATATAGCCCGCTTCCTTTTCTTTAGGTAATGGCACAAATGATTCCTGAACTTTGGTGTTGTGCAATTTGATCTCTAAATTTCTAATTTGTTCAATGTAGTCCATAAATTTTAACTCAATATGCAATGTAATCATGAACTTTTAAATTGTTTAATGTGGTCCTTAAAGGATCGGTATATATTCAAACTAATCCCTAAACCACTCCCTAATTTATATGAAAATGTTGAGGGATTAATTTAGGGATTCGTTTGAACGTGTACCAAAAGTTTAGAGACCACATTGAACAAATTAAAAGTTCGGAAATTATATTACACATTGGGCTAAAGTTCAGAAACCATATTGAATAAATTGAAAATTCACGGACCACATTGCATATTTAACCAAAGTTCAGAGACCATTTCTATCATTATCCCTTTTCATTATAAATCCAAGCACGACATGTTCTCACAGACTCGATTTAGTGATAAAAGAACAAATTGTTTATTTATGTTTTAGATGCACTGTTCAAATTCTATTCCTCAATATTCCCGAGTGATAGCAATCGGACATAAAAAAATTAAATTGTTAGCAAACTATTCTTTTTGAATTAGACTATACGTCGAGAAAACAAAGTAGCTTATGGTTGCCTTAAGGATCAATGGCACAAGCAGTGACTGCATAGTGCATAGAAATAAATTCTATTTTTGGGCCAGCCATAAAAAAAAAATTCACTTGACTGAGGAAGCTCAGGAAGGTACTAAAAAAGAAAGAAAACTATGTAAATTTTATGTTGTACATTTCTCTGTCCTTCGTGGGTATGAGCTTGACGTTGAGTGCATCCAAATCGTACGTGCTATTTAATTAATTGCTTCTGTTAAAAGACTTAAATATTAAATCACGCATACATCAGACATCAATGCGTATATTTTTTTATCCATGCATCAATTATCTGCATCAGTGCATGTTCTACAGTCCCTTTCAACAATTATTTTTCCTCTAATCTTTTAATTGAGAGGAAAATATTTTAAAGCTCAGAAATTTCCAGCTGGTATTTATATATTCGTGGTTCAAATAAATAATATACATGTTCGTGGGTTCAAACGTCTCCGAATAATATAAAGTCAGCAAACTTATAATAAAGTGATATTAACCTTTAATCAACCTGAATAAGCTGACTCTGGGTCGTTTTTACATATTCTATATGGTCCAGCTAATCAACTTTGACCAAGCAAACTTATAAAATAGGGACCTACATGATCAAGATGGATGGATATTATTGAGAATTCAGAAAGAAATTTATGATACGGAGTCCACGATCCAAAATTATTATGTAACTCTTTTTCAAAAGCATCTTTTTCTTGTGGGGCGTCGCTTAATTCTACAAGTTCTCACGCCAAGGTTACGCCGTCTCTTGGCGATGGATAATTAGTTATTAGACTACTTGCTTAATCAAGAATCCTTAAAATGAGTCGGCAATGGATGATTGGTAACTAGCCGAGCCTTCATCGGCGAGTGCGTATAGATATGGAAATATCGAGGCATGTTACAAGGATAATAGACTAGCATAAAGTCTAGGGCAAGCGAGACAACGGAGATCTGACCGAGCTACTATCTTTCTTCCTTCTTTCTCCTCCTCTATTTTCGGCCGAAAGAAAGTCAAATATACATGTGTTGGAGGACCCAAAAAAGGTTCACCTTTGGGAAAATTAGAATGCATTTCCGAATGATGCATGTCATAGTAAGTATCACGGGTCATACATACGTAATCGCTGAATCACGAAATTTTATTGGGGAAAGTGCGAGGATTGAATTGAGAGACCGATCCATGATTGGAATTTCCCGTCCTTGTTTGTAATTGGTGGAGGAGGAGGGAGTTGTCGGGACCCGCCCGATTTCATACCGACGAACAGATAATTTTCTCCTTTGACCAAAAAAAAAACAAAACAGATAATTTTCTCCTTTGACCCAAAAAAAAAATCTATAATTTTCTCCTTGGAGCAGCTGGGAACCTCGGACATCGGACATTGTGTGTGTAATCCACCTTTAGCCCGGAATTGAACTCGAGCAAGTTGGTCAAGTGATCACAAACCGCCGGACGCGATCACCTCGCTTTGCAAGCGTTTGTCGTGAATTCAATGGTTAAATCCTAATTGAGGATTACCGATGGGCCAATTAAAGTATCGAAATTGAAAGTGAATGGATTTTGAATTGCGAGGAACTTTATCAAATCGGGATGAATGGCTTGCGTTCTTGGAAGCCATGCTTACTCGATAGCTGAATTTGGACGTGAACTTCTTAAAGGAAATCGATGAAGTGCGTAGAGAAAGTAAAACTTACAAGACACGGCTGGAAGACTTTTACAGTCGAAGACAAGCGTTTGGAATTAGGAAAGCTAACCTTATTCGAATTTGGAATTCAAACTTGGGCGAGATTTAATCCGATTGATGTTTATTCATATTTGACGGGCTCCTCACGATTTCCGACGCGTTGAATGATGTTTTGTATTCTTGTTCATAGTGTATTGTCTATGTTGGATGTGCTGAGTGATGCGTTTGACGTCCTTTTACTTTGATTTCTCTTGTATCTTAAATGGTAAACTCCATTGTGTGTCCAGATCTCACTCCGCAAGAATCTCAACCTGCTCTTAACTTGCACGCTACAGTTATTCCTAGGTTAATGGATCTTCTTGACTCAGATTCTAATTTGCTTCGTTGTTTCAAGTCAAGCGATTGTTGCCAAATGTCATAAACTTCACTTAAGACTCTATCCTAGAGGTAAGTATGATTCTAGGGTAGAACTTGAAACCTAAGAACAAAATCAATGGGAATTTATCGGTTACAGTTTCAAGATATGCACGGTAGGTTCCAAGTACAAAAAATTGAGAAACCTATTTTGACAGGTAAGTCTTAGGTTCTAGGATACAAGTTTTTGTATTTTTCTTGGTGTATGATTTCGTGCGATCATGCAGTATTTCATAGCGTTCAATGATGAGTGTATAATCAGGAACCACTAGCTTGATCTTCCATTTTATTATTGATACTTTTACTTTGTTAATGATTCATGTTCTTCGTATGTCTATATATAAATTGTGGTCAGTGAATTGTAGCAACAGGTTGTGATCATTAAATGTAATAATTCACCGTAATCGTTTAACTAATAATATAGGCGGAACCTGAGTAGACCCTGAAACCGACCCTAAAACCTGTTACAAAGTAGGTCCTAGGTTCTAAAAAATTGATAAACTCGTTTCAACGGGTAGATTCCAGGTTTCAAGTGAAATCTATACGAAACCTGTAACTGCTCATTCCTACTCTGTCCATTAGGAACACGCGAGCAATGAGCTCTCGGACGTTGAATCGATGGGCCGTGTGGGTTAATCGTATTGTAATGATATTTTATGATTAAAGAACTCGTTATAAATTATATTGAGTACATTTCATTAGCTATGCGTATTGTTCTGACCTTGGTTTGGATCGAGGCGGGACATTCTCCGTCCGCCCCCAGCTTCTTTCACGTGTGGGCCCACTTTCGGGTTAACAATTCGTTGCTTGATACTCTAATTCTAATGGCGTTTGGCAAAAAATCAATTTCCGCAGGACTCTGACGATTGCGATGAACTATCGATCGCGTAACTTTTCCGGCATCCGAGACCGTTGTGAACAGAGGATTTCACGCGGAGCGAAAGCCAAAAACGAAAAAGTCCTGCCAGACCAATAAAAAATGGAGGGAAAAAGAAAAAAAAAAGGAAAATCAAAGCTCAAAGAGAGACGCCCGTTGTCAAATGCTTCTCGAAGTCGTGCAACCAACGACAGCTAGAGTAAGAGGTAGACAAACGAGGTTAGCTTTGAACGCCAACGAGGAATCTGATTATTTAGTCATTAGCAAGCTGCGGTGGGCTCGTCCCGACGGTCAAGCCCTCCATTGGATGTCCAAAAATTGGACCCTAAAATCGGGGCCGTGCGCAAACCGTTTCCTTCTTCTCTCTTTTAACTTTTTTTTTTGGAGCCGGAGGGTCCGACGACCTGGTCCATGTTCACCGGCGGCTAGACCCGAGTTGCTCCCGAGTAGGGTCGGACCCAATTTGAACTCAGAGTCCCAATTGAAATCGTGGTTCGTTATAAAAGAGTATCAAGATTTTCTTATTTGCACACGTCGACCAAACAAACACATAATTTTGGTAACTCATTTTCCATCAAGAAACGTTTTTTTTCGGCTGGAAAGTAGTTTTTCGAAATTGTCCCTAAATATTGGAAAGGAAATGTATTGGTAGATTTTGTGGGATCACTATCAAGTATTCTAAAAAACTTTAGCATAAGCCAAACGTGGATCCCCACCCTTTGTACCATGTGAGATTTTTTAGGGCCATTGCCGACTATTTCACAAGTTTAAATTATATGAAAGTGTGGTTTGATATTTAAATATTCAAATATGTGCGACTATATATATATATATATATATATATATATATTTTAATTCATGCTCTCGAGTACTTGACTCGATTTGCACCTTCAACATTATAGCGTATCACACTAAAAAACGAATAGTGGTCGAGATTCAATTACAACCCGCGATTTCAAAAGATTAAAAATTTAGAACATATCAACTCCTCCTTATCTAATTAATGAATTGCAAAATAGCTCCCACCCTCTCTTGAGTTTTCACAAATGTCAAGAGATATTTAGAGTTTGCCCATTGATTTTCGATATTTTTAAGCACAAAGTTACTTCTTTACAATTTCGTCGAAATTTAAGATGTTGTTCATGGACTTTCAAAGTCAAGAAATATCGACCCGGCGATTTGTGTACACAGCTTGTTTCGTAATTCTCTAAATCTTCAACAACAACAACACAAAAAATATATTTTTTCCCGCATTTTGAAGAACAAATAAGATTTCGGAATTTCCAACGTGCGAGAGTCTAAAACTTGGAAAAATACAGTATACTATTTTGGACCAAAGACGCCGAATCCGTTCGCTCTGACATCTTCTTCACATGGAAGCCGTTGAGATCATCTAGAAAAATGCATGTGCTTGAATTTGCAACGTTTGGAAAAGATTCAGGGGTTTGAAAAGGTAAACGTACAAAAATTATATGACATGGGTCCATTAAGGCCAGACTCGAGACGTTAGTGCCGATACTCAAGTCCTTGTGCCCAAAACTGGGCTAGTAATGCCCAAACCCGAGTCCCTAACTCCTATGCCTAGGTCCATCAAGGTCGGGCTCAAGGCCATGATGCCGGTGCTTGGGTCTTAAGCGATGAGCTTGGGTCCATCAAGGTCAAACCTGAGGCCCAAGTGCCCATGACCGATGCCCTAGCATTAGGGCTCGGGTCCACAAAGGTCGAGCATAGGATCTCAGTACCGTTGCTCAGGTCCCCCTGACCTAAGCTCGAGCCCACAAAGGCGGGGCAGTGCCCGGATCCCTTGAACCGAAGCCTGAGTCCATCAAGGCCAAGGCCCAAGACCAAGGTGCCTGTGCTCGTGCCCGTGATTGTGCTTGGGACCCTGGAGCCCGCACCCAAGTCCATCAAGGTAGGGCCTAGGACCCTGGTGACCGAGCTCGGGTCCACAGAGGCTAGTCGGGGCCAAGACCCCACGCCCATGCCCACGTCCATCGAGGCTGGGCTTGAGTCAAAAGAGGCTGGGCCTAAGTCCATCGAGGCTCGAGACCTTGATGCCCGTGCCTAGATCCCCATGCTTGAGCTTGGGACTAACAAGCGGTGCCTAGGTCTATTGAGGTTGAGCTTGAGACCCCAGTGCCCGTGCTTGGGTCCAAGGCACCTGAACCCAAGTCCACAAAGGCTGGGCCTAGGATCCCCGTGCTTAAGCCCATGCCCGAATCCCTCGCGTCAAAGCCTAAGTCCATCGAGGCCAAGGTTCGGTGCCCATGCCTGAGTCCTTGGAGCCTGAATCTGGGTCTATAGAGGCGTGGCCTAGGACCTAGTGCTTGCGCTTGAGTCCCTTATACCCAAGCCCAAGTCCATTAAGACTGAGGCGCGAGACCCCCATGCTAGTGCCTAGGTATCCGACGCCTTGGCCTGGGGCCTCGGTATTCGTGTCCAGTATGGGCTCGAGACTCTAGTGCTAGTGCCAAGATTTCCCACATTCGAGCCCTAGTCCATCGAGGCCAAAGCCTCGAACCCCAATGCCCATGCCCAAATCTATCGAGGCCAAACTTGAGACTGGTCACGAAGGACTTGGGCATGGTCGTCGAGGACCTTAGCATGAGCACCGGCGTGCCCGATCCAGCCTCAATGGATCCAAACTCGAGCTCAAGCGCCAGAAACCCAAGTCACTAGTTCCGATGCTCGACCTTTATAAACACAAGCCTGAATGCGAGGGATTCGAGCATGGGCACTGAGGCCTTGGGCTCGGCCTTTATGGATCGTGGCTGGGGCACTAAGAAGCTATGCACAGGCACCAGGTTCTTGATTTCGGCTTTTGTGGACGAGAGATCGGTGCATGCGGTCTTTATAGGGACCCAAGTGGCCTTGCTCGAATCGAGGCTGGACTAATGATCTTGGTTCTTGTGCCTGATTTCTCGACTGCTCGTGGTAAGTCATTAATGCTCGAATGAGGAACGACAAATAATGAGGAAAATGTTCTTCAGAAAATGTTTTTCGCGAAACAAATTGAGTCTAAGTTTAAAGGATTGTGTAATGCATGCAGTAGACCCGTCAAAATGGGTCATAAACCCATTTCTTAACTTACATTTAAAGGGTTGAGTTATTATATGAATTAGTTATATTTAGTGAATTGGTTTAGAATAATAAAACCCAAAATAATATGAGTATTAAATGGGTTCACAATTTATTTAGACTCAAATCACTTTTATAACTCTCTTTTCATTCTCTTTTGCTTTCACTCAATTTTGCGAGTGCTTGCTCGCTCAGCTCGCTCACTTCACGCTCTATGAATTTTCCTAAATTATGTTAAATATGTGTTTTAGCAATATGGGTCGGGTCAGGCGTGCGTTGTGTTATGTTTGGGTCATTAAATTTATATTGAATGGAAATGGGTCAAAATGGTTTAAATAGGTTAATTTAGATCAGATCATTTTTTATCCGATCCAAACATATCTCAACTCACTTGTTTGACGGGTTTAGTGTGCACATATTTACAGTCTGAACTAAGTTTAAGTTAGTCAAATTTAGAGAACGTGCTGAAATCTCATCCAAAGATGACGCGGGAGAATTATGACGGATGGACAACTTCTACAGTTGCGGTCCTCTTCATCACGCAGAGAAACTTAGAAATGATTTCATGGTTACACATTTGCTGAGATTTCGCTTCTTTTTCTTCTTTTTCATCTGTCTTTGTCTTTACTAATAGCGTTGAGTGCCCAAAGTACACTTAAAAAGAAAGCCTTTACTTGGAGACCAGGCACCGAGAAAATGAGATTGAACACAGATGAGTTTCTCTCCCTTCCTCCTCCATTTCCCACCACAGAGGTGGCTATTATGAAGCTAAAATAAAATATGCCCAATACCCATCTTCGTCCTCCCTTCTCTCTCTCTCTCTTTTTATCTCACTCCTCTACTATATATATACATGTACAGTGCTCAAAGGAATTGAACCTAAACCTAGTACTTTCCGGTCCCACCCCTCCAACCCCTTTTCCAACAGGCTGCATGCCCGTTGTCCCATCTTCGTCCTCTGACGATTTGATTTTTTTCGTAGTAAATGATTACACATATAATATTATTGTCTTATGCCCGCTAGCCACGTATAAGAGGACCTTTAAGCTAAAACCCACCGTATTTTAAGAGTTTTGTTTTATAGTGCAGGTAATTGCTTGCATTACTTTTTCTCCTTTTGGTCTACGGTTACACGTTTTCCTCACAATCCAACTCATATAATTCATCGGATGAGATGGACTTCACTTAAGACCTACATGATCCGAAAATTCATATAAATAATGGACTCATATGAATCGGGTATACCCGAAAAAGTAAACGGGCTTACGTTTAACTACTGCGAAAACAGGACAAACCGAGGTCTGCTATCAGTAATGGCATGCCTCTTCTTCATGAGGTGTTCAAATAAGAATGAGCAAGTTGAATCCGACTCCCTGGTTAATTGTCGACCCCCTAGAAGGTCGCCCTATGTTAACAAGAGGCTGTAGTAAAGTTAAAAAGCAATTTGACTTGATTTTCTTCTACTATCAGGAAAATATGACAGTCTCCATGCCCATCAAGTTAAGCTAAATTTATTATTTCATTGCCTTGTAAGAAAGGAACAATAACACAAATGATCCCTAAACTTTGACATAATATGTAATGTGATCCATGAACTTTTCATTTATCCAATGTAGTCCATGAACTTTAGTCCAATATGCAATGTGATCCCTAAACTTTCAAGTTGTTAAATATGGTTCTTATACATGTTCAACTTAGTTCCTAAACTATATGGAAATATTCAATGTAAAAGTTCAGGGACTACACTTCACATTGAGCCAAATATTGGGAATCATTTGTGTCATTATCTCCTGTAAGAAACTACGATTGCTCTATGCTCATCTCAGTACGATAAGCAACAGTGGTAGATATTGTCATTTTCCCCTCTAGCAAATTTCTTAGTCATAATCTAGCACATAGGTTAATTATATAAGTTTACCAATATTAATTGGACGTGTACATTCTGTTTCCACGATCGGGGTATGAAACTATACCAAATAACCATAGAGATAGAGAAGGCGAAGTGCGAGCTATTTTCCACACATAGGACCCAACTGGGCCATCTGCAATGACCGATTGACGTAACATTCAATTCTTAAAAAGTCCATCCAATAATTTATGATAACTCGACCCGCATTCCAAAAAGTCATGCATTCAAGAACTCGTGCCGATTCATGTACGAGCCTCTATTTTGTTGTTCACATGGTTGACCCAGTCGCGAGGGCGAGTCCCTAGAACACTACTCGACATGTTTGCGATCCATAGCCTTATCCTATACGGCACGAGAGATGCACGGTCATTGTCCAATGATCCCTTCCTCTTTTAATTTGAGTAGTCGGTCTTGCTTTGTAGACTTTGCAAGTATATCTCTCTTTTACGAGTAAGCATGGGTCCGGAAATCTGATGTGCATTGGGATGGCTTGCACATTCTGTCAAACTCATAAGGGATAATTACACAAATAATTTATAAACTTTAACTCAATGTATAATGAGATTTCTGAACTTTTAATTAGTTCAATGTGGTCCATAAACTTTAACCCGATATGTAATGTCACCATTGAACTTTTAATTTGTTCAATATGGTCCCTGAAACTTCACAACACTCGAATAATTACATGTAAATTCACATACATATCTCTTCTTCATTCTCTAAAATTTGAATAATGCTTTAAATTTTGATGGGAAAGCATAAGTACTCATATTTTACTCCTTGAAATTCAATAGCACTGAGAAAAGTTTGAGGAAATTATACCAAAATTGTAGTTTCTTGCCTTTTTTGAAACCTCGGGGCAAACGTAACGGATGTTGACATGCAAAATCCCAATGATTTTTGTAGCTTCTCCTTTGTTGATGAAATACAATGTAACACCTTGAAAGAGAGGAACTGTCTATCATAATATTTTTTCATGACTTATATATGGATTTTGCTTTTGAATGATATAAATAGCCTATCTCTAATTTGATAAGACTATAGTTCTATTTGTTTTAGGGTTTTAATAGGATTTTTGTTTTGGTTTAGTGGCGAGGTGGTGTGTTAGTGTTGTGTGAAGCCTTTGACCAAAGTGGAACCGTTAAAAAGGACGGAGAGAGACCACGAAATCAGAAGGACTCCAAACCCAAATAATGGAGAGGTTAAATGAAATGAAAGATATACATATGTTTATATGGCAAAGGATATGATGATTGCTATATATTGAAATTATAGAAATCATGGGCCTCGTTATACTAACATGTACATGAATTTCCAATCAAATTATGTCCTCCGCATTGCATTTGGTTTTGTCTTTTGAGAGAGGCAGCCATTAAGCCCTATTTCAAATCTTGCGACTTGACTATCCTAACTAAGAGAGTTCACACTCGATTGCATTCTTGAACTTAATGTTCAAGTAAGAGGGACAGACAGATTGTTATTGAAAGATGGAGACAAGCTTATTTGTCACGCTGCAAATGTAAGAGGGATAGTGACATAAACGGTTCCTGAACTTTCGACAAATGTACAATGTGGCTCTTGAACTTTTAATTTGTTCAATATGGTCTTTGAACTTTATCCCAATGTGCAATGTGGTCCTTGAACTTTTAATTTGTTTAAAATTTTTATACATGTTCAATTTAGCTCCAGAACTATATGAAAATGTTCAATATTATTATTTCATTAATTCAAATTCAATGACAACATTAAAAAATTTCGTATAGTCCAAGGACTACATGGAATATATACCAAAAATGTCCAAGTACCACGCTGAACAATTTAAAAATTCAGGGACAACATTACACGTTAGGCTGAAGATATCACATTAGATATTGAGATAAAATTCATGACAATTTGTTTTATTTTCCCAATGTAGGAATCGAGGATCGGTGTGGGATGGGCTCTTTCATGTCCAAAAACTCCTGTCCTTATACTACGAGAAGCTCTTTGGTTCACGTTTGTTGAAGTGACCCAAGTTATGATTTTGGGTTTGAATATGTAATTGAAACCCACTAACCTAATTTCTTAAAATTAACCCACCCCAAAATAAAAAATGCCGTTCGACCCACAACCCACCAAAAATTGGGCCGAATCATTGATTCTTTTTCATTCGGAGAAACTATCAAAATGAAAAGCCCGCGGTTGGTCCATGGGAAATAAAAAAAAGTGGCATGGGGGGCATTCCGAGAATTGAACTCGGGACCTCTCGACCCACAACCCACCAAAAATTGGGCCGAATCATTGATTCTTTTTCATTCGGAGAAACTATCAAAATGAAAAGCCCGCGGTTGGTCCATGGGAAATAAAAAAATTGGCATGGGGGGCATTCCGAGAATTGAACTCGGGACCTCTCGCACCCTAAGCGAGAATCATACCACTAGACCAAATGCCCTTTCTGTTCACTTGTTGTTGAAATATATATATTACTCGTAAATCTTCATAAGTCCGCATTTCATAATTGAGGATTTGGCTTAGCTTAAGAAGGGGCGTTGGCTTTAGAAAATAGCGCTGCGATCTCGAATATATTCGGGATGGTGCGTGTGTCTGCATTTTGTTTACTACATCAAGCATCATCATGAATTCTAAGTTTCGGCTGCTTTAAGCATAGAAATCCCTGCAAAAGAAGATTATGAAATGGCGATCGGTTTAACTAATTATTATGAATAGAATGATTTGTGTGCATCTGTGAGGATTAATTAAGTCGAGAGATTCTAAACCCGGTTAATGACTTTGTTAGGAAAAAAGTTGATTTTCTAGTGAATAAATTGGCTTGTGCCAATTTAGTCCTAAACCTTTTAAATTGGTGCCAATTCAGTCCTAAACTTTTTGTTTTTGTGCCAATTTAGTCCTTCCGGCCAATTTTGACCGGAATTTGCTGACGTGGACTCCTGCTGGCCGGCGGCCGGTCACCGGCGCTGACGTGGACAACTTAAATAATATTTTAATAAATTTTGAAATTTTCTGTTTTTTTTCCTTTTTTCTTTTTTTTTCCACTTTTTTTCTTTGTTTATTTTTTCTTTCTCTTCCTCTGGTCGGTTGCTGGTCCGGCGACCGGCCAGAGGCCAGTGGCCGGCGAGGTCTAGCTCGCCGGCCACCGGCGAGGTCTAGCTCGCCGGCCACCGGCGAGGGCAAGCCTCGCCTTGGTCGGGCGAGGCTCGACCTCGCCAGATCCGGCGAGGTCGGGCCTCGCCCGACCATGGCGAGGCTTGCCCTCGCCACGATCCGGCGAGGTCGGGCCTCGCCCGACCATGGCGAGGCCCGACCATGGCGAGGCTCGCCCTCGCCGCCGCCCTCACCGGTGGCCGGCGAGGGCGAGCCTGCTCTCGCCAGTGGCCGGCGAGCTCGACCTCGCTGGCCAGAGGAAGAGAAAGAAAAAAAAAACAAAGAAAAAAGTGGAAAAAAAAAGAAAAAAAGGAAAAAAAATAGAAAAATTCAAAATTTATTAAAATATTATTTAAGTTGTTCACGTCAGCACCACGTCAGCGTTGGTGACCGGCCGCTGGCCAGCAGGCGTCCACGTCAGCAAATTCCGGTCAAAATTGGCACAAAAACAAAAGATTTAGGACTGAATTGACACCAATTTAAAAGGTTTAGGACTAAATTGGCACCAAAAAAAGGTTTAGGACTAAATTGGCACCAATGCAAAAGGTTTAGGACTGAATTGGCACAAAAAAAAGGTTTAGGACTAAATTGGCACTAATGCAAAAGGTTTAGGACTTTTTTGGCACTTTTCCCATATGAAGTTAGTAGCACTTTCATACTACAAAATAACTTTCAATATATATCTCATCACATAAGTAAGTTTTATACAAATGAAGCAATTTTTGTAACAATCTAGTAAGTACGAACTACAATCCATAATTCGAGTCCATGGATTTTTATCAGTTTTCAAGCCCACGATTTTGTACAATGACCTATTCGTCTGCGTTCATAACTTCCATCTGTTTCTAAAGCATATGTGGACTTCCATCGACCTTACAAAAGAAAATATCTGTTATTAATTAATGCTTTCTTTTTTTTTTTGGTCTGTTAGATTAAATCAATGCTTTCGACTAGGAAAAAAAAAAGGCAGTTGATGATGCATTTTACTGGATCCTTCCTCAATGTCCCCTTCTTTACGTGCTCTAGAGCCAATCCATTATACGAAAGACATTGACCGATAAGGATTGTGATGTTAGAAGAGAAGTTTCCATAGCAGAATGAATTGCAATTGCGTTGAATGACAATTTGATCTTTTGAACGAATAGCATATTCAATGTCCACTAAACACATAATGAAATATAGCGTTAAAAGTACCAAGAAAGTTATAAATGTATCGTGTAGATGTCAATTCGTTCCTCAAATTTTCGATTTTGTCAATTTAGTCCTAAAACTTTTAACAATTTACCAATGTTGGCTTTTGGTCTGAAAATTGCTAACGTGGATGCTGATCGTTCCACGTGATATGGCCAACGCACAATTTTTGCAATTTTTTTTAATTTTCCTTTTTTTCACTTTTTTTGTATTTCCCTCCACCGGTCATTGATGACAGGTGACAACTGGCAAGGGCGGCCAGCGACTGGTGGAGGGAAATACGGAAAAAAGGAAAGCAAAGAAAAAAGGAAGAAACCTTCTAAGAAATTGTAAATTATTCATATTAGCGATTTTCGATCAAAATTGGCTGAAAAGACTACATTGGCAAATCGTCCAAAATTTTAGTACCAAATTGGTCAAATTAAAAGTTAGGATTGAATTGGCATCCGTATAATAGATTTAATACTTTTTTTTGTAATTATCTCGAAAGATAGAGACCGAAATCATCGAGATTTGCCAATCGCTCATAATTTTTCTGTTCATATGGCTGAAAGAATTGACCGATGAGATGCTATTGGTCTTATCCACGACTGATCGATGGTAAGATAGGAAAATAAGAACGGTGCTCTCTAGCAGTTAGCTTAAGACGACGTTAAATGGGTTCAAATCACAGCGACTTGCACTATGCATCGATTGCAAAATTCAATCAGAACATATCATTTGGTGCAAGATTTTCAAAGTCACCCCCACAAGTTTTTCTTCTTTTAACTCTTGGATGACTCTGCTAAAGATTTCTAGCAAGAGGAGTTTCTCTCTCTTCGTTCAATCAAACCCAAAAGAGCAGCAGTGGAATTGGAAATCAACCCTGTTCTAGATAGCGTGCCTTCCAGCTTTGAACACTTTCTTCAATAAAAGGTTGCGTATCAACATTAGTCTGCATTTCACAATTGAGGATCTGGCGTAGCTTAAGAACAGTGTTGGCTTTAGAAAATAACGCTGCATTTCACAAATGAGAAATAACCCTGTTCTCATTTTATTTACTATATAACATAATGGTCATTTAGGACTTGTATGTAATTCGGGCTCTCTATTTGTTTAGCCTTTCGGATTCTTGTATAGCCATTGCAGGACATTCCTTAACCCTCATTGGACAGCCTTTTGTCCCATCAGAGTCAGGGTTTGGTTTGTGCTTTTCTTTGTATTTGGTGACTTGAAAAGTTATATATATATACTCTTACCTTTACCAAAAAAAAAAAACATAATGGTCACGAATTCTAAGTTTCAGCTGGTTTAAGCATGGAAATCCCCGCGAGAAGATTATAAAATGGCGATCGGTTTAACCAATTATTATGAACAGAATGATTGATGTGCATATATGAGGATTAAGTCGATAGATTCTAAACCCAAGTAATGACTTGTTAGGGAAAAGTTAATTTCTCACGATATCCATATGTAGTTAGTAGCTCTTTCATTGTACGAAATAACTTTTGATATATATATCATCACATAAGTAAGTTTTATACAGATGAAGCAACTTTTTGCAACAATATAGTAAGTACAAGCTACAATCCATAATTCGAGTGCATGGATTTTATCCGTTTTCAAGCCCTCGATTTCGTAAAATAACATATTCGTCTATCTTGATAATTTATAACTGTTTCAAAGGCTTCGCTTGTTCCCCAAAAAATATGATGTTTCTAAAGAATGTTTTCCATAAAGTCATTTTTCAGAAAAATGACAAGCCCTATTAATTAATTCATTCATTAATGCTTTCGACCAGGGAAAAAAAAAGAAGGCAATTGATGAAAGGGGTAAGCATGGTTCCGGGTTCTACCTTGGAACCTAAGAACCTGATCGGTGAGAATCTGTAGATTTTAGGTTCCAAGATATGCAGATAGGGTAGGTTCTAGATTTCAAAAATTGGGAAACCTGTTTTGACGGGTAGGTCTCAGTTCTAGGTAAGTGGAACTTGGAACCTGGAACCTGAAACCTGAAATCTAAATAAGTTTTTTGTGTTTTTTTTGTCTATGTTTTCGCGTGATTTGTGGTGTTTTATGGCGTTAGAAGATAAGTATACAATCTGGAACTACTAGTCTGAATTTTCATTTTATAACTTGTTAATGTTTCATATTTTTTGTGTGTCTAAATATAAGTTGTAATAAGTGGATTATAGCAGCAAGTTATAGTCATTAAAGATGATGGTTCATTACAATTTTTCAATTAATAATACAGGTGGAACCTAAGTAGACTTTGGAACTGATCTAGAACCTGTGATAGGGTAGGTTCCAAACTCCAAAAAATGAGGAACCTATTCTCATAGGTAGATTCCAGGTGAAACCTATACGGAACATGTGACCACCAATCCCTAGAATCAATTCACGCAGTGACTTCTTATTTTAATTGTATTTATTTGAACAGTGATGCCTAGAAAACTAGTTTTTTGTATTCTCTTTTGTGAATGACAAGCTTGTTCAATATTTTTGCGTTCATTTTCATTTTGTTTAACTAAAGATGAAATAAAATAAAAAAGAACCTATTAGACCCTGGAATCTATGACAAGGTAGGTTCTAGGTTCTAGATTTCGACGAGTAGATTCCAGGTTCCAAAAAATGAAGAACATGTACCCAATGATAGGTTCTAGGTGGAACCTGTAAGAAATCCGGAACCGCTCGTCCCAAGTTGACGATGCAATTTATTGGATCCTTCCTCAATGTCCCCTTCTTTATGGGCTTTAGAGCCCATCCATTATGCGAAAGACGTTGACCTATGAGGATTGTGATGTTAGAAGAGAAACCTCCATAGCAGAATGAATTGCAATTGTGTTGAATGACACTTTTATCTTAGTCAATGTCCATTAAACACATAAGGAAAGATAGCGGGAAAAGTACCAAAAAAGTTCTAAACCCATCATACAGATGCCAATTTAGTTCTAAAATTTTTAATTTTGTCAATTTAATCTTAAAAATTTTGACGATTTACCAATGTCGACCTTCTAGCCATTTTTGGTCTGAAAATCACTGGCGTGGATATTGACCGTCTCACGTGACACGGCCAACGCACAATTTTTGCAATTTTTTTAATTTTCCTTTTTTTTCTTTTTTTGTACTTCCCTCCACCGATTGCTGATGACAGGTAACAACTGGCAAGGGCGGCCGATGGAGGGAAATACGGAAAAAAGAAAAAAAAAGGAAAGAAAAGAAAAAAGGAAGAAATTTTTTAAGAAATTGTAAATTATTCACTTTAACGATTTCTAGTCAAAATTAGCTGGAAGGACTACATTGGCAAATCGTTCAAAATTAGGACCAAATTGGCTAAATTAAAAAAGTTTAGAATTGAATTGATACTCGTACAATAGATTTAGGACTCTTTTTTTTGGTAATTATTGCGAAAGATAAAGACCAAAATGATCGAGAGTTGCAGATCGCTCCTAATTTTTTCGAAACTTTTCTGACATTTTTGTTCCTACCTTAAGTTCATATGGCTGAAAGAATCGACTGATGAAATGCTATTGGTCTTATCCATGACTGATCGACGGTAAGATAGGAAAATAGGAAGGGTGCTCTTTAGTAGCCATCGTAAGACAATCGTTAAATGGGTTCAAATCGCAGCGACTCGCACGATGCATTGATTGCAAAGTTCATTCGCGACATGTCATTTGGTGCAAGATTTTCAAAGTCATCCCCACAAGTTTTTTTTCTAACTCTTGATTCTGCGGCAGATTTCTAGTAAGGGGTGTCTCTCTCTTCGTTCAATCAAACCCAAAAGAGCAGCAGTGGAATTGGAAATCAACCCTGTTTCTAGATAGCCTGCCTTCAAGCTTTGAGCATTTGTGAAGACTTTGCTCGTCACTTGACTGATAACTTCGTAGTTCGTGCTAGTCCTGGATTGTATAGTAGGGGCCTGCCTAAATCTTGGCATTGTGTGTTCGGTTTCACAACCCTAAATCGCACGATGCATTTATTGCAAAGTTCATTCGCGACATGTCATTTGGTGCAAGACTTTCAAAGTCATCCCCACAAGTTTTTTTTCTAACTCTTGATTCTGCGGCAGATTTCTAGTAAGGGGTGTCTCTCTCTTCGTTCAATCAAACCCAAAAGAGCAGCAGTGGAATTGGAAATCAACCCTGTTTCTAGATAGCCTACCTTCAAGCTTTGAGCATTTGTGAAGACTTTGCTCGTCACTTGACTGATAACTTCGTAGTTCGTGCGAGTCCTGGATTGTATAGTAGGGGCCTGCCTAAATCTTGGCATTGTGTGTTCGGTTTCACAACCCTAAATGACTGGAACTGCAGAACGAAGCAGATTTGTCAGTAAAATGCTGATCAAAGTGAAACGCAAAGTCAATGGATTTTTGGCCAGGGAAAGTAAAGTCAGCTGTGGAAACTGAAGTTTCGTCGAACTTGTTTTGTTTTCCCTTGCATCTAGATGAAACATTCAGGAATATCTTCTTTTCGCATACGCGCGTATTAGTGTCTAATGATTTCAAGATCGCCTGATAGACGTAACCCCGAATTCTATCAAAACATATCTACCTACCGCTTAATCATCAACCGGCTCATGTGGGCACTAAAACACAGTAATATCCTACTATATATAATGCACAGGAAAGTCGAGATTAGTTTATAACGTGGAAACGACTGTTGCATGTCCCGCGAATGTAGTATATGCATATAAATTGGGGATCTTAGTCGAATAGACACAATATTCATCATAAGATACCGTTGTACGATCATACCCTTCTTCCATCAGAGCATCTGTGAATCGTCATTGATCAGATAAGCATGTCTGGCTTTGAATTAGCTATCCAAGGATTAATCTAATCAAGAAGAGAAATGGTGTCTAGTAAACCTAAGTGGAGTTCAGTGGAAACCAACGTGCTTCGTTCACGGGTTAGAGTTGACTTGGAGAAATCCCCGCAGAACGCCGTTCTTCATCAAAGCTAATGGAACTGTTGACTTCTGACGTAGCCAAGGCCACATCACTACAAATTTCTGATCTGAATTTGCTAGAGCATGCATAATAGAGCCTCTCTCTCTCTCTCCCCTCTCATACAAGCCCTGCATGTGCAGTAGAAGTTTCTACAATTCGAAAATGACATTTGCAAAGGTCAAGAAATGCTCTTATTTATAGTTCAGCCTCCAAACACCCTAGAGTTGAACGGTCAATGACTCTTCAAAGTTTCCTAAATTATCAAATTCAGTCAATTTGAGCTAGTCAAAGATCTCTGTAGTTTTTGTTTTGGGGGTGCAAGTCATAGAAAATTAACCCTAGCGGCAGGTTATGCGGTGAACATAAGGCCAACATGGTTGGAAGAGGAATTAAAATAAGGTCTTTGACTAATCGATTTAATTATCTCTAATGTCAACGGTTTGAAAACCTAGTCAAAACAAGATGCTTTCTACTCTAGGTAGAGCTTACCCCAGACGTAAACATACGCTATGTGCATCCATCACAAGTTGCCAATGTTCAACATTGGGTGGCTAATCATTCCATCGAAATTTAAATGGTAAAGAACGAGCGAAAATCAGATCTTGATTGATGTACTTGATAGGGGCCACCGGAGAGCTCCTGATCACTACCTCGCTTGCCTTATCCGGCTTATCACGATGCTGGAATTCGTCCATTTCCAATTTGAAAATTACATGTTTTCTTTCCAAATAATGCTGGATTAGCTGCTTTCATAAGTACCAGAGATTACTTATCTGAGAAATTTGAAGTTCAAGATACGTATCATTGGGAGAAATTAATTGAAAAGCTACACGATCATCACCTTCTTCTCAATTTTCGTAAAAAATCAGACGTTAAATTCCATTTTGCTTTTACAGAGGAGAACGTAAATAATTCTATGTTCTCATGTTGTTGTTATTTAAGTCGCTAGTAATTAAGATGACATATCTTTTTTGGAGCGCCTGCAATAATGTCAATCTTTTCTTGCATCTCCGAAAGTGAAAAACATCTAACGAGAATTTCCAGGTGGTTGGACGTAATAACGACGAGTCCAAAACAAGCCTCATCAGCTATATTTCCAATTGTCATGTATGCCAACACGCATGGAGCCCTGTCAGTAAAAGGATTGGGGGTTGGGGCCGAAGAATACCAGGTCCAAGGATCGATCTCCGTGAGCACCGCACACACATATACATAATAGAGAGGAGTGAAACAAAAAAAAATGTCAAGTACGATGCTTCGATATTGGTAGATCTATCAAACGGATGGGTTGGTTCCGGTTTGGTCGAACCTAAATTGACTTATTTAACATGTTTTCGTGCAATATATATCTAGTGATCCGTACTCGACCCAACCCATATCGCTAAAACCTTTCTATATTTAACCTAATTTAAGAAAATTCATACCGAAACTAAAGTAAAAACACAGAGTGAGCGAAGGCAAGATCGAGAAAGAGTCACACAGGTAGGTTGAGTCGAAATAAATTGTGAATATTTAACACCCATATTAAATCCGTTAATGACTCATAGAATTGGATCTAAACTTATTTATGGCCCATTAACTGAATATAACTAACTCATAGAATAAATCAGCCTATTAAATATGAGTTAAAAAATTGGATATTTTGACAGGTTTAGATATTAGATAAGCACCATGATTTTGAAGATTTTACTGCGTCTACGGTTTCATTCTTCAAACCTTCTAGATCAGAATTTCTAGGTTTAACAGCTCCTTACGTGTGCTAGCAAAACTCAAACACGTGTCTAGCACTATATATTCGCAGAAAATCGTAGTCACTATCCGCCCTTGATCACGCAGCGCTTCTTTCATGACATTTAATCGATGTACTTAATCTTTCTGCTATCTTTTTCTTGATCATCAAGGGTTGTGCGGATGCAAAGGATCGCTGAGTCTACATCTATCGCGCCTAAGACGTCACGAGAACACATTGCTTGATTAAGAGAAACATGATGGGACAAAGGAAAGTCTTCGCCAATATACCTTTTTAATTTGTAATGAGCATTTTACTTTAATTCGACCAAAACAAGAATTAGCACATATTTCCCTCTGCACGAGTCGAGAAGAAAAAGGCATAGATAACAAGCTTTTCAAACTCCAAAAAGAGATTTCGCATAAATCCCAATTCTAGATCCAACCTCCACGGGTAGAGAACCTAGTTTTTTTTTTCTTGGTCAAAGTAGAAAACCTAGTTGGACCAGTGCTTTTATTTACCGAGTAACGTATGCAGTCAATATTTTTTACCACAAAAAAAAACGTATGCAGTCAATATCTTTTTCGTTAAGTAAGCTTTTTGTTATTAGTAAATAAACTTTAGACTAATGAAATGGTCCACTGATTTTAACAAATGAGACACGGTGGCTGGTCGAAACTTGAGCGGTGGCCTTAAAAAAGGAAATTGCGAAAATCGAATTCATGCCATGCACGATCAGTTCATCATGCAGTATGTTATGCATCGACAATAATCAACCCTAATAGGGTCTGTAATTCTTTAGGGTGTCCATTGAACGTAACCATCTATCATTTAATTCGGTGAAACAAGAAAGGCCCCAGATGCGGACTGCACAGAAAGAAACGTGTCAAAAGCGCACAGTCGATGGAAAAGACCTGCACCTGGTGCTACTTGTGCGGACTCTTCTCCGCCGACGGCCGAGTCTCGTTGCTGTTCGGTTCCTCCCATGGTTGAACGCTTCTCGATCCCGCGAACAAGTTATTATTTAACTCGGACTATCACTTTTCTTCAAACCAAATCCCCCCCCCCCAAAGAGCAAATATACATATATATATATACACACACACAGAGACCCTTCGCTAAAAAGACATACCTCAAAAGTCTCCAAATAATACAGGGGCTTCATAATCAGAACCAGGTAGTTATGGCTGGAGGAGGAGGAGGAGGAGCTACAGCAGCAGCAGCCACTCGCTCTCTGCAAGAGACGCCCACATGGGCTTTGGCCGCTGTCTGCTTCGTCTTCATTTCTTTCTCCATTTTCATCGAGCACTTGATCCACCTTCTCTGCCATGTAAGTCCACATATTATCCTGTACTCGAGGAAGAACCAGAGAAGAAAGAAAAGGAGGGAAGATGAGAACAGAGAAGGCATTTGAAGTTACCGAGTTTCGCAGGGGGCTTAGAAGCTCGTGATGACTAACTAACTTTTGTCGTTTTTTGGGTTCTGTTATTCCTCCAGTGGCTCAAACGGCACCGGAAGACTGCGCTGTTCGAGGCCGTCGAAAAGCTCAAATCAGGTAAGGCTTCTTCAGTCACTCATGTCGAGGCAATAGTTGTGCATCCGAGGTTATCTACACCGAGAAGGAAATATTGATTTACTCGAATTGGCTGTGTCTTTCCGAGTTTAAAAGAGTTCGGTCCAAATAACATTTTCGCGGGCTCACTAGAGTCGATGTGACACGATTGTTGTTTAAATCCAATCTGTGAATGCTCAAGTGATTTCAAGATTTCGACCGCGTACATGGCAAGAATCCCAGACAAATAGACCATTAGATAAGTTAGCTACAGAATATGCGTACTGAAATCTATCGAAGCGCCACAAATGTCCACAACTGGACGAGGCGGAAAGGTGTGGAGATCTGAACATTGACTGCTGTAAAATTTCTTGTGTGCTTTGGTCAATTTCCTACAAGACTTTTGGACCCCTCCCCCCCCCCCCCATTGAATAATTGAATAATGTTCGACTGTATCTACTACATTAACCCTACTTGTAACTGCTTGTAAGTTCATTGCCTCTTTGACCGACCATTTCCTGGCTTGGGGTTGTTTAATCTGTCACAGTGCTCATGCTTCTGGGTTTCATGTCTCTGATACTGGCCGTGACCCAAAGATCCATCTCCAAGATCTGCGTACCAACTAGAGTTGCCAACAAGATGCTTCCATGCCGCAAAAGCATGCCCACCAAAACCACCAAAAAGCTCGGGTTCGGCCGGACTCTGGCTGCCGATTCGTCCCTAGATTGGATAGCCGAAGGTGTCCTGAATGATGTTCCGTGGCAAATGGAGCGGAGATTGGCCGAGGGTGGTGAGGACTCCGATTATTGTGATTCTCAGGTACATGCGCATGTCCGATCATGTACTTCATGCCCTATCTGATTGGATTTGTTCGACTATAGAAATTTACCATTATTATGAACGCACTTCCATCACAGATTTTCGGCAAATGAGTAGGACCTTAGGGACACTTGTTAAAAAGATCCTTTTTAAATTAGCTATGCTGGAATGTTGCAGCGAATGACCTCGCTTATATCACAACAAGGCCTCAACCAGCTCAGCATCTTCATCTTCGTCTTAGCAGTTATGCAGATTGTCTACAGTGTTCTCACCATGGCTTTGGGAAGAGCTAAGGTATCACAGTCACGATTCCATAATACCTTTCCTTTTTTCCTGTCTTTTTACTTTTAACTTTTTACGTCAAGATTTAAGAAGCATTATTATTTCTTTTATTAAGGACCGCAGCCCGTTCTTTTTTCATGAGTCAAAAGGTATGCAAAAAGTGGATGGCCAAACAAAAGATAACAAAGAACATAGAGTCGTTATCTGCGGTTCCAGAAGGAAGAGTAACATACTAGTAAAGCAAGGATATGCAACGAAAAAGACAACCCATCTCTCCGGAATTTCGTCCAAATCCCACGGTACATAGACCAGATTATGTCTTCTTTCGTTAGTTGATTACACTTAACTTGGTATATAATAAGCAAACATATGTTGACCTCTCGACAATATCTTTGATCATATTCAAACCTGGTCCACACACTCCACAACACCCTCATCAATCCTTCGTCCGATTCGTGGTGCGCGTTTGTCATTTTGCAAGTGCAAGTTACCGAAATTCCCGCTTCAAAAGCAGAAGAGGGTCGAGAGAATTAAATCTGTCAGAGTCCGAACAGTAGGGAAACGTAGGGCCATTGCCATATCCACTTGCTTCGCTTGATCACAGCACTCTCGACCACACGCATCTGCTGCGCTCGTGATTTTGTCGTCGAGGAAACTCTTTTTCGATATTTTATCATTTGATCGAGGAAAACTGTTTCTGCATACTTTCTTGGCAGATGAGGCGATGGAAAGGTTGGGAGAAAGAAACTCAAACGGTGGAGTATCAAGCAGCTAATGGTAATACGTCGAATGAACTCTCTTTAATCTAAATTTATATCTGTTCAGAAGTCAAAAATGGCGTTGCTTTTTGGACCAACCTTCTTCTCCCCTGTTCTTGCTGATCACATTAACATTGTTTATTATAGGAAAAGGATGGCATCTTGTCTCTGCTAGCCGATTCTTTATACCCATCTGTTTTGACATTAAAGTCCTTAATCTATACAATAAACTAGCCATGCTACCAAATATTCGGATGTCATTTGTCATGGGTGACGACGATGGTCCGTCAACATACTAATAAATAATTGTAAAATTTGACTTAATTATGAGGGAACCTAGCTACGACTATTATTCTCACGATCTGAACTTAATAATACTTGGTGATCCAATTTTCACTCGAATTCATAGTATTAAAAAAGAAAACTCATCGTTTTAATAATCTCGAGAAAGCCAGTTTGCCATCACTCTGTATCTCAAAATGAATGGCACTGTCAATGGTCGTCACTGTGGACCAAAGCCTTTTTTCCTTCGATTTTGTTTGCTAGTGTCAGAGTCAATGCTGTGGTGCCTTGCCGGCGAAGTGTCAATGCAAAGAAATGTCACTTTCCTAGTGCAGGCTAATTTGATTGAAATGGTAAATTGATGACACAGATTGACAGATACGTCGATGTCGCTTTTAGATCTTTAATGAGGTCAACAATGTCGGGAGTCCTTAGATCGGTTCGTAGAACTTGCACTCATATTGACCTTGTCTAGAAATAATCTCGCTTTCGTAAATGGTATGCCACAAGAAAGGGGGGGAATAAAAACAAAGTGCTAAGAACAGCATTTTTTTTATACGAAAACGAGATTATTATCTAACGCGACATTTTAATGTCGGGTTCTTACGCTAACAAAGTTGTAAGCGTTTGCTTCTGTTTTTTATGAGTAGATCCAAATCGGTTCAGATTTACGCGACAGACCACGTTTGGGCGTAGGCACATGGGAGCTTTCACAGATACATCCCTGCACTTGTGGACGGTGAGCATACAGAGCCCTATGGTCTCCTCCTTAGACGACCGTCGTTTGATTGTTCTTCTATTAAACTTGTTTGGTTAATTGTCGGAACAGAAATGCTTCTTCCGGCAGTTCTTCCACTCCGTCGCCAAGGTCGATTATCTCACCTTGCGCCACGGTTTCATTTCGGTAAGCAGACACACATTTTGATGCTTATTGCTGCTGTTTGTTAAATAGTACCATATTGACTCTGTGATTTTTTTGTCTTTTTTGTTATTGTAAATTTATTTTTGTAGGCCCATTTGTCGACAAATAAATCGTTCGATTTCCAAAAGTATATACAGCGATCCCTGGAGGATGACTTCAAAGTAGTCGTCGGCATCAGGTTGAGCAGTTACCATCTTGATTTCCTATAATTTCAATGCTTGACATTATATCATTTAGACAATCTTTACTAGTCTCGTATTTGCCATGGAGACCGATCTAACATGTTTTTTTCCCTCCTTCGATGTAAATCCATGGACAGCCCTTTCATGTGGTTCATTGTGGTCATCTTTATGCTCGTCGACGTGCACGGTATGATCAATGTCCTAAAAACATCTTTCGTTTATACATTTTCTCCAAAATATTCTACACCTTTCAATGTTGCTGATGACCGTCAATGAAAACGACAGGGTGGTACGTCTACCTTTGGGTGTCATTTATTCCTCTAACGGTAATTAGTCTATGGTTTTTCTCCTAATATTTTTCGACTTCTCACTAATACTTGTTCTAAATACTTTGCTGTAATCATTGAAATCTTGAATGTTGCAGATAGTTCTGGTACTTGGGACCAAACTGGAGGTGATTGTAGCGAGGATGGCGCTTCAGCTCCAGGACCAGAACACTGTGATCAAAGGAACACCGCTGGTGCAACCCAATGACAAGCTCTTCTGGTTCAGCCATCCAAAATACGTCTTGACACTCTTGCACTACACGTTGTTCATGGTAAAGGCTCTCCCGTCAATTGGGATTCAATGAAGGACTATTCTTTACTAATAGCATTTCGCTACCCGAAACCCTCTTTTTCATTTTCCTTTTCTCAGAATGCATTTGAGCTTGCTTTCTTCATTTGGATCACGGTACATGACTCTCTTCTCTCCACTAATCACACTGCCGAATTATTTCTCATCCATTCATCGTAAAAAAGTAATGGCTGATAGTCCGAAGTTTTATGTCTTTCAGCTGCAATTCGGGATAAAATCTTGCTACCACGAACATTTGGAGATAATCATTGTTAGGGCGGTGTTAGCGTAAGCACCTGCAACCCCTCTGCATATTCCATGACTACATACACATGAAATACTGATACTTTTTTGTCTAAACTAACTAGTCTGTGCGATATATTCCAGGGTTACTGTCCAAGTCCTTTGCAGTTACATCACTCTTCCCCTCTATGCTCTCGTAACCCAGGTACCGTTTCGCCTAATCTCAACATAAGCATAACCTAAACGGACAAATAAAACGCACAATCTCCTAGACATATATATTAACGCGATTTTCAGACTTAGTTTACCGAGGTGAATGACGTGCTCATATTGAATGCTTAGATAAGATCCACTTACTTGAAAACCACGTTGTAGTTTGTTTTCCATGACTTAGTAAACTGATTTATGAAGTAATCTTAATAACCCTGGCATCTTTATTTTGACCTTCCAGATGGGATCGCAATTCAAAAGTGCAGTTCTGGAGGAGCAAACAGCGAACGTGATAAAGCAATGGCACGCGGGAGTAAGAGAGAAGAGAAAGAAACAAAAGGGAGATGCAAGTAATCACGGTCAAGAGGACTCTTCATCGACCAAGTATAGCAAGAGGACGAACTCGGACACGTCTTCTTCCCACCATCGAACGCCCACGTTTGCTGAGATTTCCGTCGCAGCCGAAATCACCGAAGAATCTCAAGAAAGTGGCTCAAATCGCGAACTTGGCCGAAACATCGAGGGTCCATCTGATTTCGTGCGGATAGAATTGTCGCAACAAGTGACCAAGGACCATGCGCAGCTATAGCCTATAGAGCAGAGAATTAAGTATACATTGGCCAATTTTGATGAAGCATAATCAAGAGTTGTTCGCGAATTCTTGAACGAAATAGGACGGTTTGACTTCCATGATTTGTAGATCTGTACATCACCATGGGAATAAATCTTCCATTTTTCATCTACCATAGTTTTACTATTGCGCGTTCTAATGGAAGATATTCCATTATCCTTACATAGAAAAGATAAAAGTATGGTAATCGAAAATTTCGATGGACATAATTATATTTTCTATGGGAAAACACCGGAGAAGTGCATTTCGGTTTGATTCGAACCATGTTTGGCTCGAGCTGAACCAAACCGAGAAGCTCGCTACTAGAGCAGAAGGTAATACATATAAATTCTAGCTCGAAACTGCGTCACTATCAACTCTAGAGAAATGATGATTCTGGTGTGAATTACCATTGTGCAGTTAAGCAGCGACATAGCAATTCATCAGCATAGTTTATATGTAAAGCCAACACACCAAATGGACTCGCAGGAACAGAGCACCTCGACAGGCCCACAATCTTCGGATCCGGCCCAAAGCAAAAATTAAATTGCTTTCGTTTTCCCCCGTCATTTCGTGAATTCAGTTGAGCGTTTTTCTGATTTTGCGATCACCCCTTTGCTTTTCTTCCTCTCTTTTTCTTGCTGCTACGCATCTGTCCATGGAAAGAACGCGCCCGACAAAAAAAAACGTCCGTGCGATTGGACGTGGCCTTCTCAAAGTTATCGAAACATGTCGGCCTCCCCCTCTCTTGCTCTCGGATCCATCAAAATCCCCCCAACTTGGACGAGAGCCTTGGTGGCTAATCGATTCGTGCCGTCGAATCCCGCAGAAAACGTTTAACCTCGACCCACTAATCACTTGATTAAGATGTTCCAACCGTAATTTGGCCAATTAAGCTTCTCAATTATTCGAGGGGAATAGCACCGCCAGCTCCCTATCCCTCTCGAGTTGTTGAATGGCCCAAGACAATGGTCACATCACATTTTGTTGTTGGTGACAAGTTTTTTTCTCTGTTGTTCTTCCCCTTGCTTTTTGGTCGTGAGGGGACCAAACACGGACTATGGCATTGTTTCATGCGGGAGTTGGGTGCCCACCCATACGAGAACATCAACATTAATTGAGGTTGGTTCCGGGTCGATCTGCTGTCGTCGCAACGCGAGAAACATAACGCTCGCCGAGGGCTTTTGAATCGGATCACGACCGCCATCTACCACCTCTCGCCCCTTTTCCATTCGCAACTCGGTTCAATGCCCGAGACTCGGCCAGGCTTACCAAAGACGTCAGTCAAAAAAAAAAGCATGAGATCGTCTCTAATTTTTAAGGACGAAATGGTGATTGCAGGAACAGAGAGAGTTGGGCGATGGTCTGCCCTTCTCGATGTTCTCGTGGGCCGCCGAGATGAAAATGCGTCCTTGACGAGTTTAATGGGAACGACCCTGCTTTATGCCCTTTGAAAGCTGCGCCCTTTTTTTTAAAAAGCAAAACCTTCGAGGTCCGCATAAAAAAAGGAAATCTTTGTCGGCACACCTTTCCTCAAGTGATGGCAAAATATTAGGGATGAATATGATTTCAGGATAAATATCGGAATCAGAGAATCGAACCGGTGAAAACTTGTCCAATTATAGATTTTAGGATATGCAGGATAGGTTTCAAATCCTATTTCGTTGAGAAAATTGTAAGTTCTAGGTAAGTAGAACTTGAAACAAATTTTTATATTTTTCCTTGTTTATGTCTTTGCATGATCATGTTGTATTCCGTGGCGTTTGATAATGAGTGTAAAATCTAGAACCGCTAATCTGAACTTTCATTTTATGAATAAAGCTTTTACTTTGTTAATGTTTAATATTTTTCGCATGTCTAAACATAAGCCGTGATCGATGGATTGTTGTGACAAGCGGTGGTCATTAAAGGTGACGGTTCACTGTAATCGTTCAATTTATAATAAGGGTGGAAACTAGGTAGATGCCAAAATCGATCTTGGAACATGTGAAAGGGTAAGTTCCATGTTTCGTGGTATGCGACGTACGTTCCAAATCCCAAAAAATGAGGAACTTACTCTAACAGATAGGTGCCGGGTGGAACTTATATGTACGAAGCCTGAAGCCGCTTAGAACCTGAAACCGGTCACTCCCGGAAAAAAAAGAAAAAAACAAACTTGTATGATCACGGGCTTCTGCCCCCCCGACCTGACCTTAATCCTATGTCGTGGATTTGCCGGACTCGTAGGAAGGAAATCTAAGCACGGACATGGTAATTGAGGAGGCGTAGGCGTGATCCCGCTGAAAATGACGAAAGGGAATGTGACCCTCCTCCTCGCTTTTGGAGACCGTCCATGAGGGAGGGGGGGTGGAGGTGGGGGTGACACTTTTGTTAAAAGCTGTGTTGGGCGATGGCAGTGACGCGAACCCACCCCCGCTCCCACGCTGCAACTTCGCAATCATGCCGATGCCTTGTGTCTCCTCGTTTCGGACCCACCTTGTTCCTCTCTCTTTTCCTTCTGTTCCTCTCTCTGTCCTTTTTTTTTTCCTACGTTTCCCCCTGCTGAAATTTACCGAGTTTTCAGTTTAGGATCCGCCGAATTCCTTTAAAAGAAGAAAAATATATCCCCTCAACTTCAGGTCTGATCTCGGTTCCGCCACGAACTTTCCTGAAATCTATCCCCCACTTTCGAACTGGTTTTTTTTTTTTTCGGATTATCAACATTCGAGAGATTGACCACCCACCTGGGTGGCGCTGCTGGAGCGCGCATTCTTCCTCTCGCAAAAGGTTGAGTGTTCGAATCTCGGGCGCCGCAGGGTGACTTAACCGGTGGCACGTGTGTGGTGGCTAGCACGTGTCGCCCCCAGGGTTTACTCCCCGGCTGTCGGCCATGCGGGGGTTCCCTGGGTTATCAAAAAAAAAAAACATTCGAGAGACTGCCCATGTTGTTCTATATACAAAGACGAGAGTATAGGTAAAGACGCAGGCTTTGATTATGAACCTCTAATTGGAGCAAATATTGAAAATTTTAAAGATATTAGTAGTGACCTTTGGACTGGGGGGTAAATTTGAAAGTACAGTGACAATTTGTGATTATTTTTTTGTGAAAAAATAGTTCAACAAAAAAATTGGGAGCTTTTTAGGAAATTGAGCCATTTCGGGCTGGCTTTTTCTTTCTTATTGCTCGCCAAATGCTGTCCCTCATGTAATGTATCTCGAAAAAACACTTCATATCGTTGCTCATCTTTGCTAAAGATATGATGGTTGATTTTCCAGAGCAGATAATCACATACTTAGAAACTAAATAAGATGGACTTAATGACGGTGAATTCAACTCGTTGGCATATGACCTAGCGAGTGTGAAGATTGACGAACGTAATCGAGTTTGACTTAAATACAAGAAAGTGCTTCAATCCATCGATGAGCAGCCATCTGATTTCGTATAATATTCCATCCCGCATCGAGATTTGATTACGACCCCCCTGAAGTTCCATCCGTCCTAAGTCCGAAGATGGAGCTAGCTAGGACGCGACCTTTAATCAAGGTCACGGCCGTACCGTAATCCCTCAATGGAAAGAACTAAAAACCCTAGCTTTGAGCGCAAAACAATCTCTCTAGTGTCTTACAGCTCAAACTTAAGACAACATTGCCAGACTTGATAAATGCATGCGAAACAATTGGGGTTAATAACACCAAAAACCCTAAATTGGTATGCCTATGATAAATTTATTCTCCATTAATTTTCATTAATTTTTACTATCAAATTGCCAAGTTGGGCATACTGATTTGGGTTTTGCTCTTTGTTTATAACAGATGTACTAGTTTATGATTTTTCGCAGTATTGATCCAATTTAACGGAAACAAACAGAACGTAAATTTGTCATAAATGTACCGGTTTTGGATTTTTCGTGATCAAAAAATTAATTTTGGATATGTGATCAAAAAATTAGTTGTGTGCTAATCTGAGATTTTCCATGGTATTAACCCAAACAATTATGTCATAGATTGCACTACTAATCACACGGGAAGTGAGGACGGGAGCATGCCAAATACAAATTCCAAAGAGCAAGAAAAGAAACGTAACGTAAGGATGTGAAGACGTACGGCAAAGCGGAAGCCCAACAGCGTCGTCCGCTTAATAAAAGGGTTCGACGAATGCAGGCGAAAATTGTTCACGTAAGCACAACCCAAACAAAAACGAAAGAAAAGTAAGATAATTTCGCTTTTCGACGCTTCTGTTTTTGCCTTTTGGGTTGAGGAAAAAAAGAATTCACTTTTCACTTTCACCCTCGCCGACGCATTTTTCCGCAATACCACACAAAAAGAAAATACTACTAATAATAATAATAAAAACAACATGTGAATTTCGATATATGTCTCTTAAAGGGGAAAATTGTTCAAAAAATTATAAATCTATTGCACTTTTACCAATGCAGTTTTAAATCTTGTAATTATACCAATCTAAATCATTTCCTGTTTCTCCAATTGAGTCAATCCGGCCAAATTTGACCGAAAATCGCTGACGTGAAATTTTTTAATAATATTTCAATATGTTTTTTTTATTAATTTGTTTATATTATTTTATCTTTTTTTTAACTTCTTTCTCTTTTCCTTCTTTACTTTTTTTTGTTACTATGGTCGGCAAGAGTTGTCACTCGCCAGCCACTAGGCGAGGGTTGCACAGCCCTCGCTCGGCCTTGCCCAGATCTGGGCGAGGCCATCATGCGGGAGAGGCCATCATGCGGGAGAGGCTAGGGCAAGGCTACCTCACTCAAATTTGGATGAGGCTGCGCGCGATCCTCGCCTACAACCAGTGAGGGTGTCCTGGCCTCTCACAATAAGAAAAAAGTAAAGAAGGAAAAGAGAGTGAAAAGAAAAGAAAATTGAAAATATATTAAAATATTATCAAAAATTATCAACGTTACGTTTAGCGTCCACTTCAACGATTTCAAGATAAAATTGATCGGATAGACTCAATTGGCATAATTAAAAGCTTTAGGGTCGAATTGATAAAAATGCAATAAGTTTAGGATTTTTCTGGACAATTTTCCCGGACCAGGCGTAATTGGCAGTGAAATAATAAGTGGGATGCAAGTTGGGTGCTTTTTTCAACCTGACCATATGTCGGGGTGGTAGCGATATGTTCATGTGCTGAGGCCCTGAGGGTCTCGTGTGGTGCCTGTCACAAGAGAGAGAGCCGTATGAGTCTCGAGGGACGCTCGGAGCAATAGCGACGGCCCATGAACTCCTTTTTATCCTTTCGCCTGTTGTTTTCTCTTCTCTCTCGTTTCGTTTTCTCCCGTTAAACACCATCTCCTTTTGACCCTCTCTCTGTCTGCTTCAAAGACAATCATTACACAAGCTGGTGTGCTGTGTTCTGCAGTTGATGTTAAATCTTCTGTGAGGCGAACACTTCAGCTAATGTGACGTTTCAGCACCGTCATGGCAATGTCGCCAAGCCAAGCCCCATGAAATTTGAACCCCCTCCCCCCTCGTGACCTTACATGTGTGTACAGATCGTGATGCCAAATGAAGCGGAGGAAAAACAATCGTGAGAACAGGAAATACGAGAAGAAATTTTCGCATCTAAATTCATAAGTCGGAACATTAGAACTACTTATGGTGTGAAAGGGGTCCTGAAATTGTCAAACTACGGAACAGGTTTTGGTGGCTAAACCAATGCCCGAATCCCTTCCCCGTTTTGATCACGGAGCTATAAGCACGGCTAAAAGTTTATTTCCGAACTGATTTTTCATATAGACAGTGCATGCAATCACTTTATTAGATTCTGTAAAATGCTCTCTTCTCATTATATTCTCTTGATGTTTGATAAAACTAACTTATAAGGTACCTTCACAGGGCGACCATCGTGACCTTATTTCACGATCCTCCCTCTTCAACCAACGACCAAGATCAGTCTTCGGTGAACAGTGCACTGAGAAAATTTTCTAAGCATGTATTCGTCTCGGTATCCAACTTACAAACTTCACCGCCCAGGCTAACAGCTCGAAGACCCGTGTTTGCGTTCATCTGTCGTGTAACTTTAGTCCCTGTGGCTACTTAACGTCAAGTTCAGAAGAAAGAACGAATTTGAAAAGACAAGGGACAAAAACATCGAGCCGTCGACGCCCGACACCGCCTATCAATCCATTTACACAGCACTTTACGTAATACGCCGCAACTCGTATTCCAGATAAAACTTTCGACCTAAGTGATGATTGAAGCATGAGCTTTCGATTCCGGGCTTCGAGATACTGAATGGACAGGAGGAGGAGGGGTAGATTAATGGAGGTGGTGGCGCATGAAATGGATGAAAGAAGGTGGGGTGGGGTGGGGTGGGGGGGTGGGGTGTCGATTGCGAAGAATCAAAAAGTTACGAGGGCAAAAGCACGAAAAACGGAAAAACGAGAATAGTACGGACAGACAGGGAAAGGAGGGGGGTGGTAGGGCTTAAGATGCAGCGCCAAAGGCGCAGGCGAATTGATAGGACGGCTCGCCCACGTGACTCCCTCCCCCTCCCTCCTCGTCGCGTGCACTTCATTCACTCGTCAACGGCTCTTTTTTACCCGCCCATCTTCTTTTTTACTTAGGGTTTTTTTTAGGTTGAGTTCTTTTTACTTAGGGTTTATATTACTAAAAACTCAAAACAGGTACACCTATCACGAATTTATTTCAAATTAATTTTTCGATAGCCAAAAATTCAAAATTCGTAGATTCGTGATAAATTTACCTGACATTAGTTTTTATCTAATTTTATTATCAAATTGTCAATTTTATCAGTTTGAAACTTTTCGTGATATTAACCATTTTACTTATTATTAATTTCCCCCCTCGCTATTCTTCTTTTTTTCTCTCGTTCCTTTTTTTCTTTACCTTCAATGATGCGTCGACGATGTGAGAAATCATCTCACAAGTAAGAATTAAAACCGACAGTGTGTATAGCTTTGAATCTAGACATTATCCTTTGATAATAAATTCGAGTAAAAAAATATCTTATATTGTCGGTATGCCTTGAGTAAATCGTGTTTTGTTTTTTTCCTTTAGGAAAAAACTCATGCGTCCATTCATTCATCAAACACAATTACGACATATGAAACGTAGATAAAGCACTCCGCTGGCGATAGAGCTAAGCGATTTTAGTCATCATGAATCATGATAGTAAAAAAAATGGGTTAATCCACTGAAAACCCCAATGTGGTATACCAATGATAAATTTATTCTCTGTTAATTTTCATTAATATTGACCGTCAAATTGCTGAGTTGGATGACACGTGACAGTTAACAGGTATAGCAATTTGGAGTTTTACCCCTCCGTATGTCATAAGTTTATCAATTTGTGATTTTTCATGATATTGATCTAATTTAACATGGGATAAATTTATTACAAGTGCATCAGTTTGAGGTTTTTAGTAATCAAAAAATTAATTTGGGATAAATTTGTCATAATTGTACCAGTTTAGGGTTTTTGGTGGTCAAAAAATTAATTCAAGATAAATTTATCATGTGTATCTGTTCAGGATTTTTTGTGGTATTAACTCAAAAAAAATATATCTTTACGGAAAACATTTAGACACACGAATGTGAAAGAGATTTTTGAATACAAGACTACAAAACAACCAAAAATGGTAAAAAGTAAAAGTACTTTACAAGGCTTTTGCGCGAAAAGTTTGTCAGGGCCTCATTGCCATTCGTTTTCTTGAGGAGCATAATCACTCCATATACTTGACGCATTTTGTTAGCTTTATCTGAACACGAACTAAAGCGTTTTCTTCTTAGATTCTGAGCAAATAATCACGGGACGTGTTCTTTCTTCCACTGCTATATCATCCAACTTCCGGCTCCATCCATTGGCTCTTTCTTGATGTCCGACAGCTCTCTCCGCTCCAGTTGATGCAGCTAATCATATTTCCGCACATAAAATATTGCTAATGCATCTTCGTTGATTAGAATACTTCCATTTGGTCATCTAACCATGATAGTTTTACAGCTATTTCCAATTGTTAATTGCTTCAAAAGGCGTCGAGGGATATGGGAAAAACGGAGGCATCTCATTCCTTCCATTATCTTCAGATTCTTGGCCTTGTCCTGCTGACTTAGGAGCTCTCAAGGCCTCAGCTGAACGAGGTCTCTGGCCTCGAATGGGAAACACACTGAATAAGTGACTACCAATTAAGAACGAGGAGAGAGTACAGAAGATGGAAGGAGAAAGGGAGAGTGTGTTTCCATCAACGCGCCTGGAGGAGAGAGTGAGAATGGCATCTGTAGATATACAGAAGGAACAAAGAGTGATGAGACAAGAGATGCAAGAGAATGGACTGCCCGGGCTCTGAGTCACTGAGTCCCAACAACTAACAACACCACCCCCCTCACCCCACCTTAGTTGCTGCCAAAACCCCTCTTGACCCCACCTTTTCTTTTGTATTCAATATTAACATTTAACTCTCTCTCTCTCTCTCTCTCTCTCTCTCTCTCTCTCTCTCTCTCTGTTCTGATGTCTTGAAGCCTGGACAGAAGAGAAAAACACATAATTACCTTTATTCAAAATGGTCCATTCCTTGGACCAGTTTCTTTTTGTGGCCATTTAAGTGGATACTTCTATGATGCCTTCTTTTGGGCTCTAAAGAATGGAGTTTCAGCTGTGGTTGGTTGGTTCCAATGCAGTTGAGGTTGTTATTTAAATGAGAGAATACTTTCAGTTCCATAAATTCCCCCAGTAGAATTTGTTATATGTGACTTTCTCCATGCTGGGAATAACTTAAGGAAAAAAAATCTAACTTTTGTTGCATTGAACGAATTCGAAAACCAACCTTTTGTTTGGCCTTTGTGGAAAGCTTAATGAGTGCAGTCACAGGAAACAATCAAAAGGGTGGGAAAAAAAACAAAAGAAAAAAGTTGTTATTGAGCATGAAAAAGAAAAAGTTAAAGCTAAGGCAACAAAGCAAAGTAGTGTGGGTTCTGTACTGTCTTGGCTTGTCCCCCCACTGAACACAGTCTCTCTCTCTCTCTCTCTCTCTCTCTCTCTCTCTCTCAAATTGGGCTTTTTATTTATAAATTAAAGAAATTCTTTTGGCTTTTGTTTGGTGCTTCCCATAGATATGTCTGTCCGCTGCTACTTCTGCTCCCCCATAACAGTACCTGCAAATGGAGGAGGAATCCATCTATGAGTTCCTTGTTATTATTTGCTTCACCTCCTTTTTTCCTTTCTCATCTTCCACTTACTCATCTTTGTCCAAACACTTCACTCCTCTTAATCATGATTTGAACTCATTTCCCAGTTTCACGCCCTCCTGATTGCTCAAAGGTTTCATCTTTCTTGATGTTCCTCTCTCCTCTCAGCGAAAAAGCTGGATTTTTAGTTGAGCTCGTGCTGAACATCAATTGGAAGGAAAGTGGGTGTTCATGGAAATTGATCTGAATCATGCAGTGAGTGATGTAGAGAACGGCGGCAATGCATGTTGTGATGGGCATTGTGAGAAAGGCAATGGTTGTCTCCACTGTTTGTCTTCCACTTCTTCAAACTCTTCATCATCATCCTCCTCATCCACTGTGCCTTGCTCAATCTACTCTGAGCTCTGGCATGCTTGTGCTGGACGACTCACCTCACTGCCCAAGAAAGGGAATGTGGTCCTGTACTTTCCACAAGGCCACTTGGAACAAGTTGCCTCGGCTTCTCCTTATTCGCCCATGGAGATGCCCACCTTTGATCTTCCGCCACAAATCTTTTGCAGAGTTGTGAATGTTCAGCTACTGGTGAGTGCTCCTTTTTGAAGTTATCTGGCAGCTGCTAAACTTAGCTTCTTCATGTGCCTCTTGCCAATTGCACTTTGCGTTTCACAGGCTAATAAGGACAATGATGAGGTATACACAAAAGTCACATTGCTTCCTCAACTGGAGGTATGCGTTTCATAAGCAACCCATTGGTTAATCATCTGTCATTTACTTTTCGTATTTTTGGAGGTAGGGTATAAAATGTATAGGTATACTATAGTGGGCTCTATAGTGGGCTTTCTGGGTAAAAATTTTGTTTGAGGGATTAAGAACAAATGTATTGCTATCTTGGGTACAGCACAAATTTTGTTTCTATTGTAGATGATGACACTGTCATTTACTTTGTAGCTGGTAGGGTTAGATTCTGAAGGCAGAGCTCTTGAGGAGCTGGGGGTAGATGAGAATGATATTGGAGGATCACCTCCAAGATCAACTCCTCACATGTTCTGTAAGACACTCACAGCTTCTGATACTAGCACCCACGGAGGGTTCTCTGTCCCGCGTCGAGCAGCTGAAGATTGCTTTCCCCCTCTGGTATTACCACGATGTTCTGCTTTACTGTCTTTGTTTCTAGGTTCCTCAGTGTTTTAGTAAGAGCTCCTTGTACAGAAGCTAAAGCCTTTAGGTTGCAGGACTATAAGCAGCAAAGGCCTTCTCAGGAACTTGTCGCCAAGGATTTGCATGGAGTCGAATGGAAGTTTCGCCATATTTATAGAGGTAATGTCTCGAATCTCAAGGTGTAAATTTGATTTGATGTCTAAGTTGTTAAAGGTCGGTGTTTGCTTTTCCTCAGGCCAGCCAAGAAGGCATCTGCTTACCACAGGATGGAGTGTTTTTGTGAGCCAAAAGAATCTTGTTTCTGGGGATGCGGTGCTTTTCTTGAGGTGCATATGCTGATTCTCTCATATTACTGTATTGTTTGGACAGAATACTTAGCAATAGTCATGTTACTGTCACTTGTAGAAAGGATGAAATATGTGTTACATAATTTCCAAATAATTAGCTAACAAAAATAATCAAGTTCCTGTCTTTTGACTATATGTCCACTGAATCATTTTAGGGGAGAAGATGGCGAACTGAGATTGGGGATAAGAAGAGCTCTCCGACCAAGAAATGGTCTTCCTGGTTCAACTGTTGGTGACCAGAATCTGTACCCTGCCGTTCTTTCAGCTGTTGCAAGTGCTGTATCCAGCAAAAGCGTTTTTCATGTATTCTACAGTCCAAGGTAATTGTAACTTAGAGATATTGGATTTGTTAATTTTGTAGTCATGACCCTGGACCTGTTTGTATCAGACCTTCAATTGAAACTGTACAATATTTAACTCACATAAGACCAGCTTTTTAAGAAAGAGAACGAAATGAATTACATGCATATACAGTCTAAAATGTTGTTGTGATGCTAAAACTGAGTACAAGCATTTGAAATTGAGAATTACTTTTTCCATCAACACAGGAAATAGATCAAAAGGGTTTCATTATTGACTGGGTGAGAATCGTATTATGGGATGTTGCTCTTTATGAAATGCTGGTTGAACAATGGGCTAGGTTTTGATCCCATGAGTCTACTCCAACCTCAGCCAAAGAAAAAGATCGAGCAATGAAAAGTGAAGGAAGATTATGGAGTTGTGTGCTATTCACAATTACTGGGATTGTACTTGTAACAACAGGACAGTGTAGTTTCAGGTTGAGAGTCACTCGGCAGTCCTATGAAACTGCTAAGATTTTACATATTATATCAACTTTTGACCATTGCAAGAACTTGATAGTGTTGCCAACATGGCAGTGGCTGATTATATATATATATTTAGAGAAATAGTGGCAGTCGGTGAATTTACAGCATCAACCATAGCTGTGTGCTCCACTTTTAACTGAGAATCCTGAGGGTGAGAGATCTCATGGCCTCACATGTGGTCAATGCCTAAAGTCTGTGCTTGGAATAGTTTGTCATATAAGTTCCTTTGAAGTCTCATGGACATGGCTCAGGGACTGTGGTTGATCTCTTTCAGTGTAGTTGAATCACTGGATTCTAAGCACTACTTGACGAGAGTTCCATGTCTTATCATTCAAGTGACATGCCTTACTTGGCTGTAGGCCTATAACTCTGCCATTGACTGCACAAGGGTTTTATGTTCTTGAAATATCAAATGGGAACCTGTCCTCAAATTCTCTCTTCTTCATTTACACTCGACTCGTAAATGTGTTGACCTTTGAGAACACTAGACTTGTAAATAGGTGCACAACTTGAATGGTGTATACTTCCTTTCCACGCAACTATATTTGCTTTCTAATAAAATGGCAAAATGCAGGGCCAGCCATGCAGAGTTTGTTGTTCCCTATCAGAAGTATGTCAGAAGCATCAACAATGTGATATGCATCGGGACAAGGTTCAAAATGAGAGTTGACGTAGATGATGCACCGGAAAAGAGGTTTGTCTATGGCTATATCGCATGGCGGAAATCATCTCTGTTCTTCCTTTGAATGCCACCTTGTCTATCTGAATGCCTATCCTGTTTGGTTGTTTTTTTAGGTGTACCGGTGTAGTGACTAGGATAGGCGACTTGGATCCTTATAGGTGGCCCAACTCAAAATGGAGATGCCTAATGGTAAGCATTTGCTGCCAGAGATATGGTTGGCTGAAACATCAAAGTTTACTTCCTTTGTATGGATTGCCATGTCAGCTGTTCTTTCTGGTGATGTGATTTAGCCATTTTTAAGTTATCTCAACTTTCTTACTTCTGGCTCCTCTTCAAGTCCGACTCTTGCTTTTTTCCTTTCTTTATATAGCTACTTCTGCTGCTTTATTAGTGAAGACCATTAATAATATGTCTGTTAAAATATCTCTCAGATAGTTTGATCCTCTCTAACCTTTTCATCTGTAGCTTTGAGGCCAATTTTTTTGTTAACAAACTTCGGTTTCTCTTGTTTGATAATGTCCATGGCAAGCTTCTGTATTAGTGCTCTACATGGAATTTGAATTGCTCGAGCACATGTGTCCTTGTATTTAAGGGGTTGACTGTCCTGGAAACTGGGTCCGAACATTATGTGCTTGCAGTAGGATATGAAAAATCTGCTGGACTTGTAGTCTCATGAGATGATAATGTTCAATGACTCAACAGGTTCGGTGGGACGATGATATCATGAATGGTCATCAAGATCGGGTCTCACCCTGGGAAATTGATCCATCCGTTTCCCTCTCACCTTTGAGCATTCAGTCCTCTCCAAGGCTTAAAAAGCTGCGGACTAGTCTGCCAACAACCCCGCCTGTCAACCCTCTCACTGGTAAAAGAAAATGAAACTTGAGATAGTAGAAAGGATATCCTATATATTTTTTCCTTACCTGTTTTCGTAATCTTTAAAGTGCTTCCAGCTGGAGGGGTCGGGCTTTTGGACTTTGAGGAGTCTTTACGATCCTCTAAGGTCTTGCAAGGTCAAGAAAAGTTACATTTGGTATCACCTGTCTATGGACGTGATGCCCTAAACTGTCAGGTTGATTTCGAGAAATCCCCTGCACATCAGGCTCTAGCATCTGTTGGAGTAGAAAAGGCCAACAATATCAATGAGTACATGAGGAGTAATGCCCCCAGTTATGCAGGCTTTGTGGAATCCGATAGATTTCCAAGGGTCTTGCAAGGTCAAGAAATATGCACACTGAAGTCCTTAACGACGAAACCCGAGTACAACCTAGGAACTTGGGGAAAATCCAGTCTTTCGTGCAGTTCTTTCAGTGTGTATCAGGCACCCAAGTACCATTTCGACCCAGTGAAATCATCCGAAAGCCTTCAGAAAATGTATTTTCCATATAATGACATTCTCAAATCTGGCCAAGATCGCACAAGGTGTTCTGATTCGACCAACTTCCTCCGAGAGGCTGCCTCCGTTAGGTCATTGAGGGTTCAGAATGAAGCGATTGAAAGGACCAAAGTTGACATCAGGAATCTGGAAAGCATATGCGCTTCTCCCAATTTCGGGGACAGTCAAAGAGCTCAGACAAATGGGAGTATTGACAGCCTCTTTAGTGGTTGCAAACTATTCGGTTTTCCGTTGACTGCAGAAGCGCCTACATCTACCCTGCAAAATTCTGGTAAGAGGAGTTGTACCAAGGTAAGATGTTTTTCGACATTGATTCTGTAATGTGGCTTTCAATTGTATTTTCTCTTGCTAATGACACGAATTAATTTGTAAGGTTCACAGGCAAGGAAATTTGGTGGGACGAGCCATTGATCTCGCGAGGCTGAATAGTTACGAAGACCTGCGAAACGACCTGGAGCGACTGTTCAGCATGGAGGGGCTCCTGAGTGATCCTGACAAAGGTTGGCGAATCTTGTACACCGATAGCGAGAATGATGTGATGGTTCTCGGGGATATACCATGGCAGTAAGGATACTCCTGTTAAATGTCAATTTGTGGTATAATGTTATTTAGATGCAGCACTTGCCCGCATTACGTGCCTAATGATTCAGCATAAGAAATTTCACACCTGAGAATTTTCCTGCCTCGATTGTCATCAAAGTTTATAGAACTCTATTAGGATGCTTCAATTCCACTGCACATGTATGACTTGAGGATGTGGATTTGATTTCAAAGAATCGCTTACAAAAGAGGCTGATAGACAGTAATGAAACACGGAGGAAATTGACGAATATGAAATAATATCAACTTCCTGTCCTCTAAATCTGTCTTGTTGTAAATGTCATTCTTTTCTGTGCAGTGAGTTTTGCGATGTGGTGACCAAAATACATATCTACACCCAGGAAGAAGTGGAAAAGATGACCACAGGGATGATTAGCGACGATACTCAGAGCTGTCTGGATCAGGCACCGCTGATAATGGAAGCATCAAAGTCATCTTCCGTGGGCCAGCCAGATGGTTCACCTACTGTCGTTAGGCTTTAATGTCCAAGGTTTGCTGTCTTCCTATGTATGTCTAAAGTAGAATAAGCTTGAGATGCTGACCCTTTGCCGGCATAAGCACAATACAACAACGTCGAATTCTGGACCAAAAACTCGATTCAGTCTCTTGACTATGTTGTGGTACTTGGAGCCATTCAGGTTCGGTATTGGTAATCGATGTTTGTGCGTGTATCTTTTGTAAAAGCAGTTCTTATTGATTACTGCACCCTCAAATTCAGCCAATGAACGATGCGCAACAAAAACCATTAGTCCCTCGTCTTACCTCATGTTCATGTAATGCAGACTGATTTAGCTCAAAGAAGGTCGTTACTGAAACTGTAATGCAGACTGATTTAGCCCAAGATAAGCCTGCTGTATAAGAATTACTAATATAAAGTGAGTATTGGCATTGGTGAATCGACCGTGATTCTTGAAAAATACCATTTATTTAGAATCAATGAGCCCGTCCACAACCATGAGAAACATCGAGGCAAGCTTTTCCTTTGCGAGAGAGATGTGCAACTATAAATGGGAGGGGAGAACGCTCCCTCAGCCACCACCAACCCAGGAAAAAAAAAACGGAACAGAAACATTTTCCTCTCATTGCTCCTTGAAGAGTTCGCGGCCAATGATCATTCTTCTAATCTCGCTAGTCCCTGCGCCAATCTCATACAATTTGGCATCTCGAAGGAGACGACCTGTCGTGTACTCATTTACATACCCATTACCACCTAGACATTGTATTGCCTGCGAAAGACAGACCAATCTTTTATAGGCTTCTTTGTACCCCATCTATCCATTAAAAAAGGGATTGAGAGTATGCAACAATGTTTGTTTTGAGTTTCCTGTGAACTACAACTTTCCATAGCTTTTGAAACTTGTTAGAAGATCAGACACAAGTAAGAAAAGATGAGTGATGTGTCAAAAGAATTTCAGTTTTGTATGAACAGACATGAATGACAAATTCAGCAGCATCACTTCACCTGCAAAGCAACTTGTGTGGCTCTTTCGGCAGCCCAAAGTATGACTCCAGCACAATCCTGAAAGTATTTTTAAACAGACATTACAATTCTTATAAAGTGAGAGCATTACATGATACTAGCTTGAAAATCTTGCATTTAACTAGATTTGGCAAAGAGAGAGCAATCGATCCCCAGCACAGATAAAAGAGTTATCATACAAAGAGTAGAAGCGATTGGGGCTAATAAAGGTCACAAAGTACGACAAACATAAAGAAAGGGATGCACCTTGGGATAAATTTTTCCATTGTCGCAGCTTGTTGCCACAGAATATACATAAGACCTGAGAATATAAAAATAAAAAAATTGGGCCAATAAAATACGAAATTAAATAGCGCTTTGCCACTAAAATGTACCAAAAAAGTGGACCAAAGAACCAGAATAATTACCTTGAAGATTGCAAAGAAGTATACATATCGGCAATTTTTCCCTGTAATTCCATATTTAATTCAGTGTTAAGAGAATCAGATTCCGCAAGTCAGTCGGAAAAAGAATGAAACAAAACCAAACCTGTATAAACTGAAATTCCCCGATTGGACGGCCAAACTGCTCTCGCTGTCGGACATAAGGAAGAACAACATCAAGACATGCCTGCATTATGCCTAGAGGTCCAGCTGCCAAAACAAGCCTCTCCAGATCTAGACCTGACATCATAACGTATACACCTGAAAGGATCGAGGTAAATGCCAAAAAAATGCAACGTCAGTGACATGTGAGATGAAGAAATTATTTCTACTGAACATATGAACCAAGATCCAATCATTATATAGCATTTTAAAACTGATGTTCAGAATAGACCAAAAAGAACCTACTGCTATTCTTGATCATCTCAATACTTAAGCTGGATAGTTTAGCTCTCTTTTATAGCAACAGACTTATAAATCAATCTCCTTAGTCTATCTAGAAGCAGAAGGTTCTGGTGAAGGTAAAGGAACAAAGAACATGTCAAGGTGAAACTACTAGTTCGTCTGATGTTTCAAGGTCTTCAGAAGCCATTCTCACGACACAGACAGGCTAAATTTATACCATTCTAATTCTTTTAGCAAAAGCACCTCGTGCAACTCATTGACAATTTGATCAGCTTCAGATGATGGTTTCAACTAATAGTTCTTCAGATTCAGATTGCTCAATTCTGCCATTAATAACTAAAGATCTCTCACAAGAAGCATATCGGTGTCCAATCTAACTAGATATCCACAACTAAATCCGGTCACTTTCTATCAAAGAACAATTGTTTATAACCAAGTTTAGCAACACCTTTTCCTTCCTGTCCAAGAATGTTTTCTTCTGGAACAAAGCAATTCTCAAATACAAGCTCACACCTGTTCAGAGCATCAGTGTTATGAAAAGAAGAACAAAAGAGAAGGAGAAAAAGGTACAAGCACAAGAGAAATTCCACTTCAAGAATCACATGCTTACGTGTCACTCCCACGCATCCCAAGCTTGTCCAATTTCTGGGCTGTGCTAAACCTGCAGCAATAGATAAAAGCTTCTTAAAGAATGACGAACACAGGTCTTCTGAACCTATTCCTCCAGTACCTCCCATTCCTCAAAGCAAACAGTTAATCTAGGTAGCTTTTTCTGTTTAAAAGAATGCTATTTAGCAAACTGAATGATTTTTCACCAGCTTAGTTGCACTTAACATCCTTCCCACCCTATGCAAGCAGCCAAACCAAACCGTGATGCAATTGGACCATGCACTTGATGTTCCATGATGTATGCATCCAAACATGAAGTACTAAAGCATATTGTTTTGTCATTTCTACTGATATCATTTGCAAGAAATGTTGTACAAGCTGGAAAATTCAGACAATAAATCAACCAACATGCAAAGTTCCATATGAATAACCATATTCTGTTGAATAATGATATTTTGTTCTTTTCATTTCCAGATTCCCTAGGGACTTCCCCATTATAATTTTGTGCCTTCTACAACTAATATGATTCAACTGATATGCTTCATCAAAAGTACCCAGGCATCCCCTTCTCGATGATAAAAGCTGTAATGCCTTTTGATCCAGCTGCAATGTCTGTTTTGGCATACACAACCTGACCAAAGGTTGACATATCAATTAATGACATATGAAAAAAAACCTAAAGCACACAATATCATACAAGCACAGCCAGGAATAACCAGGCTAGAAGTGGCACTCAATGGAGACACAACGGCAAAATGGTGCTAAACAGAAAAAAAAGAAAAGGAAAAAAAGAGAATCAACAATGTATAGTAATACCAGTGTCTGAGCAACAGGACCATTCGTGCACCACATCTTATTTCCATTGATAATATAACCTCCATCCACACGATCAGCTTTGCATTTCATACTGACAACGTCTGAGCCAGCTGCAACAAACATACTAACAAGATCATGACTCATCTCAAGAAACATCATCTTTGACAAGCTTAAATACTAATGCGCATGTCAAGAGAGACATATGAGAAGATACCATTGGGTTCACTCATTGCAAGAGCTCCAACATGTTCACCGCTGATAAGCTTCACAAAAAGAAAAACTTAATCAGTGGAGATTACCGCAAAAGAAATCCGCTTACCTCTGAACAGAACTCAAGGAAACATCATTTTGAGAGAGCTATAAGCAAACCGAAGAGAAGGATACAGAGGCCAGGAGAAAGGATTGTTATCTAATTAACATAAACCAAAACTACAAGAAGGGTCTTGTTAATGAATAACCCGGAGCATATTATTTTATTTTTTTGGTAAGGAAAAATAAAAAAATAAAAACCCAGAGCATTTTATTCGTAATAGGGAATGTTTCGATTTACAAAGCATAGGTTCCATATAATACGGGATATATAATGCAGTAAAAAATTGCACACTTTCATTAAAAGGCTTCTTAACAAGGGCCCTGGGGGCACTTTTTCACCATAATCCTTATGAAAATGGTCGTTTTCCATTTCACAGTGACAGGTACAAGAAGCTTGGACCTTCGGCAGGTACTTCTGTTTCTGAGCGGGACTTCCATTCCTTACCTTCAAAACCATAACCCATGGGTAAATAGAGAGCAGATTATGATGTGTTATGACAATTGCTTGGTTCCTATTCTTACCAACTGATTAAGGCACAAGTTAGAATGAGCTCCATAGGAGAGGCCAACCGACCCCGAAGCGCAGCTAATTTCTTCCATGGCTATACAATGATACAAATAACCAAGACCAAGTCCCCCGTACTCCTCTAGAAACAATCCAGAGTGAATGTTTGGACAGTGTGAGATTAACTTAGGTAATACACAAGAATCTACAGCGAATTTAAAAGAGAGCTAGGGACTAAAAACTTACTACTCCAACAAAAAAGGGACTGTACTATAGAACACAAAGAGTTAAGTGGGAAAGCTTCATGAAAAGGCTCCAATAAATTCAGCCGCTTAATCTCTATGAAGATCTGCTCAAAAGGGGAAAAAACAAAATCTACATAAGGAATTTACCTGGTGCTGTGATCCCATGGAGATTAAAGTCTCCCATGAGTTTCCACAAGTTCACCTCCTGGAACAAGAAAGCGAAAAGCAATCACCACTGCTACACTAAGACAATATTACCAAGGAGGGAGAGAGAGAGAGAGAGAGAGCAGTGATTGATCACAACCTTTGGGAAAGAATTTGATTGGTCAATCTTCGAAGCATGAGGGGCAATGTTTTCGCGTGCAAATTGCGCTACACTCTCTTTGAACTGTTAAACATTCGAAGCACAAAGCCACCATCAGAGAAGAACAAGATGGTATTTAATCATTCAAGAACCGAATCGCAAAGAACACACCCAAAAAAATAAAAAAGCAATCAAAATCGGCAAACGGGGGCTAAAGGAGCAAAATTTCCTCTTGATTTCGACTCATTCTCCCATTTCTTGCAATCAAATACTTAAAGCAAACAAGGCCGACCCAACAAAAATCGACGCAACAGGACCCGCACCAGACAGCAGATAGACACTCCATCACGACCCACACAAGAGAGAGAGAACAAGATCCTTATTCGTAAAAGAAGAAGAAAAAGGAGTGACAAGCCATAGTTTTGTCGAGGATTGGTAAGGAAAGGAGGAGTAAGAACCTGGAGCTGGGTGTCGTCGAAAAGGAGGGATGTGAAGAAGCGGGCTCGCTGGCTCTGTTGTCGGAACAGAGAAGAAGAGAGGGACGTCACTGCGAACAGTTTTTGCATGCTTTAAGCGCGGAAGAACAGGAAGATGAAGATGAAGATGACGAAGAGAATCGTGAGTAAATGAACCTGCGATTCGAGCACATGACGAGTTGCAGTTCCGTCCTTATATACGTCGCGAAGCCAGAGTGAATGCAGTAAATCCCGTTTGCGTCTCGAAAATAAATTATTTAAAAAATATTTTCCTAAATAACGGTGACTTGCACTGTAATAATTAATCGATTGAAAAATATTTTTATTTTTGATAATAATCATTTATTTGTTTTAATAAGCGATATTTATTTTTTCACGAAATAATAATAATTGTAACCGCTTTTCTTTATCCGGTGCGATTATTGATAAAAGACAATTTGGTGAGGGCTACGCTTTTTGTTTGCACAGCTTCACAAGTTCATCAAACATGTTTTAACAACGTTGTCATAGAAAGATGACGACAAGAGCATTATGACAATGTTTTAACAATGCTCACGTTTCTAAGCGTTTGATTAATGGTTTGACTTGCCAATCGAAAATTTGAGTCATTTTATAGCATATTTTTTCACCTTAGTTTCAGTACATCTTGCGTGATTTTACCCCGATAACTATAGCGGCTTGATAGAACTTTGCGCAGATTGCAATGAAACAGAAAAAAAAAATAACGGAGAAATATTTCCTACTACAAAAGTTTTATGTGGCATGAATATCATAACATTTTTGCTCAAATCTTTCGCGGTATATATACCGAGGCTCTGAATTATTTGAAGGAAAGTAGATGTCAACCTTAGGCGGATTTTGATAAATATGAATATAGTTAGCATGTCTAGTATTAATAATAAAGAAGAAACATTGTTGTACTTAGTTCCCCACCAGAGATATGCTCGGCCGATGTTTAGACAAGATCGACTAAGCAAAAGGGAAAGATAGAAAGAGTGACAAGTAACATTCGAAAAATGATTGACCGAAATTATTGATTGAAGGTAATCCCGTATTTTAGGCTGCGTTTGGTTTGGCTTCTATATAATACTGAGCTGGGGAACTTGGGTAAGGATAAGTCAGATGACTTGAGGAGTCAGCATTCTCACCCGCTTTGAAAAATTGGTGATAGGGTTCCCACGTGGGTAGGTGACCATGTCCTTTACGATCCATACAAGATATGATAATTCCACATATCAGTTTGGCAAGGAACCAACGCTGTCCTATGCCCCCATCAATTACACGGTCAAATATTCCAAGTCTTGATTTCGAAAGTCATGAGTCGCAAGTTATGATTTTCATGATATATCGTCGATCTCAAAAAATCTTGATATGTCTATAAAATACAGGTCCGAACATAAATGTATCGCCGATCTCTAGCTTCATTACTTGCACGAAATGGGACTGCGATGACAGGTTCGTCCACAAGACAATTAGTGCTTCGTTGGTGTCTTAAACTAAACAATCTAGCAATAAGTACGGTGGGCATTAATCTAATTTGGGCCAAACCTTAGTTTTTGTAAGAAAAACAATAACTAATATATCTTTTCTCGTGAATTATTAACCTATACAGGTGTTGCATGATTAACTCTGAAGCCTCCCATTTTCCCATAGATATACACATAATAAATACATATATGCAAGAGAAAGTAACAAAGAGGCTTACCTGTTGCATTCACGTTGCATCCTCGTGGTATGCCTACTTCAAGTCATGCTGTTGACGAATATTTAAGAAAATCAATTGATAAAAAAAAAAAAAGAGAGAGAATGCATTAAATTCTCCACGCGGCCAAATGTGCGAACATTATGGAACTGCTTTTTAATTGTGCTTTAATAATGGATAATGAACTTAGTCGAGAGACTATTTTCGAACTTGAACAAAAAGAAGAAAAGAGAATATAAGCAGACTTTTCTTTTTCTTTTTTGTCGAAGAAGATAAGCAGACTTGAAGAGGATAGGAGAGATATTTTGTTTCTTGGATAAAAGAATTAGATTTGTCATGCCGAGATGCTTAGACAACAAGCCCGTCTAGCTCAGTCGGTAGAGCGCAAGGCTCTTAACCTTGTGGTCGTGGGTTCGAGCCCCACGGTGGGCGCATCTCAACCTTTTTAGCATCCTATCTTCTTTTTTAATCCATGGGACATGTGTACTAGGAATCCTAAAACTTATCACGAAATTTGTTACGAAAGTGCAAACAAGTCCTAAAACTTTCAAAAGTACAATCAATGAAAGGACTTGATTGAATCAATTTGATAAGTTTTAAAACTTATTTGTTACTAGAAATCCTAAAACTTATCACAAAATTTGTTACGAAAGTGCAAACAAGTCCTAAAACTTTCAAAAGTACAATCAATGAAAGGACTTGATTGAATCAATTTGATAAGTTTTAAAACTTATTTGTACTTTCATGACAAGTTTTAGGACTTTTTTACACTTTTTTAAAGTTTTAGGACTCAAATGCACTTTCGTGATAAGTTTTAGAATTTGTTTGCACTTTTTAAAAGTTTTAGGACTCAAATGTATTTTCGTGACAAGTTTTAAGACTTTGAATGCACTTATCCTTTAATCTATCGTACCCTATTCAAAGGTGAAAAACAGCTTTGACATACGATTAATCCATCAAGCAAGATCACTGATTCAATCCTGCAACTTCCATTCCAGTGCCCGATGCGCCTAATGATGCCGTACATGGTTAGATACAATGAATGCATGAACATTGAATGAATCATCGCCTTGAAAGGTACGATCATTTCTCTTCTGAGGCACGTGGACACGCGACTGAACAACGACAATGTGAAAGCCAGAACCGATCGTTAGAAGCAAAGGTTAATATTGCATGGAACAACCGCGCCCCCGGCAATTTTGACCAACACTGGGCAAAGCAAGGTACGAGCGGGATTCATTTCGACGAATTTAAAAAATGCTCTTCTGACACTAGTGCTTCAACGAACATGGTTTCCCTTCCGCGACTGCTTATCACCAGGTATAAAAAGCCACTGATGCAGGGAAGAAAGAGTCGGGGTCGCCCATAACTTCAGCATCGAACATCCAATGCGATAAATAATGTGCTTGATTTACATACATCGTCGTCTTTATACTAATGTTCTGATCAAATGTGAAAACAGACACTCCATGTATACATGTACTTGCATGAGAGAGAGAGGGAATAAAAAGATTCCTCTCATTGCCATCAACTGTCATCAAGACCACCATTGCCGAACTCTTTCTTGGTCTGGCTTGCTATAATTCTACTATGGTCAACTCCCCTTGTGCACCGACACAAATTTTCTAGAACAAAACAAAAAACTAAGCAATCGCATCCAATTCATGAAGGACTACATATGGCCAAAAACGGATGGGCGATACAGGCAGGATAAGTCAGTTCATCATCTTTCTCTATTACTAACCGACTGGAGAAACATTTACAAAGCTAACCTGCTTTCATCACTAAATGAAAGGCGAAACATTTATGCTGCAGGCTAATCCTATTAATTTCAATGGATGGTTCCAGAAAGTATCCGATTCAAATGAGTATCCACTGTACAGTTTACCCAAATATGAACTGCAGATCTCGTTGGTATATGCAAGAAACCTGTGCCACAAACAAATTTTATCACTAAAGGCTAGACCAGAAAAGAATGACTTCAAGATCAACTAAATATTCCCACAACTCACCAATTTAAAGGTACTTGTCAGGTGCCAGCAAAAATTTAGTCAGAACAGCTTCAGCTTTGCCTAGCTCTGCCGTATGCCTCAAGCCAAACCAGCAAAATACAAATACCAAACTGCTAGCACTATTCAAGTTATTGAGGACTAAATTGGACCACTAGAGATCCTTCACCACAATTCTTCAGCAAATTTTTGTATGGCCGAAACTGTCCAAGAGGAGCGAGAATCCTTTGATATCCAGGATCAGTCAATCTAGTCGGAATCTGAGTCAATAGAAAGGTACAATCTTGGTCTCACAGAACGTTTTTGTCGAGGAAATGAGAAGGGGCTACCTGATCTCTGCCTACTTGCCTTCTCAGATCTACCTTCATTCATTCCCAGAAGCAAAGAAGCTACATGAGATGGAAGGACATCTTGGAAGTTAGACCAAGGAAAGATTCAACACCAGTTGTAAACAGAGATGAATATGATCTGGAACAAACTAATTACAGACACTCTTCGGAGGCCTCCGTGTTGGTGTCGGCCACGTGACGGACACACCGAGACATGTCCGACATGATCCAACACGTGGTCAACGCTCTGGACACGCTTCCGACACGCAAGTCGGAGCATTTCGAAATGCCATCCGACAAGCATGGGGTCGATTTTAAACATTTTCAATAAATTAGGGGTCAAAATGTAAATCTATCAAAAAAAAGAAAGAAAAGGGAAAAAGAAGAAACCTCTTCAACGTGTGGATTTGAATCAAATTAATTTGATTGAAATAATCATAAAAATGATAATTTATCATGTATATATAAAAATATACATTTAATATAAGTGTCCCAACGTGTCGAAATTCTCTATTTTTTGAGAAATGACAGGTCGGTGTGTCGTGACGTTGTCTCGTGACGTGTCGGTGCTGCTTAGACTACCAATGATGCCACAAAAGTTTTTTTTTTTTTTTTTTTGGTAAAGTGTGCCACAAAAGTTTTCATTTGGCCTAAAAGCAAAACATAAGTTTACACCAGAGTAGGAATACAAACCTGTGTCAGCCAAAGTCTCCATGGACCCTTCTCCAGAAGGAATTTGCTGTCCTGGGGTGAATCCATTGGCAGTAGGAGGTTCACAATGACCACCAGCGGCACCATCCCCAAGTCTCAGAGATATCCAATCCTCTGTACGAAGGGCATTTGACATGTCAGATTGATCTCTTATGTTAGGCTGCAAAGATGCAGCTGAGGGCCTAGTCGGAAGGAAAATCTGGAGGGAGGGGTCATCCCGGCCAATTGCCAAGGGATTATCAACTAAATTATCATTTAAACTATCGTCAGCATGACCAACTGAAGGATCTGGAACTAGAGCAGTGGATTCTGTCGTAGTCACTGGTGCCAAAGTGTAGCCATTCGTCGAAGGGGTACAACTCATTGGACCATGCTGCAAATCAGCCAGGGCAACGGAAACATCACCATCTGAACCAAATAACTGAAAGGCAGAACCTCCTTGAGTTCCTGGCGGTGGTAATGACCAGAGGTGCATATTTTCAAAATCATCGGTGTTGTTATTAAAAAGCCCCAAACACGAATTGGCCCCAGTACCAAGAGCAGGATCTTCAAATGAATCAGAAATCCCAGTATGAGGCATGGGAAAGTTAATCCCACTAGGCTCAGACTGATCATTCTTGTAGATATTTCCAGGAGATACTAAAATGTCATTCTCTTCATCAGAATCACTAAGAACGATAATTTCTGCATCACCCATTGGAGCAGAAGGAAGATCAGCATATCCAAAAGAGGGGTCTACATTCAAAGTAATTGAATCAAGTTCAATTCCATTGTGGGTAGAGAAATCGAAATTCCCCCCACCTTCCTGGTTAACACTAGCATCTTCCCCATCCCTACCACTTCCAGTGGCACTGCTGCTCATTGGAATGACTTTCAGTTCATGGTCTCCGAATTTATCATGCAACCTGTTACTGGAAGAGTTGTTCAACTCATCAGGTTTGCTGACTTCCCAAAATCCATCACGGTTCTTCCTAATTCCAAGTTTCAAACCAGTATGGCCGTCCGAAACACCTTCTTGCTTAATCTGCTTCAAATACTCTGCATTAGGTGGAGTATTCTCTTCTGCCGATAGACAAAGCGTACTATCAGGAAGGTGCCATTGAATAAGATTGCCCAGCTCTCTCCGTTCACTTTCGGTTTTGGTCTTAACACGCCAAGAACCATCAGGTTTGACCTCAATTTCTGTCACGTCTTCTCCACAACACCTCATCTGAATCACATCAACATAAGATGTCAAATATACAGAAAAAAATCTGACAACTATTGAACAATGCAATTTACAAGGGCAGAGGACATACCAGATTAGTCACGCGATTAAAGTAAGGGTCAATAATGATATTCTCCAGTGAGTAATTTTTCAAACATATAGGACACTGCCACTGCAATGACAATAGTTCAAGTTTACTGACAGAAAATGATTAAAGCCAAAATAGAAATTTCCTCGACGGTTCATTACCTTCCTGGATCGCTGATTCATTTCCACAAATACCTCCAGATCAAAACATCCCATGTGAACACAAGGTTTAAACCTACCAGCAATCTTCATTCTCGAACCACTCATCTGCAGTCCATAATTAGAAAGGTAAAGTAATTAATCAAAACCAGAAATGAGTAGCTGCAGTTTCAATTAAAACAAAGGAAATAATTTTCCCTCATGCAAAGCCTTTTCCTTAGAACAGCCTATGATAAAGAAAAAAAATCGAATGAGGTAATGGTATTATTCATCGGTGCAATCATTGATAGGGTTAACTTCAGATTATCTCCTCTAACTTGTAGTCCGTCACTTATTTTTTTGTGAAATCAAGTACTTCAATTTGCTCAATTTGTGCAATCTAAGTCCTCTAGTCACCTGCCATTGCTGACTCCATCAAATTGTTGACATGCCTTACAGAATGTGTCAAATCATCATGACAAATTCCACGTCAGCAATTTAACAGAGTTGCAGTTGGTGGCAGAAGGATTCCATTCCCAAGATTGGACAAAATAAGAACTTCCTTTCAAAAGAAGATAGAAGACGGAAGTGGAGTTACGGTTAGTTAAAGGACCAAATGTGGATGCGACCAGTTGGCTAATGGTAACCACTTCACACACTTATTAACTGAACAAAGAGAAATCATCACAGAAAATATCTTTACCAGACTTTTCCTCACGCTTACACAGAATACAAGACTACTTGGATTTCACAAATTCCATGACGCAACTTACAGGACATCGGAGATTAACGGCGAAGGAATCTGCTACCACTTCCAGATCACTATCACTATCAGCTTCGGTTGCTCCTCCACCCCCGACGCAGCGACAAACACGAGCAAGAGCATCTTCAAAACGTTCACCATCAGATTCTTTTGGAATCAGATTGAGAATCTACAAAACAGAGTAATGGAGCATTAGTATAACAAAAATTTGATTTCTACTATGCATCTTTTCCTCCATTTCAATGGGTGTCACCCCTGTGAAATTTAACTACAAAAGTCTTTGAACAGCAGTCAAGCCCATGTTCTCTTAGTACATACAAAAAAGAAAAAGATTCAGGTTTCACAACTATAAAACATACAGCGCTAACTCTGTCACAGCTAAAAGCAACTTGAACAACAGTTAAAACTGTCCCAAGTACCTCATGAAATCCTGAACAACAATGATAAGACCAGCTGGGCAGTCACATAGACATCAAACAGAAGAAGTACATTTTAACACAAGCATTTACTCCAGCTTTCACAAGGAAAATAAGAAACCGGATGAATAATTAAACTTTGGGACAGCACTAGACTCGCTAAAGAAACTCTAATAACAGCTACAAATAATTTGCTTAGCTACCTGTTGAACACTGCGCCTTTTCACGAGTCTGACTCCCAAACAGAAAATGCGAGCATCACACCCCGTTAAGCTGATCTTATTGATTCCATCTTTTGCGCAAGGCGTTATCTGCCACAGAAAAGCAAAAAGCTAAGAGAATATACTCGACAGCCAAGCTCACAAAATGAAAATATTTTAACTGATATATGCATCCGGCACTTAAAAGAGTCATACAGACAAGCATTGAATATGTAAGTACTGCTAAGCAAAGAAGCCGCATTCATCATAGAGGAGACAAATGTAATCTTTTGAAGGTTTAACTCACGATGGGACCATCATCACGACCATTAGCCCCTAGCAGCTGTGAGCCAGGCCTATTAATCGCACGAACAGGCATACCTGTGGAACAACAAAAAAGAAATTAACAAAAATTCATTTCCAAAACCATGGCCTGGGTATGACATGAGCATAACCGACCCTAAAAAATAACAATTTCAAAACCGTAACTGGGAAACAGCATTTCCATGATCAAAGCAAACAAGAAACAAAAAACTTTGAGTGCTTCAGTTCCCAACAAAACAAAATTTGGATGGAGGCCTGAGAAGAAAAATATATTTCTGATTTTACAGGCTAAGTGCTTGCAATCGTTTCAAAAAAGATGTGGCCTACAAAGGGTCTCCCCACAGGTATTCAAGTAGAAATATCTACAACAACTTACCATTGACCTGTAGGTCTGCATATTGTGGCCAATGCATCCTAAATGGAACCTTGTCATTCAGAAGCATACACCAAGCCTTCACGAAGACATCATCACACACAAATCATCGAGCTTGAATCAAATTAGTCCCACATCCTATTTCTTGCACATGAGGTTAAAAGTAGTTAAACTAACCTGAACATCATACTCTTGCTTCACTAAAAGGTCTCTGTCTGCCCTTGTCAGTTGAAAAGTTCTCTCAACACTCTGTACTGGATTAGTACTGTGCATGCACACATCCATTAGGACATAATATGAATGGCAAGTAAAAAAATCGACCTCAAAATTTTTTTGCTCATTGCAAAGCATTTGACAAATGCCAATAGATTATGAAATATCGGAAATTCATCCACGCCCAGAATAATTCCAAATCACCTTGTACCAAGGGAAAAAAAAAACCACCACCACAAACAGGAAAGCACCATCGCATGCTAGCATAGAAACGAAATTGTACAAACAGGATACTTGCATGTTTTACAGGGATAAAAGCAGTAAGATTACAAGATCCTTTTAACCGGAAAAAGAAACGTTACTAATGCACCAGGGAAAATAAACCATTCCAGGTAAACCCAGTAGAGGTAATAACAATGCAACCTAGAAAAAGAATAACCATCATGTAAACTTATGCAAAGCCAAAAGAACTCACCCATCTGTAGGAATATTTGTGGTAGTCATCTTCACAGGATTCAGAGGATGTGCCATAGAAACCCAAAACCTATGAAAAAAGGTAGGATCAGAACTTAGTGAGAAAAGAGCTTTTATATTTTCCTTTTTCGAAAGTATACAAAGAATTGAATCCAATTCAAAAATTCAAATCAAGGAAACCAAAAGAAAACAATGGCAAGCTAAGAATGTATTAAACAAGATAATCGCTCCCAATACCCAGATCTATTTAGAGCTGCAATGCTCACGTCAAAGAAAACTCATACAACCAAGTTAAGAAGTGCATTTCTGCTTAGCAGTGTCATTTTCTTTTAACAGAAAGGGGGGAAGCACTTCTCTGTCCAATTGACGGACAAACAACATGGTATCAGCCGGACAAACTTCTAATTTATATGAATAAGCACCTTTTCAAACGTAGAAACCAATTTTTGTCAGTAACAAGCAGAATAATATCTACGCAGGTAACACTTGTCATTTGACCTAATGAAATTTTCCATCTAATTATCCGGTATCAATCCAATTTATGAGAACACCTTCTCTTATAAGAACACCTACTATAGCACTTCCAGTGATCAATTTAATGATCAGATGAAACTAACTAAAAGAACTTAAGAGCTAGGTTATTGTTTTGCATGCAACAATATATAAAATATCTCAAAAGGGATGTCAACATCATCATTCCATACAAAAAGCCACATCTGTAGACCAAACATCACATTTCCCAGTTGATATATTGATGAAACACGAAGGTTTGCTACTATCAGATACGTACGGATCAGCACGACTAAGACGGCATAGCTCACAATAATAAATTTCAGGAACCATTGGACTGCCCTCCCCAGGTTTTTCAGGCAACAAGACACAATTTATGTGTTGCCAGACATGGCATCTTGGGTCCTCACACTGCCAACAAAAAGAACAAAAAACAAAACATAATTAGGAAAAAGAAAATAGGCAAGAGGGTATAATCAAAGTGTCAACGCAAGCAGAAATGATGGTATGACATGAAACTACTCACAGTTTCTTTATTTTACAAAAATGACATCCATTACTTTCAAAAGGTACACTTGCAGGTTCTAAAATGTCAGCGGACTGCTAATGAAGAGTGACAACAGGCTTCACTTTCTAGCCACATTCAAAGCACGGGTAATTTTTCACCCAGATAGTATACCACTAAAGAAGAGAGATTGGACTTTTAAAGAACCGCAAGTAACAGTTTCGACATAACAAAAGAGACTCTTCAAGGAAAATCGAAAGACAAGAAATTGGACTAAGGGTGAAGATGCAAAGGGGTAAGTGCTGGCTTCAAGGTTTCTCATAAACCAATTAACTAGTAACAATTTCAACAACTGTGATAAAACATGATTGGGTAGCTTTAGGATGCATGAAAACCAAGTAAAAAACTAACAAGCACTCTTTTCTTTTCGTCAACAGCTAGGACAGAATAAGAATGTATCCAAACGCAAACACTTGGCACAATCCATACCTTGATCATTGACTCCGTCTCCAACGAACTTCCACAAGGACATCTGACCTTTGTATCTGACCGATATGGGTCATCAATCTCTCCTTTAATTTTGATATTACTGCAATCTGAGGCACCCTGACCATTTGAAGCTAAATCATTGGCCCCAGAAACCTGCATTTTTCTGTAAGCTCAAAACAGAAATATCTGTCAGATAAAAGGGGAAGTGCAAATCTTGACCAATGATACCGATACCGAGTAATAAAGAAGAAGAGACCTGTAAATGTCGTCAACTAGTTTTGCAACATCTTCCTTCCCCACAGTCTTCTTTGCCCACATCTTGGACACTATAAAACAACCAAGAATCAGCATTTTAGCCCGCGCTGCAGGCCCATTAACAAAATGCAATCCCATTCTGACCAATTAAAGCACAAGAAGCCCAACCATGAGAGATGAGCCTTTGGTAATCAGGTTATCCACTAATATTGTCCACTCTCTTTGATAGACAATTTAAGAATAACAGGAGGGAGAGAACAACTCGAAATCAGCTTATGGTAAGAGAAGCATTGAGGCAAACAAAGATTCCGACAACTTCATACCTCTATATACAGCAGTATATATCAGCATAAAGAATATCTTCGATAAGAGGCACAAAGTCAAAGCTATTCGCTCATGCGACTTTAGGGGACATTTCTTTAAAATAAAAGGTAAAATAATGCACTGTCTCAGGAAATCAGCAAAACGACAAATAAAAGAACACTTAATAATGTAAATTCCCATAAATTCCATGAATTCCTATGTTACAACGTACAAGATTGCGTCAAAACTCAAAAGGGATGAATAAAGCCCAAACAATCACATTTGTCAATTGAAATAACTAGAATCAATTTATAATGGGAGAAGAAAATCATCATGTACCTTGATCATCTGAAAGAGCTAATAATATCCGATCTACAAGATCCTACACGAACGAGGAAAAAAAATGAATCCAACAGTTTCCCCAGTCAAGTGGCAAAGCCGAGGACAACAATGAAAATAATCGAACAAGATGGATCCCAATGCATGGCAGAGAAGAGAAAACGGCCATCATCCGTAGGGGCAAGTGATTCAAAGGACTATTTGCAGAAAAAATTATGAGTACGAGACAAAAGTTCTGAGTGAAGAAAAACAGTTGTGACCCAATACGCACAGTATGGGTGCATCACGAACTGCAACAGTTCTAAAAGCTCACAAACAACATTCATGCAAACAGCAACATTAAAATCAACAAAGGATCTAACCTGCTTCCTCCCCTGCTTTGAAAGCCCTAGCTGCGTCAAGACATCCTTCAGTTCCTTTATTCGAAAATACGCTAGTTTGTCCTGTGCATGACAGGCTCCATCGGTTACAACAACTAGACAGCCGGGATTAACCTCAAATGGAACATTGGTTGAAATGACAATAGCAAACGTTAGACAGGCCTCCACATAGAACTTTGTGTTTCTTGCATAAGGGAGCGCAGGAATTTCGTAGAGGGACTATTACAGGGAAGGTTAGTATGCCTTCCCACAAGAGTAACCCATGACATTCATGCAAATAAGGTATGATCAATACTGTCCTACTTTTTTTTAAAAATAATATTGGTATATCGGAGCAAGCAGCCGACAAGGAGAAAGAACCACCAGAATATCGATCGTGCAAGAAGAGCATCAAAATGCATGACTCTGTGCAGCACCGAGCACAGATGGAACTTACGGATTCAATTATTCTATGCACTCCTTCTCCTACCAATGAAAGACACAGATCGCTTAAGCGATGTGAAAGACCAGATCATTTTTCATAGCAAAGCACCGTGCTAAACACAAATAGAATTGTGGAGAGGGAAGGGAGAAGGACTAAAAAGAGCTCCAGGTCATTTCCTGAAGTAATCTGCCCATCCTTCCTCCATGACCTTCAAGTGATACGCCATCACGATTCACGAAACCAAGTCTCGAAATCAAACAATACCCAATCAAGAAGATGGTCACTTATTACAAGCACAATTAAGCCAAACAGTATCATTTGTTCGTTCCTAATATCCCAATTAGTCAATAAAAATATATAACAATGTCGGTACACATACAGCCACAATAGTCGGACCATTTGGAACTGACGTGCAAAAAATCCCAAGGATCGCTCAATCACAAAAGCAGCAATAATGAGAGGACTGATGAGACCTTGCTCAAAGAAAGTAAAAACTACTTCCAAATATTTTATTTCCCCCCCGACACCAATAGCCGAGTATACACAAACGAGGTCTCAGCAAACAGGAATTGGTCGAAACTTGATCGCATGCCACGTCCCTTTCTGACGTATAAGCAGCATTACCAAAATTCGCCCAATGCATACACGCGTGGGAGCTATCGAACGCATTCGTGACGCGATCGAATGGCAACAAAAGGCCGGGGGTAAGAATAGCATGTCCTCCCGGAAATGCCGATCGCGCCGAGCAATCCCGTTCCTCCATACGAATCACGACACGACAACGCCCGCCCAATGACATACAAAGACCGAGATGATTACGGTAATCGCAATACGAGACTCCTAAGGACCGTAAAACACCACCACCACCAGCAGAAAATTCAGCAGTCAGCTAAAGACCGGTACCTTGCAGCTAGTTACCAAATCCATATCCACCTCTACCAGCAGAACAGGAGAGAGCGACCAGGAGGGAGCGTATGCCGGACTACGCGGCCGCGAATTCCAGGTGATGATCCGATCAAAACTGCGAAGCAAAACAACAATCGGCAATCGAGCTCAACCAATACCGCCACCGGACCTAAAATCAAAAAGAAAGGAAAAAAGAGAGAAAATTCGGCGGCGACAGAGACGGTCTCCCCCCCGCGGCCGCCGCGCCGCCGCCCCCCGCGAACCGAAGCGCCGAAAGCATCGGCGGCGGCGGCGGCGGGGGCGGCCGCGGGAGAGCTACACTCACGCGGCGATGGATCGAGGCCGATGGCGCGCGAGGGGAAGAGGGGAGAGGCCAATTAGGGTTTCGCGAGCGGACGCCGACTTCCTCCTGATGCTGCTGCTCCTCCTCCTGTGCTCCTCCTGCTCCTCTCGCTCTCGCGCGATCGCGTTTGCGCTTCTTCTTTTGACCAGAGACCCGCCCCTCTCTCTCTCTCTCTCTCTCTCTCTCCCAACAAATGCCCCGAACCGGAGGAAAGAAAAGGGAGAGAGCAGGGTCCGGGGGGAACCTTTGCCCTCTAAATTCCACAGAAATGCCCCCCGGACGTATCGGCGATTATGGAATCCGGTTTTGTCTCGGGCGGGAACAAGTCCGGGCTTCGTTCCCCTGCGCTCACGTGCACCGTTCTGCTGCCGCGACTGGGAGGGAGGATGGGGCCGGCCCGGCCGGGGAGGGGGAAGGAAGGTATGGGGGCGCACGGCACCGGGAATTCGCGGCTCGGATCGCTCCACGTCACTAGAGGAGCAAAGAGGGTCAACACGATGGGGTGCGGGGTGGGGAAGGTGGCTCCTTTTTTCGTTCAGTAGAAAATATATATATATATATATATATATATATATATATTTTTTTCATTAAAAAAACGGATTATTATACTTCCGTGGTTGGGAGCACCATCCAATCGCTTTGCTTTGGGGCGAACTCCATTTCTCGTTTTTCTCTGTCTTTCTTTTCATTGTTACTGTTGTGTTTTCTTCTTTTTTCTTTTTTTTTTTTGAGGGGGGGTCAAATTCTTTATTACCATCGTCGAAAGATAAAAGAGAAGTTCGAATTTCACCGAATGCTAGAAAATTCAAAACGTCGAGCCCTCGTCATTTCGTAACCGGAAGACATCCGCGGCCATAAGTGGTGCTCGCTCCGCCTGCCACATCGGACGGATTTACGTGTCTTGATTCGATCTGACAAGCAAAAGGATACGTATATCGGTGCCGATCATCTCTCGCGATAAATTTATTTTCGAGCATAGCTTAGATTGTCCACTGGATATGTTTTTAATTTTTCCTCATGTAGTGAAACAAGATTACGTCCTTGCTATCACCATACCACTTTTCGACGTTTCCTTACCCTAAAAGTCCGATTTCATATTTAGCCATCTTTCCATGCCCAATGAACCATATTGGTAATAGGACAAGTGAACATGCAATGTGTGTGTCTGCATGTATATATAAAACACAACCTACTGTCAAAATGTGGTAACTGTACATGTTCACCAACATAGATTACCTCTGCAAAAGAATCGATTTAGTTTCGACTTAATATTCTTCTTACTGTCCAGAAAGATGGCCACGTGTACACAACGATGCCGAGATGATGATGATAGAAGCATTCCTGCAATTACGTTAAAATCACTAATATTAAATCCCCCGAAACAAGAGTCGAAAACTTTTTTTTAATATTGGGTTATTCGAGAAATTTCGAAATCAATGTTTTTTTTTTTTGTTGTTTTGAAATGTTTGTGCACTCAAAGGGATTTAGTTCTAGAACCCAAATGATTATGAGTAATTCAATACTCCTCCCGACTTGTTAAGCTCCTTGGGCTCATTTTTGGGCCAAGGAGGAGGATTTAAACAGAGGTGTGGTGGGCTGGACTTTAATATTGTAAGCCGGGCAAGTTCAATGCATCTTGTTCTCCCCCCCACCCCAAAATGCAAAAGCTCAATGGGTTTTTTCCTTTATTTTTATTTATTTTTTTGTTTAGTTTTCGACTCTCGCTTTTGCTTTAATTCACATAATATAAAATATTGCATCGTGAGCATATCTATTAGGCAAATTTATAAAACGTTGCATCGTACGCTTACCTGTCAATTACCGCCGGATCTACCAATTTGATATGTATACGTCGTTATTATCGGTTTATACTGGAATGTAGAGTATCGAAATACTAGGCCTTGTTCATCGGTGCGAATTTTTTCCGCCGGCGAATAGGATGGAGTTACTAGCCGCGATGTTCCCTGCAATGTTGTCCAGTGTCCAGGCTTTTCATCTTTCCACCGAAATGATACCGATGTTCCGTTTTCTAAGATGAACCTCGAGCCATCAAAGCCTTTTCTGACTCGGCTTGCCCCGGTCGCCTTACTCAACTGGCGCTTCAAGAGGCGAGACTCTCGTCGTTGTTTGGCGACTAAGGGGCGAACACCAATCGTTATCCAAAGGCAAAGACCTTGAAGTGCGTGAACACTTAAACTAGGGAGCAAACATGCGGAGCTCCGGTTGCACGCACCTCCCAATATATTTTACAAATCGCATGAAGTATGTTTCAACCTGTTTCAACCTATTTCGCCATGTATGCTATATTAGTAAAACACATAACAAAATTTTGTAAATTACATACCAATCGTAAATAACGTGGCGGAGTTTTCAAGAAGAATAATGTGCTGCAATGTCTTGTGACATATGTTATGCTGGACATGTACTCGAGACTAAGTTATCTCTGCACCTGAACATTAAATTTACTAAAACTTGTAAGTCTACATTCTTTGTATTTACTTTAGATGTTTCTGCGTAGAAAAATGCCAGTTTGATTATAGCATAATTGGAGATTTAATTCGATTCTCGATTCACGATTTATGAGTTTGAGATTTTGGTTTAAGATTGCGTACTTCGATCGAACAATTATTGCTATAATCTTTGGCAATTTATTATAAACAAGAGTGTTATTGCTCTGTGGATGAGAATGTGGCTCGCGGTATAGAAACAAACGCTCTCGATCTATAAAGTCAAGCCAAAAGCGAAGCTGTTAACCACGCGGAAAGTTCTCCCCTTTATTTTATTTTTCCTGGTTTCTTTTAGGTCGCAAGTAGTTATCTATATCAATTATATCAATAAGTTCCGAAATAATTGTCATCGAGTTGTCGACTAAAGCAGGTTTCTTTTTCTTTCTTTCTTTTTTTATATCAATAGGCGATGAGAACTCTCTTTTCCTGTGATGGAAAAATGACACAAACAGTCTCTCAACTTTGACTCAATATGTAATGTGATCCCTGAACTTTAATCCGATATGTAATGTAGTCCTTGAACTTTTAATTCGTTCAATGTCATCCTTGAATTTTTGGTACATGTTCAATATAATCTCTGAACTATATAAAAATGTTAAATCTAGTCCTTCGAGGGCTATTTTAAATATGTACCAAAAATTCAAGTACCACATTTAATAAATTAAAATTTGAGGGATCACATTAAATATTGAGCTAAAATTTAGAGACTATATTAAACAAATTAAAAATTCAGGGAACATATTACCTGTGTTATTATCCCTTTTGTGATCTTGAATTCATAGTTGCAAGTGCGAATGTACCAAATCGAAATGGAGAAGTTATTTAGGATGTGCAAAAGAATCGGGATCCGCCCGAATCGCCCGGAACCGGTGGTTCCCAAGGTAAATGATCCGGTTCTCTATTCCAATTTTTTTGAACCAGTGGGTACTGGCTCGGTTCCCGATTTCTGGTGTGGAACCGCCCACTCGGACCGAACCGGTAATATAATAATTATATATATTTTTATTTTTAATTTAAAAAATCTGACCAAAAAAATAAAAAATAAAGAGAGTTGCTTTGTTTGCTAGCCGACTATTGTAAACTTGTGGTAAACTCCCATGTGTGATATATAATACAGGTTACGAATGTATTTGATGTGAAGCAAAGTAGCATGTGGTGAACACAACCCACCGGCGGGTAAGAATTAGACTAGTCCATTTTTTTATTTGTCTAGAAAAACTTAGTGGGATTGATTCTATGGACCCACTCGGGAACCGGACCGGACTGGTGATTCGGTTCTCGGGTGGGTCCATGGAATCAAAGGGCGATTCTCAGTTCCAATTTTTTTGAACCGGTTCTTAGTCGGCGGTCTATGGTTCCGGAGTAAAAACCACCCACCGGGATTATGCTCACCCCTAGAAGTTATGCCTTTAAAATCGCTCGAAAAAGCAGACCAATCGAAGCATGCGAAAGCCTATCTGATATCGTCTGACTACTTAGGATCTGTATAGCAATGTTTCTGTTCTTAGAAATAATTTCTAATCATAAATAGTTTTTTCCATTTTTATTTTTTGGAACAGTTTCTGAGCAAAAAATAGCATTTAGTAACTATACAAAATTTCTATTCGTAGAATAAAAAAAGAATAGAAACGCATTTAGGGCGCGAATAATCCATTTTTATTCCATGGACGATTTTCTCCCTTCTGGGCTACCAGCGAAGGACGGCGAGTGGCGGTGGGGGTTGGAGGATGGTGGTCGGTGGCGAGAGGCAGTGAAGCGGTCAGCGGTAGAGCACGGTGGCGTTGGGCGACAGTGATGGCAGTGAGGGGCGGTGGCGAGAGGTGGTTGGTAGCGGAGGGTGACCAGTGTTGGTCGATGGAGTATGGCGGCCAGTGGCGAAAGATGGCAGCCGATGGTGGGTGACCGCCGGCGTCGAGTGGCCAAGGGCAGGAGGTGCCCGGCAGTCGAGGGCAGTCAGCGCTGGGTGGTGGCCAGCGTTGGGCGATGGAGCATGATGGCAGGCGGTGGAGGACGACGACCGGTGGTGGGTGATCGTCGGCATCGAGTGGTTGGCGAGGGGAGGCGGCCAGCGTCGGGTGGCGGCCGGCGTTAGGCAATGGAGTACGGCGGCCAACGGTGGAGGACGGTGGCTAGTGGTAGGTGGTGACAAGCGTCGAGCGGTGGAAGACAGTGGTCAACAACAAGAGGCGACCGGCCGGCGGGAGGCGGCGGAAGGTGGGCGGTAGGTGGCAGCGAAGGACATCGAGAGGCGGCGATGAGCGAGTTGTGGCCGATGGATTATTTTTTGTTTTTAAAGAATTCCAGAAAAAATCTTTTCTTGTTTTTGTTCAAGAAATAACGAAGTAAATTTTTTTTGCTCCTTGTTTCTGTTCCAAATCTATTCCATGATCACTTTTTTGTTCCAAAAAAAAAAGTAAATTTTTTTTATTAAATGGATTTCTATTTTTTATTTGAAATAAAAGAATAGAAAAACAAAAAGACGTTACTAAACATATCCTTAAACAAATAAACAAAAGAAAGAAAATTCAATATAACGTTGCGTCGCCCCGACAATATGCATTGACGGTGAATCAAACGACGATACAGTACGGTACACAGCCAATAGCTGAAGCCAGTTCAGTTCCTGCCAGATGATGATGAACCCGTCAACCTGAAAACAGCTCATAACCAAATTATTTAAAAGACCACGTGGAAAAGGTGGAGCGCCGGTCGTACACATTAGTCGGCACAAGCAAGAAATAATCAAATTGTTTCCCACAAACAAAGAAGAAACTCTTATGTGATCCGGGTTCACGTAAGCTCGGAGCCATCAGGATCTTTCACGTCGATCGGTCCCGGCGGAAGCCGCACGAACTAAGGAAAGGGATGTATCGGGCTCTCGTGAACCGATGCACCCCAGAACGTCTCCAGATCGACATCCCACATGCTGTGCCGGCACGCTTTAGCAGGCTCCATTTGGGATGATGCCGTCGCGCCGAAAATTGCAGAAATCATCTCTGGGGAATCGATAGGCGTGAAGATTCAGCGTAGGCTCCGACAGAAAACTGCATGAATCTTCATGCCGTTCGGTACCGGCGGAAGTCGCACGAACTAAGGAAAGGGATGTATCGGAACTCACGTGACCCGATGCACCCAAGAACGTCTCCAGATCGACATCCTACGTGCTGTGCCGGCACGCTTTAGCAGGCTCCATTCGGGATGATGCCGCCACGCCGAAAATTGCAGAAATCATCTCTGGGGAATCGATGGGCGTGAAGATTCAGCATAGGCTCCGACAGAAAACTGCATGAATCTTCATGCCGTTCGGTACCGGCGGAAGTCGCACGAACTAAGGAAAGGGATGTATCGGAACTCACGTGACCCGATGCACCCAAGAACGTCTCCAGATCGACATCCTACGTGCTGTGCCGGCACGCTTTAGCAGGCTCCATTCGGGAAGATGCCGCCACGCCGAAAATTGCAGAAATCATCTTCGGGGACGGGCGTGAAGATTCAGCATGGGCTCCGACAGAAAATTGCATGAATCTTCACGTCAGCCTTCCTGGTGGACCCGTCGTTGCATGGAATGCCCGAAAGAGCTCTCGACAGCAAGAGAAAATCATTACGGATCTGGACAGCATCTCCTCATCTTAGCTCAGGCCAAAGGCCTGCTTTGAAAGCCGCTCACAGTCCCAACCTGAAACTGAGACACGAAAAGTCCATCGCCCTGATAGCGGAACGCAGATCAATCAACACACTGACCTTTGAACTAGCCGTCGCATCTCTGCGCTGCAAATCTTCCTCGAAACCGAGCTCGTCGCTGCATGTGAACGAAGGTTTGCTGCGCGGGAGACATGGTGCCGGCGGCCTGATCTCGTTCGCGCGAAAAGTATTACACGGAGCGACTCCATCGACAGAACAAACCCGTGTTGAATTTTCAAGAGAACTCATTCCGATATGGAACTCCTCTGTAAACACGACACATCTGTCCGGACCATCAGCCAGTTGATTTCCCGGCAGATACACACGTACATCGCACAGTTAAGGTCACGTTCAACCGGGTGGGTGACAGACGAGACTCAAAAGGCAACTCCAAGTAAGAGAGAATCTGTGATCGCGGGCATTTCGAGCAACCCCTAGGAGACATGCAACGGGTATCTAAAGTTCGCGACACCGACACCTCCCCATGGTTTGTTCTAGCACGTACACAGAAAGACTCTCCATGTAATACCCACTCACCGAATTGCAGAGGACAATCATGGCCGACGGCGCCATCCCTCTTGCGAAGCGAACCTTTGCCATGCTTCTCTGAGGAAGAAGGCGGCTTGACTGGAGATCGAGAGAGAGAGGGAGAGATGGAGCTCTGGGCCTGGCTCTCTCCCGCAACCTCCGAATCGCTGGCTACATAAAGGGAATCCATGTCCCCAGATTGATGCTTCTTCTTGACTTCTTGGTGGGTCGATCTTACTTGTGGCTTGGATTTCCTCAAATCATTATATCTGCTTCAGCGTCGCCGGTGATGTCATTCTTCCTCCGTCAGCCGAGTTTAACTTGACGAAATAGACAAAGGAGTTTGATGTGGACGTTAGTAATTTAGAGCTTTATATGGGCATTCTTATTAGCGATATTATCCACATCCACTCGGCTGGCAAGCCGGCGTGTCCATATATCCATGCTCCGCAGGTATCGCATCTTCGAAAAAAAAAAAGAACTCATAATCTAAGTCGCGAGAATTTGTCTACAGTTCAATTAGTGGAAAATATACATATAATACTTCATAAGTATCGCATATCGCCCACTAGCATGACGATAAAAGTGGGCAAGACACATTGACTTGACTTAATATGTTCTTTCTCGAGTCAAATGCTTTCGGTTAATCTTGAACGATCTGATAGTTGTTTACTAAGCCCTTACATTTGACAATAATTGACCAAAAGAGATGATTAAAGCAGCTTCGTCTAGGATTCAACTTTGTGTCCTATCTCCTTCTGGTCTACCGTGTCATTTGTCCTGAGAATCATTAAAAAAAGTTACACATCGTGGCATTTTCCAGCGATTAAAGTGAAAGACGACAAAGCACGGCAGCTCTCGGAGGTGGATCAAGATGAAATAAAAACCTCAACTAAAAAACCTGGGCACAAAGCGACCTATCCTGGGCAGGGGTCGCGCTCTTGGCAGCATTAACATGTAAAATGACATTTTTTTTCTTTTGCCTTAGTTATGCAACTTTCGTGGAGTTGCGATGCTGGACCAATTATTTGAGGCCGAGAGCGCATGCCCCCACCACGGACCCTGATTCCCGTGTGAACGATTAAAAGATACCTGACATGTTGGAACGTTTCAATGCATTGAATTTTCGAGGACATCAAATTGACGACATTTCAAACAACCCTTAATTCACGTCAGAATCTGATTAGACCCTTCTCTCCCTTCTAATTTTCTTCTCTCTCTCTTTTTTTTTTTTTTTGGCATAAGAGGAAGCCGCACACGGTATGTGTTGCAAAGACTGGGAAAATTCAACTGAAAGAAGCACGTGAATTATTGGCCGGGTAAGTGGCCAGCGTTGTTTGCGCATTCTATTTCTAGATCTTTAAGAATGACTCATTCACAGCAGCGAAAGCGCATGACAGCCGGGAGCGCGATGGCATCGGAGCTCTGAACCAGGGAAGTCGCCGGATAAGGCCATCGGTCGGGTCCTTGTCGTGGGACCCGACGTCGTGCTCACAGCTCATGATCCCTACCTTGGGTGCGTCAGTGCAGTCGGCCAAAGACTCGGATGTTTGCAGGGTTTACAAAAATCAGGTTCTGACAGAGTGACTAGAGGGAAAGCAGCTTGACGTTTCTTTACCTGTACCTCGCAAAAGTGCGCGACTGAGCACATGCCGGTTACGTCGCACCCGAAACAAAGGGCAAAAATACAAAGATTCCTGTCGGAAAACTGATTAATATCGCGAAAATTTTTAAATTGATATAATTATGATAATTTTATCTTAAATTATTTTTTTGATCATAAAAAATTCAAAACTGATACATTTGTGATAAATTTATCCCGAACTATTTTTTTGATCACAAAAAATCCTGAACTGGTATACTTGTGACAATTTTACTTAAACTAATTTTTAATATTATTTTATATTTTTTTTCTTAATATTCTTCATCTTCAACTTCTGGCCGATCGCCGGTCCTGCGACTGGCCAGAGGCGAAAGCCAGCCTCGCCGGCCGGTGGCGAGGGCTCGGCCCCGTCGGCCGCTGGCGAGGCCGACCTCGCCGTTGCAGGGCGAGGCCGACCTCGTCGACGCTGGGCGAGGCCAACCTTGCCAGCGACAGGTGGGGCCGAGCCCTCGCCAGATTTGGCGAGGTCGGCCTCGTCTAGCGCCAGCGAGGGCTCGGCCACTCTGGCGAGCCCTCGCCATCGGCCAGTAAGGTCGAGCCTTGCTAGCAGCCAGCGAGGCCAACCTCGCCAGTTTCTACCTCTGGCCGATCGGTCCGACGACCGGCCAAATGTTGAAGATGAAGAATATTAAGGAAAAAAAAATAAAAGAAAAAAATAAGTAAAAAATTCAAAAAAATATTTAAAAACTAGTTAGGGTAAAATTGTCATAAGTATACCAGTTTGAAGTTTTTAGTGATCAAAAAAATAGTTCAGGATAAATTTGTCATAAGTGTACTAGTTTGGGTTTTTTGTGATCAAAAAAGTAATTTGGGATAAAATTATCACAACTGTATCAGTGTAGTATTTTTCATGATATTAATCCGTCAAAAAACTCTCCAGAGGTAGAAATGTCAATCTCAACCCAAAAGACGAAAGTTTGATCGTCGATGTTTTCACTTTTTCCTGTACATGTCTATGTCGCCCAAGCATATAAACATTGTCTGGGGACTCGATATGTCTACCCCATGAGATGCACACTCTTCAGTCAAGTTTCTATTTATGCCATATGGACAATGGGAATGAAGAGTTGCACACGATTATGAATAAGATGCATCATAAACCAGTTGTTACCACCATACAAGGACCTGGTGTGATGCCTTTTGCTCACACTGATTTGGAATCGAGAGGGTATATATAGATTGCATTTGTCATCCATTGTGTCTTTTGGCGTTAATCTGGACTAGTTACCAAAGCCTGCAACCTGAGCTACAAATATTGAAGTACGAACAATAAATGATAATGTATGAGGCTGAACAATGGACGATCAACGTACGAGACTGATGGTGGGTGGGGCTTGCTGGTTCGACCACTTTCTAGACATGCCTGCTCCAATGATCTAAAGGCTTTTAACTCTCGGAAAGTGTAGAGAGCTGGAAAGCCCGGAGACCATCTGAAAAGAACATCTCGTATTGAAATACAGATTCTGCTTGGTATCTCTTTTCACTTGCTTGGCTCAGCATGCTTCAGCTACTAAAAGCTATAAAATCACCTAAATTATTCAGCTGACGGATAAAGTCGTCGATTATAGACGCATATGAAGTATGTGACATTAACAATATAGTGACGTACAAAAAAAGGGAAGTTCAATACAAGGACAAGACCTCAAAACTTTTGAGCCGCCTTGGAAAACCAAAGCACCTCGACCAGCCAATCAATTCACATGCCAATGACTCAGATTATCAACAGTCTCCACCACCGCTTGTCAAGCACCCAGTGCTGCAAACTTCTGTGGCTTGAAGGTGCGTAGAGAACAACACTATACGACACGGGATAAAGCAAACAATGAACCAACAAGAACGCAAATTTTTTAAAAAGACTGCCTTTAGGAATGAAAGTTCCATCTGCTATAGAACCAAGATGAGCCTGCACAGTTCATTTTCCACCTTTCTTGGCAGCAGACTTGGTCACCTTGGCTCCACTAGGATCCTTCTTCTCAACACTCTTGATGACCCCAACAGCCACGGTCTGACGCATGTCCCTAACAGCAAAACGACCCAGTGGAGGGTACTCAGAGAAAGTCTCCACAACCATAGGCTTGGTAGGAATCATCTTCACAAAACCAGCATCACCATTCTTCAAGAATTTGGGTTCCTTCTCAAGCTCCTTACCAGAACGCCTGTCTATCTTAGTCAATATCTCAGAAAATTTGACGGCAATGTGAGAAGTGTGGCAGTCAAGGACAGGGGCATAGCCATTTCCAATTTGACCTGGATGATTCATGATAATGACCTGAGAGGTGAAATTAGCAGCCTCCTTGGCAGGATCATCCTTTGAGTTAGAAGCGACAAAACCACGCTTCAGATCCTTTACCGCAACATTCTTGACATTGAAACCGACATTGTCACCGGGCAAAGCCTCCTGAAGGGCTTCATGGTGCATCTCCACAGACTTAACTTCAGTTGTCAATCCAGAGGGGCCAAATGTGACAACCATACCAGGCTTGAGGATTCCAGTCTCAACACGTCCCACTGGGACGGTACCAATACCACCAATCTTGTAGACATCTTGTAAGGGAAGGCGGAGTGGCTTGTCTGTGGGCCTCTTGGGCTCCAGGATCAGGTCAAGGGCCTCAAGGAGTGTAGGGCCCTTATACCAGTCAAGGTTTGTGGACCTCTCGATCATGTTGTCACCCTCAAAGCCCGAAATGGGGACAAATGGAATCTTGTCAGGGTTATAACCCACCTTCTTCAGGTAGGAAGAAACTTCCTTAACGATTTCATCATACCTTGCCTTGGAATACTTAGGGGTAGTGGCATCCATCTAGACAAAAATTAAAGAAGAAACAGAGGTTAGAGTCATCGAGCAGCAAAAACTTTAATGCTTAACTAGCCATAGATTGCCAGGAATTTACCTTGTTGCAGCAACAGATCATCTGCTTGACACCGAGAGTGAAAGCGAGCAAAGCATGCTCCCTAGTCTGACCATCCTTAGAAATACCAGCTTCAAAACCACCAGTCGTAGAGTCAATGATCAGAACAGCACAGTCAGCCTGTGAGGTACCAGTGATCATATTCTTGATGAAGTCACGGTGACCGGGAGCATCAATGACGGTACAGTAGTACTTGGTGGTTTCGAACTTCCACAACGCAATGTCAATGGTAATGCCACGTTCACGTTCTGCCTTGAGCTTGTCCAACACCCAAGCATACTTGAAAGACCTCTTGTTCATCTCAGCAGCTTCCTTCTCGAACCTCTCAATAACACGCTTGTCAATTCCTCCAAGCTTATAGATCAAGTGTCCAGTGGTGGTCGACTTCCCAGAGTCGACATGGCCAATGACCACAATGTTGATGTGCACCTTCTCCTTACCCATATCGAACCTCCAACGAACTAACTGCTGGGAAAAGGAGAGTTTCGCTCGTTAACAAGGAGGGAATAACACACACCAGCCGCCAACCATCAAAATTCATTCAAAGTAGTAAAAGGAAAACAGAGATCGTGATTGATTAAGTGCGGGACAGCATGAAAATAGACGGACGGTCTCAAAACACGATCTTAGCGTCATGAGCAGCAATGGCATTAGAATTCACCAACCCAAAATGACTAAAACATTCCATTACCAAGAAAAATGCATTGAAACAAAGCATAACGAATCCCGACAAGGTCAAACAACATTTCCGCAGATACGCAAGACGAGACCAAAGTCAAGATATGCCAAGCCAGGAATGGAAATGAGTACCAACCCCCCACATATGAAGAGAAAGAATGAAGCAGAGTCCTTTGCCAGATAAAAAAAAATTAACAAAATCAAGCTTAGAATAAACAAAATTGATGTCAAGTAGACACCCGCAAGCACGCCAATTCATTCACAAGGCAATGCAGCCGCGCTTTTCGATCAACACTAGCCGGACAAGTATTGGCCAAAAAAAGGACAGTCCTCCCCATCACCGGGCGAAAGCAATTCCGGAAACACCAGATCACGCGCACGAACTCGGAAAACGAATACGCGGATTCAATCGGAACCAGACCACCAGCGACACTCGGCAGACAAGCCGACCGAGAATTCCGGCGATCGACTACGAGTGATTACACTCCAGAAACATCACGGACGGGACACTCCAGACAATCACGCGCAGGAATTCAAAAGAAAGCGAGATCCAAGCAGCACCCATTCGATTCAAGCGAAACGAAAACGGAGCGCAAAGTCGGTTCACTGATCGACCGTGACGTCGTGCAGCCGTGAAATGAAACCATCAACGGAGCCGATCAAAGGACGGGACTCGCCTCGAAGGAACGCGAGGCCTCGGGATTCAAACCGAAGCCGCGAACGGGGAGAGAGCGAGCGGGCGAAACGAAGAGCCGACGCTGCCGGGGAGCAGGGTTTTAGGGTTCGCGCTGCCGACGAGATTCTCGCGCTTTATAGAAAGACGCGCGTGCGGGTTACGAAGGTTCAGGCGCCGTGATCGTACGAAGTCTATCGACCGGTTTTACGTAATTATCCCCGTGCTTGCGTCTGGAATTACGGTACAGCCCCGGGAGGTTGCCCTTTGCCCAAGCGTGGACGAGCCGGACGGCGTCGTTTAGTTGGACGACGATGAGAACGGGGTTGGTCCACGGAGCCACGGGTACCGTACGCCAGGCCATCGTATCGTGTTAGGAAGATCTTGGCCATTGAAAATACAAGTCGCTTCAACTGGTCGGCGATCACGGAAGACGAAGCTAAAGACCATATTTGAAGCCCTAGTGATGATGGCGGGAAGACGAATTGACCAAAACTGGCCGGTGGCCAATGGCCAAGACGAATATAAACAGATGCAAGGAAGAAGACAAAGTCGAAGACGAATAGAGGGAGATGAAGACGATTGCAAACGACCGCTTCTAAATCCGGTGACGGAACGAGCCTAAATGCGAGTAACTGCGAAGTGGTGGCTTCGCCATGGACGAACAACTACTCAAGTCGCCGCAACTAAAATGGTGGCTCAATCGTGGACCGTGGCGCTAGATTTCACCTTGTCAAGTGTGGACCAGCGGCGTCACCGGCCTGATCTGGTAGGCTCCATCTTTCCATTGTCGCCACGACTCCAGCTAGATCTAAACAGTAGCAACGAAGGGAGAGGGGAGGAAGAGAGAGAAAAATTATATATATTCGTTTAATTTTAAGTCAGTGTAAGTTCTAATTAGATCTCAGTAATTGCTGACGTGGCGCTTTTGAATCACTGAATATTTTCTTGAGTTTGAGAAATAGGATCACGCCATATGGGACACAGGCCCACAGGGGAGCGCTCCACCCTATCAGTGAGGTTAGGCAATCCTTTCTCGGTCACGAGGCAGGTTTAGAATTTTTTTTTATTTTCCATCCCTTTAATTTTTTTTTTGAATTTTCTGACGTGACATTACAAAGCCACGTGATTTCGTGTTAGAAGGTTTATAAAATGCTCAAAGGAAGTGTAGGAATGGAAAATTTATACAAAATCCGAGGTAAGTTTTTAATTTGCTTAAAATCGGCGGAGTTAATGACATGGTTCGAGCGTAATCGATTGTTAAGTGCAACAGCATTTTTTTTTTGGCCGCTTAGTACGACGGTATAACTTTACTTAGTACTAAAGGCCAAAATCCTAGTACATTCTTTTTGAAAACAATACGACGTTTTGTAAAGACGCGCGGCCTAATATCGCGTCCTAGCAAAATAGAAATTTTATTTAATGTGATGGACGTCGGTCCGGTATGCTATCAATTCACCCCGTAGTTTGTCCGTATTCGGCATTAGTTTCCACGCGCATGCTCGATTATTTTTCATTTTTCGTGCAACATCACGATTAATTAATCACGAAATAAGTACCTTTAATTCGATGGAGAAATAAAATATTTATAATAATTGCCTTTTTTTTAACCATTATACAAGGATTCTTATGTAGAAAATATTTATAATAATTGCCTTTTTTTTAACCATTATACAAGGATTCTTATGTAGAAAATAAACTATAACTAATGTTTTGCTATACTTTCAAAAAGATAAGCAATTTTGGGAAAAAGAAAATGAGAGGAGGGTTATTCGGAGGATATTGCGTATAAAGAAAGTGGGTGGTTACTTAATAAGTAGGTATTATTTATTAGACGATTATTTTGAAAAATAAAATGATGAGATAAATGACACTTTTAGCTCGATAACATAAAAAGAAGGAATATATAGTTATAGATACTTCGAGAAAAGATTGTCAATTTGTCCACATTTGTAGCCAATTTGACCAAAATGGAGGTTTATGTGCCCCCAAGATTCTATTGTTCTTTTGGAAAATGATATAGAACATGAATTTTAGCCCAATGTATAGTATAGTCGTCCATAAACTTTAATACAATGCGCAACGTTATTTCTGAACTTTTAAATTATTTAATATGATCTCTGAATTTTCGATACATGCTTAATTTAATTCTTGAATTATATGAAAATGTTTGATACTACCCTTTCATTAATTTAAGTTTAGGAATATTATTGAATATTTTCATATAATCTAGAAACTAAAGATCAAGGACCACGTGATGGAGCATATGAACAACAAAAAGAACTGCTCGAATTCATTGAAAACCCTGCAAACTCATCATGGATGGAAAGTTTTTCTCGAATTGATGAAAGAAAGTCAACAAAACAAAATTTGAATCGAAGGAAACTTCACTAAGCAATGTCCCGTTTTGCTCTTCGATCCATCAACCCCTTCTTATTCACCGGAGATCAAGCACAGATTCAGAAGTCCTCGATCAGATCCCCGTCGAAGCCCTTCTCGAGATGGCCCGCCGCCTCCGGCGAGGGCAGTATCACGGACTCCCTCTGCGCATGGAGCAACCCCTCCAACCTCTTGTCGCTCACGCCGAACGACGTGGCGAGCTCGGGCCCGCCCATTGCCCGGAGCACCGAGTTCCGGCCCGCCAGGAATTGCGGCCTATTCCTGCGGGCGGAGGTCGTGAACCCAAAGAACTCGAGGGGCCCGCTCTTGGAGGAGATTTGGCAGAAGGGGAAGTATCTCGGGATCCAGAACACATCGCCTTCTTTCACCTTGGCGTTCATCGCCGACGACCCGTTTGGGTACCCAATCTGGACCGTGCCGGAGCCGCTCAGGACGATGCCGTACTCGGTTGCGGTCGGATTCACGTGCGGCGCCATCATGGAGCCCTACGGAAATTCGATTCCATGACCAATATAAAAGACTCGTGAGCTACGAAAACGATGCAAAAAATTCAGCATCAAATTTCCCTTAGACCTTATGTCCATTTAATTACCGCGGATAAATTGACGAGATAGATGCCGATTCCAGAGTGCCTGAGAGGCTTGTAATCGGACTCATCGAGCGCGATGCTCCATCCGTAATCGTTCCGGAAATCGGGGCTCCGGTCATAGAGATTGCACGAGTCGGGCGCGTGGTGAAGTCCCCATTCATCTCCGCTCTCTGGCCTCCTGCGTCCAAACACCGAGTCCAGCAGCTTCCTCCACGACCACTTGATCGGCTCGTCCTCGTCTTTGCCCCCGTTCTCTCGGACCACTCTCTGGAGATGCCTCAGCCTGTCTTGCTCCTCCAAGTCCATGAACTTGGACCACGCGCTCGGCCGGTGCGAATCGCTCATGTGCACGATCGGACCTTCTCTTTCCCTGGACAATATCTCCTCCACTTCTCCCCTGGAAACCTGCAACGGCCACCGCATTCGCAATTAGGGTCGCATTGTATCGCTTAAGAACGTCGAAAAGTCGGGTTTTAATTTGTCTGCTCACATTAAATGCGGTGGCCAGTGTCTGCGGATCGAATCCAGTGAGTATCGATGCAGGTTTCGGCCCTCCGCCAAGGAAGAAAGACTGCTAAATCGCAACGACACGTTAGGAAACGCTAGTCGAACCACACCGTTTCAATCTCTAGGAATGACTTTCGGACAAATTACCTGGAAATTCCTCATTGGCAAGTCCTCGGACGTGTCCATGTCGATGCTGCAAATGACGTGGAGCGTCTGTTTCTCTCCGGCGTTCACCAAGTAGAATGCGGAACCGGCCGGAATTCTATACACGTCCCCGTTCCGCAGAGTTCTCTCGACGGCGTCATTTCTGTATATCGTCCCGAGTCTCGCTTCTCCTGCGAGCAATCAAACCGAGCCTTTCGAGTCATGCCCGTCACAATCCAAATTGACAGTGACCCCCGCATGGCAATCTGATCAACGATCAAAGCCCAAGTTTGTTTGAAGCAAAGCGACAATTGATAATGCAGTTAGACTTGCCTTTGCGGACGAAGAGGACCAAGCTGGAATCAGTATACTGAGGGATGAAGAGACTGCAAGGTTCCATGGTGACGAAGCCGATGCGCGTCGTCCTCTCGGCGCTCCTCCCACCCCTGAAGCTCCTCAGGACCTTCATCTCGCCGGCATCCGTGTGCACCACGCGCTTCCAGTCCCGCAGCAGGAACATGCTCTCTCCTCTCTCCTTCCTCTCTACCCTCTCTTCCTTCTCTCCCCTCCAGTCTCCTCCTCCCTCCTCCTCCTCGTGGCGGTGGTGGTGCTGATGAGCAGCAGCCATGCACGTCAGGCCGTAGCATACCACGGCGATGAGGAGCAAAAGGGTCGCTCTAGTTCCCATTGCAGAGTCGCTCTGTACACACACTCGATCAGTCTATCGCGCGCTCACTCACCAGCTCGCTCCGCCGGTTTCTTGCTGTGAAACTTTCTGGCAGCGAGCTGAAGCATATATATATATATGACGAGGGGGATCGAGAAAATCAAGGTTCGGCGACGCGAGAGTTTGTTTGATTTGCTGGGCTCCTCGGGATGGAGACACGTCCGTCGTCTGGCGAGAAATATACGACGATCGGTTTGCGACATGGACGAAGTCTTTGCTCTCCATGCGCGCGTCAGTTTCCTCCTTCCATATCTCTTCCGCTGCTGCCTTCGTTCCCCTGCTCCATTCTCTTCTCCTCCTTCGCCGCTCGACTTATCAATGGACGGGCCTCATGGAATTGGGCCTACGAAATCCTTACCCAAACCCGTTTATCCGAGCCTGTCCATTTTGACCGCGGGGCCTGAGCTGCCCCCATCAAGACGCTAGGCCCATTGTGATCTCCGAGCTTTAAACTAATGTTTAACGTGATTATCGAACTTTTAACTTATTCAATATGGTTCATGAACTTTTGATACATGTTCAATTTAAAATCCAAAGATTACATTGTACATTGAACTAAAATTCTGAGATTATTTCGCGTTATTTTCCCGCACATGTAAATGTTTTTTTGGTCGGTACTCTATAACTTATTTAGCGGATAAGCAATGGTATAGAATCCATACCCAAAATTAAAACCCTTGAATATGTAAATGTATATATTTTTTTTAATGCCGAAGATGTACGTTTTCAATTTTTCGTAAAACGCTTCTCGTGCCGTGCGAGAACGGGGAAAAACGGCAAAGAACAACTGAAGCGAGTTTGACAAGTCAAGCTCTAGACGAAAAGCCGAAAGAACCCCCGGGAGGTGGCGCACACAAACCGACGCCCGCCGGGGCACGACGGGGATTTCGCACATCGGGCTTCAAAACCACCACTCCTCCTGCTCCTTCCGCGCGAGGGAAGAAGCCACGATCTCACTCAACCTGTCCCCCACGCCCCCACGAAACGCCTAACTTCCCGGCGATTCCAACGGTCAACTCCCTCCGCGACGCGGGGCTCGGCCGCCCCGGTTGCGGGAATGACCGATTATCCACCCGAGCCCGCGCCCTATAAAGACCCCGCGCACCGCCGCATCCTCCCCCGCCGCCGCGCCGCTCCTCCTCCCGAGGAGATCCCGATCGAGATCGTGAGCGACGACGAGATGGCGCTCCTCGAAACAGCCGTGGCCGCCGCCGCCGCCCGCGTCTCTCTCGCCGGAAAGGCTCTGTCCCCTCCCGGGTTCCGGAGGAGCTCGCGGTCCTCCGTCGGGTCCGTCCCGGCCGTCTCCAGGAGGGGGCCGTCGGGCGGGTCGGAATCCGACTTCGAGGACTTTGGGAGTCGTCGCGGAGGTCCGACGGCGAAGGACGGGGAAGGAGAGGCTCGGTCGTTGTTGGAACGGTTCAGGAGGAACAAGGGCTTGTCTGTCACTGATATTACCCGCACGGTACTTTCCAAAATTTCCGCTTTTTCCCGATCCGGAGGTGACATCTCGTGTCCTGTCATCGTGTTGGCGTTCTTGTAGCTAATTTGCGCCACAGTCAAAATGCCTCGGGTTTTAATGTGTAGTTTAGACGAAATTCGTTAACGGGCTTTGCTAAAATATCAGTCTTTGGCCCACTAAGAGAATAATGGCATATTGTGAATCACGAATTGTTGAAGGAGTTGACCACGCAGTAATTTTTAATTATTTATTATTATTATTATTTTTTATCCAGGCTGTTTTTTTTTTGGGTAAAGATTTTTTATCCAGGCTGTTAATCTCACGGTTGATTAAGAATAGTCACATAAGCATTTCTCTTCATTAACTGTGGTTGTGTCTAGTTTGTTGTATCATGTTTGTGCCGGTATGAGCACTGTTCTGGCATGTTTGTGTAGTCTCTATGTCCTCACTGATGTTTCGATGTATTTGATGTCATGAGTGCTTGCAAATTTCAAATGTCTGCGTGTAGTTAATATGGCGACAAGTCAGTTTAGGTTGCAGGGAGATGAATACGGATATTGGGTTAACCACTGATGACTGAACATGGGCATTTGCAATCATCTGCTTGCTAGTTGTCTAAATACCCTGCCGCGCGATGTCGCTGTGAAAGGCTGAGTTGCTTTCTTTTATGATTCAAATAATGTATGGAATGGCTCGTTTTATAATCTATTGTCCTTACGTCTACTCAAGCTAAAAGCATGACTCTCCTAATTATGGATGTCGAACTATGTTAATTATATTTGCATAAATGGCAGGAATGGTGTGAAAAGCAGATGGAGTTTGATCTCCTTGTTGGGAAGAGGAGAACTACAAAAGCTATGAAAGCAGGTAGTGCTCGCCATGAGAAGCTTGAACAAGAGGTATGCGTCTTAGGTTGCTTCCTCTCTTTGCATGCAGAAAAACATGCTTGGACTTTTGGAACTGAGCCACAAACAGACACAACATCACGTTGAGTTTGTCAAACTTTTACTTGATAAACTTAAATTTATTGTCTATTTGCAGGTTGTTAAAAAGGTTAAAGTTCGTGTAAAATCTCCTGAAGATAGTTGGGCTACCAGATTAGTGAACTTTATAACAGGTGTAAATCAACTGTTGTTCGAAGGGTTAACTCGTGAATTGCCAATGTGAGTCCATGTGCCTGCATATCCATTTCCCTCTTGGGCTTCTCTCTTTTTGGTGGTTTTGACAAGCATATCGCTGCTGCATCTCTAACTAACTTAGTTACGCTGAAGAACATGGGCCTCTTTTATAAACTATGTCAAGAAAACGGTTCAATAGAAGAGGTAAACGCAATCAGTTTGTTTGCTTATTCTACTTAGGTTCTGTAAATAGAAAAGCCTGAAGTCAAAGAATGTGCAAATATGTTATAGAGTAAAGTATAAGCATCAGCTATATTTTGTTGACTTTTAAGTGAGTGAGTAGGCAGTGCACCGCTCTGATCACCAATTTTGATGATACCGAATGTTAAGAGTACTTAAAATTGGGTTAACCCAGATCACAATTCACCAAGGTTGTGATGGTAGCAACGGCCATGTGATGGCATCATTAACTGCTAGGACGTCCAATCTTCATGCTTGAACTAATCTGCAGCTGTATAGTACATCTTTTTGCCTCGAAAGATAAAATTTCATTGGGGAGAACCCAAATGGCTTTAACTTAGTTTTATTTGTTAAAATTAACTAAGAATTCTGTATTGGGTCTTTGAATTGTGAGTTTGTGTATGTATATGTACTCCTTGCTAATGGGTGATTGTTGCTTATATTTTCAGAATGTGCTTTTTACAAGATATTTGTATGGTGGGAGTGATTGATGAGGTTCGAATGGCTGTCTGTGGAACTGAGAGAAACCCAATACTGGTGGACATCAAAACTCGTGTCCGAAATTCACTTCCAGCTGAACCACAGAGAAGAAATGGAAGGTTTGTAACTTGAGGAATTATGAATGAATCCATTTGAATCTTCTATGCAAGTGTGGAAAGCTCAGTTGACTTGGAGTCTTGAGTTGAAGTCATTAAACACCTTTCTTTCTACTGATATTTGCAGGTTTCAGTTGATGTGCTACAAGCATATGTGGGATTTGTCAGTGAGCAAGAACTTCCCCAGTAAACAATTCTTTGATTATTTTAATTTGAACCCTCTTCGTATTTTATCTGAAGATATCAGGGAGAATGTTGCTAATGCAGGTTTTCCTGCAGAGGTGAAGAATCCTTTTACCTCGATTAGTTACTTCCAATTCGCAGAAAGCTTGTCTTGGTCCTTCTTACTGATGCATGATGTGCTTTTGTTAATGCTTTGTTTCTTAAAATGTTAAGATGGTAAGAGGCGCCTTAGGTTGTTAGGGGATTCACTGACCTTGCAAAGATGCACCTTTCTCTGAAAAGACGCGCATGCGGCATCTGGTTAGGTTTGTCTTTTGATTTGTGTTACTGGGACAATAATCAGTAGGATGAAATCACAAAGAACTTATTCATATTAGGAAAACTTTTCTTGCACGATGAGTTAGGAACTTTGAGTTGCTAACTTTTCCCCTTTAGAGATCATATTTGTTTTTCTGTTTGGTTTTCTTGCAGAACCTTGATGACATATTGAGATACTATAGGAACACATGTCCAATGCTACCTGTGGCTAACGATCAGCTGTTACTGAGGTATGTTGGATTGTGACTTGGCATTATTTCCCTCACATGCTTGGTGATGCATGAGTTTTGAGGTTAATGCTCTAGTAAAATCTATTAGGTTGCTCTGCATTGTTAGAAGTGCATAAAAGATGGCTTTAAGGACTGATAGAAAATCTGGCTGGCCGTATTCCGTGTTTAATATGATTTGAGTGTTTCTCTGAAGTTAGTGCATTTATTACATCGATATAAACAGGCAGAATTTACTTGAATTTTCACCTTTGAATATTCTTTCTATACATGACTTTTCACACAAGCGCACCTACACATGTCCATTCAGATTGTTTTTCCACCTTGTAGAGGCCTCTGGGTTTTGGACAACTGGAAAGTTTCACTTCATGCTGAAGCCTCTATAATATTGATCCCTGAGAAGTGCCTAGCTGCGAAGTTGAGCAGCGTAGAAATGATGATCTTAGTTGTTAATTCAGCTCTAGATGCAGCTAGAGTTCCCTTAATCTGCATTCTCATTTTTTTCCCACAAATGGCAAAAGACTCTTATGTGACCTACATGAAGCAGGTATGAATTACAAAAAGATCATTCAGTGCTTGGTGAAGATCTGTTCGCGTACGATCCAGACTGGTTTGAGAATGAAATCGGGACTCGTCTCGAGGTCTGGCATGGCGAACGTGAAGCAACGTACACTCCTGAGCAGGAGCGTTGGAAATGCAGCTTCTGCGAATATGCTTCGGTGTGTCCTGTGTGGGACATCGATGATGCGACTTCTGGATCTGTAGATTCCCGTCAGGGCAGAACATGATGTTAAAGAGGAATGTAGTTCTGTCATGCCATGTTCCCTACAGAGAAGCTGCTTTTGTCGAGCTTCTTTGTTCCATGCCTGCTTGCTGGGTTCAGTCTTAGAGTCGCCTTCTCCGGGCTTTGTTAATTTAGCAATTACTTGTATTTATCGTGTAACGATCAGTCAATCGTTGTTATGCAATTTTTAATTCATTTATCGAGTATTAGTTATTTTTTCGAGATATGAATGTTATTACTCTTTTATCGATCCGATCTATTGTTTATATTTAAAAACGAAATTTCGCTTTTCTATTCATCACGACACAGACTCATGATGCGACACATGATATAACTTTATTATGTGATCCTCATTTGATCAGTAAGCATCAATTTATTGATTAGTCATCTCTAAATTTCTTTGTCTTGTTGAGTTTAAATTCAAAAATATGAAAAAGGAAAGAGAATATTTTCAAAGAAATAGTTTATTTTGTCACTCCAAAACTTTAAAATCTTATTAATTTAAATATTGAAAAATATATAAAGCAAAAGTAAAGTGTTTCTCAAATACAGAAAATTCTCTAGACATCGAAATTCATTTAATTTCGAACCTAGCGGAATGTAAAAAGCTAACGATAATATTTTAGTTATGATAATTTATCGCTCATTTAAAGTATGGTTTACGTACAATTCGCTATATCTTTTGCTTTTAACCCCAAGGAAAGTAAACAGAATACAATATAATGCCAAATCCAAGTTTCAAGAAAAGTCAAATTGATCTATACTTGCGGTATATAATCTAAAATAAAGTATCAAAAGTTGAAAATCATTTTAGAACATAGCGCTTATGTTTATTTATTACTTGGAAAGGTAATTGAAATAATTCCAAATTACCTTGATTTGACAAAAAAAATTTTGTGAAATATAATAATAAGGTCAGAGTTGATGAACTTTAGCTTTTTGAGCTACAACTTTTTCATTTTATCTCAAAATTCAAGTAAGTTTTAAATAATTGATAACAAGTTACGGTTTTCATCCGATTTTTTTATCAAACTCAGTAACACTTAAGATGGATCTTTCCATGTATTTTAATTTCCCTTTTAGAGTATAAAAGCAAAGTGAAAAGACATTTTATATTCATCCTCCTTTCTTTGATACAATATTTGCATAAGCCTTGCTCTTTTTATTTCCTAACTAATTGTTTAGACACCCTGTATACAATTGATTAAAAAGGCAGAACTTGAGCCAAAATATTTGAAGAAAAACTCACATTCAATGATACAGTGTTTCTAGAATTTAATTTTCTGATTTGTTATTTTGTTATTTTCATTGCATTATTAGGTTGATATCATTTAAATAAGAGATATGTTCACTAAAAATTCTAAAACTAGTTACAAAAGTGCAATTGAGCCATGAAACTTACAAAAAGTGCAATCAAGTCTTAAAACATGTCAAATTGATTCAATTGAGTTCTAAAGTTAACATTATTTAACTTACTAGCAAAAATTACTGATGTGGCTTATTTTAATATTTTCTCCCTCATAAGTAATGATGACGTGGCTAAATTATGAAACATAAACTAAACTACGTCGTTTTACCCCAAATTTAATTTTTAATACTATTCTAATTTTTAAAAAAAGACCCACAAACCAACGGTGGCCACCGGCAGTTGTGGCCAAGAACTTGCCAATGGCCACCGTAAAGGGCCGGCAAAGGTCACTTGGGCCTTTTTGAAGCTTGACGACCCTTGCCAACCCCAAGCGATGCCTTTGTGAGGGCCTGTAGGCCCTGAAATGGGAGAGGGTGTGACCCTCACCCTAGATCTGATAGAGGGTGGCAAGGCCTTGCCCAGGGTCGCCCACCCCATTTGAGGGCTGATGACCCTCGCTCAAATATGGGGTGAGGATCGCGCCCTCCCCCAGATCGGGGTCTACAACCCCTTTGCCAAGGCATTGCCCTGGGCTGATGAGGGTTGTTGGGCTTCGGGAAGGTCCAAGTGACCTTCGTCAGCCCTTCTTGGCGATTGTGGCGGCATCCACCAGCGAGGTCTTAGCCATGGCCGCTGGTTTGTGGGTCTGTTTTTTTATTTTTTACTTTTAGCTTTTTCTAATTTAATTTATATTTTTTTAACTTTTTTTATGTGACGCTTATTGGACATCACCTCACCATCGTGTGTCTCAAGAAAAGTAATAAAATAAGATACATCAACAATTTCCGTTAGTAAGTTAGACGGTATTAACTTTTGGACTCGATTGAACCAATTTGATAAGTTCAAGAATTTGATTGTAATTTTTGCAAATTTTAGGTCTCAATTACACTTTCGTGATAAAATTTAGGACTTCTAGTACATATGTCCCTGTAAATAATAATGATGATTGTGACAATAATATTTAGGGATACTGTCACAAACAATACTCAAATTTTGGCTCAATGTGCAATTTAGTCTCGAAATTTTGAATTTGTTTAATGTAATCCTTGAACTTTAGTCTAATGTTAAATATAATCCCTAAAATTTTAATTTGTTAAATGTGATCCATGAACTTTTGATACATGTTCAATTTAGTCCATATAAAAATGTACAACATAATCCCTGAACTTGAATCAATGGAATGACTTCATTAAACATTTTTATAAATTTCAGGGACTAAATTGAATATGTACCAAAAATTTAGAGACCATATTAATATTAAATATTAAATTAAAGTTTAAAAATTATATTAAATAAATTAAAAATTTAGAGATAAAATTGAACCTTGAGTCAAAGTCTACTTAAAAACCAGTGAAGGTGGGAGGTACATTTATTACTATTGCACGATACGACGACGCTGCTCCTTCGTCAGCAGCAATCGCTCCCGTCGGAATCATCGATCGTCGAAACCCTTCCTCGCTCCGCCGTTGTTGAGCACGCGGCTACGGTTCCGGCGAAGCTCCTTCTCTGTCAGGGTGAGATCCGTTCTCGTTTCACTCGCCCCAATCGGAGTCTCTCATCTCTGATTTTTTCCAGTTCCGCATTCACATTTTGCTGCTGGTTCTGTCCAATGAACAGTTGCTGAGCTTAGCTCATTCACTGTAATGGCTGCTTCGACATAAACTGTAGAAATGTGCTGTTGTTGTCCCTTAGTTTGTGCTTAACTTGTCCTCGGATTCTGCGCACAAGAGGCTCGGTGGCTTATGCAGTTATGCGTGTGTTGTGCGCGACCGGTGTTCAGATGCGAGCGTTCCGTGTGTAATTTTTAAGATTGTGCTTCTTACAGAAGTTCAATCCGTGGTCCCTCTGCCTAACGTTGGAGCTGGCGAACGAACTCGCCCAAATCGGCGTTCTTGTAGTCCGCCATTTAGGGATTGAATTCATGTCCGGCGTGCGAATGAGCGACTGAGGCTTCCTCGGGTAGGAAGTGGATGGAAGATGCTCTTTTGGCCTTCCTTTTATTGGTGTGCAGTCTGAACAGTCATTCAAGCCCTTCGCAGATTGTTTTGGTGTAAACAGCCCTTCGGCATTGATGAAGGGTAGGGTCGTCCATGTTCTCCAAAGATCACTCAGTTGAGAAGGAAGCTGAATCCCATTGCTTATACTTTGCTGGTTCCTGAAATTGCATGCGGTTTCGCCCTTTTACTGTGAGAGACACCGAGGTTGGATATCTGAGCCCTCCTTTCTGTGGCATCTGCAAAATTGTGCTTAATTCTCTCATGACTTCAATATGACTGCTGTCGAAAAACTCTCTCGGTTGAATCTCCCTAAAACCATGACTTACTATCTGCATCCTGTTTTGTCATCAGCTACCCAACACTATAATGCTTCCTATCATGTATCCTCTCTCTATAATTCATCTAAGTGTAGGCACAATTTGACCCAAACCAGTGCCAACCTTTGTTGGAGAAATTGTCTAAATGGTTCGCATCACACCTATGGCCAATTTTCCTTGTACTCCTTATATTCATCTATACCTGCATCAAGATCTTTCAGAAGGAGAGCTAGTAAAAGATTAAAAACCAAGAGCAGACCTTCGCTTGATGAAGCCCGATTCAGATGGGTGCTTTCCCAACTCCCACCCAGATTTTCATCTGAAGAACTTTGCAATGTCATCACTCTCCAGGAGGATCCTCTAATTTGCTTGGAGCTTTTCAACTGGGCTTCTCAACAGCCTAGGTTCAGACATGACGCTTCCACTTATCATATCACGATAAAGAAGCTCGGTGTTGCAAAAATGTACGAAGAAATGGATGGTGTTGTTAATCAAGTATTAGCTGTTCCTCATATTGGGACCGAGCCTCTTTACAACTCCATCATATACTTTTTCACTGAGGCAAGGAAGCTGACTAGAGCAGTCAATATATTTAAGCATATGAAGAACTGCATGAAGTTGGACTGTAGGCCTTCAATTAGAACTTACAATCTTCTATTTGCAGCACTTTTGAGCAGGGGAAGGAATTCTTATGTTAATCATGTGTACATGGAGACCATAAGAGGCCTCTTTAAGCAAATTGTCAGTGATGGGATTGAACCAGACATCTTTACTTTGAATTGCATGATAAAAGGTTATGTGCTTTCCCTCCACTTGAATGATGCTTTAAGAATATTTCATCAGATGGGTGTGGTTTACAAGTGTCAGCCGAACTCCTTCTCATACAATTATTTAATTCATGGGTTATGTGCCCAAGGCAGGACAATAAATGCGATTGAGCTGTGTAATGAAATGAAGGAAACAGGGTATACCCCTAGCAGTAAGTCGTATAATTCACTAGTGAATGCTTTGTCTTTGGGTGGTGAAGTTGAGGATGCAGTGAATTGTTTGTGGGAGATGATTGAAAAGCAGATGTCAGTCGATTTTATCACCTATAGGACAATCCTTGATGAGATATGCCGACGAGGAAGGGTAGAAGAGGCTATGATGTTGCTGAAGGGCCTGCAAGAGAAGGATGTTCTGGATGTAGATACTTATAGGAAGCTTCAATGTGTGTTTGAAGATGATTCAGATCATAGAAATGTATTCAGGTAGGGATGTCGTTAGCTCTTCCATCCTTCTATTTCATTTCATGATATTTCTAGCACCCATGTCATATTATCAGGGAGAAATACCTTGTCTTTCTATTGAAGGTTGATGGCTGTATAGTTCCTTAAATCACTCTGTAGTCCTAAGATGAGAAGATCTCAATTCCTTTTGGTCTTTATTACCATTTTGTTGTACTTTTTCTGGACCATTTATTTAAATGGATATACTGCACAGCTGCCCAGTTACCATTGCACCATGATCCTTCTGCTTTTGATTAATAACCAGAGACAGCGCTTGGATAACCAGATCAAGATGCTATCTTAATTAAGTGCAGACTTTGCTTTTAAACTATTTCATCTGGTCAACCCTTCAAAGACTATCATAAATCCTTTTGCACTTTTCCATTGATTCAATTATTTGGTCTCATAAAGCATGGATACGATGAAGAACAAAATGAGAATACTACTTATCGTTTTCTCTGAGCCCATTTATATGGTGCATGGTGACAGTAATGGATCAGGCAATTATCTTTAGATCAGAGCATTGCTTTCTTTCTGTATGTGCTTATCTGTGTATGTATTGATGTCTGCAGGAGTTAAATCGTATGTCCCGCTCTCTTCCTTCTCTGCTTGTTTGTTAGAAGATCAAGCTGCAATTCGCTTCCATTATCCGGGATAGGAGTGGAGTGTGCCTCTATGATCAACATGTCAATTCTTAGGCATGTGAATATTCTTGGTTCTATGAGGTGCTTCTCATCATCTGGACCCCAAATACTGAGGACCGGAGATATCTTAAGGCAAAGTAGAATATTCTCTGATGAAGACATTATTGATTATTCAAAAGTGAGCCATGATTCAAATCCTCTTCATTTTGATGCTGAAGTAGCTCGGAATTCAGGATTTGAAGACCGACTTGTCCATGGGATGCTTGTTGCTGCATTGTTCCCACGAATTATTGCCTCTCGCTTCGTAAGTTTATTTCAATACTTCTTTTTCCTTTAGTTCCTTCTTTTGATTGTTCGTGATTCTTGTTGTCGGATACTAGAGGAATCTTTGGTCATGGTACCGGTACGTTATGCATGTATAGTGGCAGAGTAACTGCTTCTTTAGCATTAAATAGGCGAGGCAGGTCCATGTATTCTACCCATATGTTGATATAGAAAATCTGGTAACAGGTGGTTATTGCTTCAGGTGCATCTTAGGTGATGGATGTGCCTTGTTTTTTACCTGAGCCAATGGTTAAAATGGAGCGCTCCAAAGCATTTCATAGTTGTTCTGCAAGATGACTCTATCAAAGTAATATAGCGCAGAGCACAAGGATGTCTGAATTTGATTTAAGGTTTATGTGCTCTTATCTGAGATACCTATGTTTCCTTGCATGTATTGCTGATCCATAGCCTGGAGCCATCTACGTGTCCCAAAGCTTGCAATTCAAGTGGCCTGTCTATGTCGGAGATGAGGTCATGGGGGAAGTACAGGCGGTCAATATCAGAGAAAGCAAGAAAAAATATATGTATGTCAAGTTACTTTATTAAATTGCTCTATTCTTGTGAGGCTGGGAGTAATTCAGGTAAAATTACGTCATGCAGGGTCAAGTTCTCGACAAAATGTTTCAAAAGCGGTGAGCTTCTAGTTATCGATGGGGAGGCCATAGCGATTTTGCCTCAACTTGCCTTGGGTTGAATTTCACTACTCTGGCTGCTTTGAGATGGTAGCTGAATGATATTGATTGGATACATGAGCTATCAGTCCGACGTTGTGACTACTTTATGCACCGCGACAGACCTGCTAAGTCTTTGTCATGGTGTTGTCCATAAAGATTATTTGCCTGGTTGTTGTTGATTTTGCTATGTTGAACAAGTCAGACTCGCAGCGAGAAAGATCAGAGTAGACTCCTTTTTATTTTCTTTTTGCATCTTCGCTTTCCAATCAAGACGTGTAGTTTGCTTGTATGGAAATCGCCAGCTAGAGAATGACCTACCTATTTACATTATCCATAATGATGTAATACCGAGCCTATTTAGTATGAGAAATGGATATCGATAGCTATCCATTTATTAAAAGAACTTGTCACAGAAATTAAGATACGCGCACACTTTAACTGTCGCCAGAAATGAATTCAAACTATTATGTCCGATGGCACGAGATTTGATACTGCACGAAACGGAACTATCTGAAGAAGTGCAAGTAAGCAATTTTCTTTCATCAAATTTCAGAAAGTAGACTCTCATCTAGTTGACAGATACAACGATGCATTCTACGAGCTTACTAAACTCGTCTCAATTTGCTTCAAATTATACAAAACGAGAAAATTTACCCAACAGACCTATACAAAGTCCCTCGGGGGCGACAAAACTTTTGTGAGAATTTCCCCTCCAACACGTGCAAAAATAAGGGAAATTAACTTGCCTAAAAGAATTGGAGCGGACCAGATATGGTAACCGGAGGATCAATTTCTACTTGCGTAGCCTTCCCCTCCGAAAGCAAGGAGGGCAAAGCGTTGGCCTCCTTGGGCGGAACTCCCTCTGCTGTCCATATAGTAATATGCGGCCACTCGTTCTTGGAGGTTATGACTTCCCCGTTGACAGCACCAAGGCGAGCTTCGAATGCAGCCATTTTGTCATTGAAGAGCAAAGCCGTAAGATCCACAGGGACATCTTGATCGATGTGGAGGCCATAGCTAGCTACAGCTGTAACGCCATGGCTTCTCTTGTGAGCAAGAGTGACGTGAGCCTTTTGGAGGCTGCCGTCCAAGTGTTTGTCTTGCAGGAAGGTTTCTACGTTTGGGTGCTTCTCAGCCAACTGGTTGGAGTGAGCATGGAGTGAACATGGAGAGGACAGCAAAATTCTCAGTAGCAAAAGATAAACACATTTAATATGCAAGACTTGCGTAAGGTAATGAAAGATGAGGCACAGCCAAGAGTACTTGGCAAAAATGCTTTGTCTAGCTTACATCATTAAGAAGAATTTGTATGTGTGTTACGGGTAAGCTAACAGCTGCAAAAACGATTGTTCCAAGCTTCCTCTTCTCAGTACTAGGCGCTGTGTAATCACCTCTGACAACTTTCTTCAGTTGTTCTGATACTTGATTAACGGCAAAGTCAAATGGCACCTGGAGAATTGACATCATAGGAAAAACATGTTTCACACTGTTGAGAAGTGGAATGGGCAGAGGATGCGAAGGGACAAGAGACAGTATAATGACCTGAATAGAGTTGAGATAATCGGCATTGCTGAGTAATGTCTCTCGCAATTGCTTTTCCCAGTTAGACCACTCCTCTGCATAGGTTCCTTTGTTGGACTCCAATCTACACATGCAGGACATGTAATGCACCGAGTCAAAAGAGAGACAAATGCATAATCAGTCAGTACACCAAAAGACAAGACACCGACTTATCTCTTGGAACAAACATTGAGAATGTTCATGCAGATGTAGAAATGCTAGTAATGAGGCTCCACCAGTTCTTTATACAATTTAGTCCACCAATGCTCAGAAATGAACATCAGAGAAGTGAGAGTTTGCTTGTTCAAAAGAAGAACTATACTATTTTGATCTACTAGATTGCAACTTCTATGACCACAAAACGACTACAAAGGAGCACAATATGAAACCAATCTAGCCATCTATTGGTTAAGCAGAGCCATAGAAAGGTCTAACCTCCCGTGCCTCCTTGCATGAAGCTTGTATAGATTAAGTCCCTCCTCCAAAACTGATTCGACTGGACCAGGTAGAGGACTCCTGCATAAGCAAAGCAAAGTGCAGCATCGATTTAACTTTCTGGCAAGATCTAGAGAATGTTAGCGACCTTGACATGGCAAACATTTCTGATGTGCGAAGAACTTGTTCCCAGATTGTCTACCCCCCGCTTTCTTCATCAACCAACTCCCCCACCTCTCTCTCTACTGAAGAAAAGAAAGAATCTGAACATGCAACAAAACCACACTGTTGTAATCGACCCTCAAGTGGTCTAGCATGATTACATTATCCCACATGAATCTTATGTGACTACATGATGAGTTATAACAAGTGCAACCCTTGTCAATGGCTTGCAACCTTATTTATGCATTCCACTGCTCTAATTTTAAGTGTCAGCCAAAAAAATGGTGTTACGATAAGACAAGAAAAATGTGTCACAGTCAATAGGGAGATTTTACCTATCAGATTTCAGCAAGGGCATCTTCACAATTGAGCCAAATCGTTCAACTAGTTCACTCTCAAACTCTTCACGACTCTGAAGCATATCAACACAGATCAGCGAATACCTCAAACAGTCTCATTGACATCACACTAAGAGAAACTCCAAGAAGTTTATCTAGAAAAAAGCAGAATCATACCTTACCCTCATAAAGGTGATAAAATATTAGAAGCACATAACCAGCATTTGGAGATGCCTTGTCAAGATTACCCTTCCAAATTGAAAAGCATAAAATAATGCATCAGTAAAAGATGATAAAGGGTAACTATTCTTCTAAGCGCTTCAACAAGTTACAAATTCTTTACCGGATGATTAACCCGCTGAAGCACACGGAACATGAACACAGCTAATGCATCGAGAGAAAATGGATTCGAATCAGTACCTGCAAAAAAACCATGATTAGTTCTTTTGGGAACAGCAATGAGAGAGAATTGAAACCAACATCAAACGATTCATATCACCCAACACACTTGAGAACAAACTAACATACAAGATTGCACGAATTACACTTAGCACAATCTACATGGGCAATCATAACAGCTTACTATAGTGTGCATGCAGAAATAAATGAAGAGACGACAAGAACAAAGCAGTAGAAATTATTGAAGCCCTGCATAATTCACCAGTCAATCTAATGAAGCAAATGCAGAGCAAAAAGGACATTTAAGACTATGGTGAAAATGTTCCAATGATGCTCTAATTTTTCCTTGTAACATAAACCATGGAACTATGGGGAAGAATCACATTACTGTGATTTCCTTAATGGAAACTACAAAGCAACAAAAAAAGCATATGTATTAAGTAAAAAGCTTCAAATTCCTACAATGAGGTACGACCAACCTAGAAAAAATACAGGCACATTACTTGTGCAAATGGATTTGAACTCCTGATTCCTAAAGAACCAAGATGATCACATGCATTTTCTAGGCCATTTTATAGGAAAATAAAAAGTCCATGAAGAACCATATTATCTTCCATTAAGGTTTCATTTGTTTCTCGGAAAATGAATGATTTGAAAAATATTTTCTTAAAAATGATCGTTTGTATCGCTTGAAATAATTAGCTAATAAAAAGTGTTTTCATTATCGATAACAATTTATGTCTAAACATTTTGTGGTTCATAAAAATATTTTTCATTTATTCATTTTTGTAAGAGATATAAGCAATCATTTTTAGAATAATGTTTTCCAAATCATTCATTTTTCACGAAGCAAATGGAGCATAAGTAGAAGAATAGTCTAGTAAACTTGTCTCGCATATATCGGCAACACCAAGAAAATCACCGTGCTTCAAGTGCTAAAATGAGGGGGAAAAGGCAAAAATTTATTTTCAGCTGGTTACTTGTAGTATGGAGGATGTGAGGAGAAACAAGAAGTCACAAGGAGCTTTACTTTAGCCAGAAGGAGGTATTTTAGAAGCTACGCTATATTTATGGATTTGGTAATAACAAAAAGTATATGTTGCGCGGTTACCAAAAAAAAAAAAAGTATATGTTGCTGACTCCTTATTAGGACATTCGTACTGTTGATCTGAAGAACCAATTACAACCATTTAGAGGAGCGGATACTGCCAAGTAATATCCAGATATTTCGAACAGCTCTATGTATATTGAAGTGTTTATCTAGAGAGAAAGCACAACCTTCAGAATCAGGTATAACTGGAACTGCCGATGATTTGGTGCTCCTGCACATATCCTCAATCTGAAACAGCAAAACAAATGGACCAAACTGAGACATGTATTTTTCCTTCGCTAATGAGGTTTTAAGAGGAAAGAAATTTAAAGCACCTATGACGAACCATGATCCCAACTAACGAACCATCTAAGCCTACCCCCCAAACCGCAAACCTAAGAAATAGCGCTATGCGTACCCGAATCCATACCAAGTACCATAACGAACCATGATCTAGGTAACATTGGACTTGACTCACGTTTTGATGCTCAAAACTCGACTCTAGCAAAATCAAGTATTAAATTTCCAGCTAAAGCTCATCTCTAAATAGAAAATTGAGATATTCGAATTCGATTTGATTACAACAAGCGTGTGTGGATATGCTATTCTTCGAAGGATTTAGGAGTCTATTTTTACATTATTAGATATCTTTGATGAAATAATAGAAGTTCGATCAAGTTAGTGAGCTTGTTGAACTGAGTTTGTGGCACTCTTGAGTTCAACTGAAATCAAACGAATCAATCTCGAGGAATCATTGAAGTAGGAAGTATTCACCAGTAGCTTGACTCAGTTTTGACCCTAGCATAAATTCCCATGGTTAACCGTAATTGCAGAGCTCGCCATTGTCAATGGAAAGGAAGTCTATTTTTTACCCTAGTTCTCTGTAGGAGCGAGCAATAAGTGAAACGACATCAATATACTGACTCAGTAGAAAATGAAGAAAAGAACAAACTGTAGACTATAAAATCATAATCTAAAGGGAAAACAGAAAGAAAATCACCAGTCTCCAAACTTCTTCATTTGGAGCATTCTTGTCTGCTAGCATTATAGAATGGGGTTTTCTCCTGCGTTCATCAGCAACTTTCTGCCAATACTTCCCTACACATATGCCCATACAGAGAAATAAACTTTCAAAAAAAGTATAGGGAAAAAAAATTTGCATCCATAATATTGGCTTGTAGTAAGATTCTTTCATCCGGAATTGTTCCGACAAGAGCACATGAACATTTTAAGGGAAGTATGGTGTACAACGAGGATCAGAAATTCATGATAATTTGAGTTAAGTATAGTAAGCCTATACACCACGACAGATTATGCTTGAAGCTTGAACTTCTGTCAAATAAACAAATTGTCAAGCAAAGTGACACCATAAATAGCGGAGTGAAGTGGACAACCAATCCAACTACCCTGAGCAGTCAATCTTCTTTCAGCTAAGTTAATTTACTATTTTCCACTTGAAAAATCCTCTCTTGCGATGCTTCACTTATTATTCTTTGTTGCCAGGCTTAGGTGAACAGGCCTAGTCCTTCGTCATATTTACAGGGCCAGATGGGCACAGATATTGAGAGGCCACTCTTTATTTTGACTCAAGTCGATGGACACATTGCGAATGGTAAACAGCCAAAATTATACCGATGAAGAGCACTGAAATCCAAATGAGGTACGGAAGCATAAGTTTGATGACATCCCAACAATGTTCAATACCTTTAACAAGGTCACCCATTAGACTATGGACCGGCCGATCATCCCCAAGACCACCTGGGGCACTCAATAGTTCCTTGCACATGGCTGACTTAGCACAACCAGGTATTCCTGAGATATGATGAATCAAAACATAATGACCACATCTGAAGTAACAAATTATCCATGAAGAATTATAAGATGAGAATTTTTGGAGACCAATTTATGTTTGCTCAAACCAATAACTAATTGATATTAGTTATTAAAAAAGAAAGAAATCATAAAGTGGTGCTGCAACTAAGACAAAAAAAAGATCTTGCAGAAACTGGACATATATAAAACTTCTGAGAACTCACAGGCTGAGATAGGATCTGATTGTTAAAGAGGCTAACATTTCATAAAATTTGCACTAAAGCAGCACGCTTTTGCTATGATAATATGCCTTAACAAAGAAGAATGAGGTATTGTTATTGAGATAAACACCAAACAGTTCTGCCAACCCATTCACAAATGAATACAGAACAATAGATGTATAACTGGCCGCAGACTCAATTCAGCTGTTGTGTGACCAAAAGTACCTAAAACTCTTGTTGCGGAGGATTTTTCGAAATTCTTAGTGAGATTCTTTCAACATAGAGAATATAATTACCAACGGGAGCAAAATGCTGCTCAAGTGACTACACATACATCAACAAGAAAATACAGTTCTAGCTCAAGAGGCGCTTCATGCAGCCCAAAGGCCAAGACAATTGTAGAGGGAAGACTTATCTTTAGATGAAAGAAGGAACGTCAATTTAAAATACTTAAAGAAATCATTGAACATTTATTGGCAGATTATTTAAGAACTTAAAACAAAATCATAAGGATCCCTCCCTCAAAGTACCTAAAACTCTTGTAGCGAGGATTCTTCAAAATTTTTAGTGAGATTCTTTCAAAATAGAGAATATAATTACCAACGGGAGCAAAATGCTGCTCAAGTGACTACACATACATCAACAAGCTAGCTCAAGAGGCGCTTCATGTAAGCCCAAAGGCCAAGACAATTGTAGAGAGGAGACTTATCTTTAGATAAAAGAAGGAACGTCAATTTAAAATACTTAAAGAAAACATTGAAAGTAAGGATCCCCCCCCCCCCTACCACCCCCCCCCCCCCCCAACACACACACACCCCCATATAAGCAGCAAAGACAAACAAACCTGGAAAAAATACAATTAGACCATGATCCTTCACAATAGAGTCTCTGGCAGAGGGACTAGAACTTGGTGGTGCTACTTGTCGATCAGTTTCCAGATCACCTTCTTCATCCCTGCCTCCTTCAATAATAGCAAGAAAATCTTCGGCCCTCACAAAATTTCCAGCAGATCCTATTAAAGCTTGATTGTCCAGACTGCGTTTTGCGTACTGTTCTAGAAAAGGTTCAGCCTCACTGAGGTATGTTGATGATGATAACTGTTTATTTCCGCACTTTCTTCGGATATAAACAGCCCTGAAGATCACTAAATGTGAGAAATCCAAATCAAAGAGATCCTACAAAAAGTTGCTGAAATATTACCATTCATCTAACATCTTGCTGAGTTGTCTCTGTTTTCCAGGTGAAGTTCCCCATATCGTCATTTGTCTGTAGTGTCAAAATAGGACATTGTTTGGTAAACATGCTTGTACAAAATCACTCAAGTCTTTACTCATTGATCTGATCATAATAAAACTACGTGCTTGATACCAACAATACTCTTGCTCACTGGGATGACACTTTCATGGAATTGCTCCCTATTACACAGGGTCCTTATCATACTAATAAATAATCAGTTGATTAATCAACATATTGTAATCAAATGAATGTAATTTGTCAAATGTGCACTAGCTATCGCCCTGTCCCAAGCACTTATTCTTCACTGTATGGAGCAGTGCTCTCAACATATTTTCAAGACACCATTATTCAAGAATACTGCACTTACCTTTGGTAGTAGGCCTTATATGCGGCTGGACCCTGCTTAAAAAGTATGGACAAACCATTGCGAATCAAAAACGTCCGGAGCTGCAGAAGAAATTCAGAATGATGACTGTGAGATTGTGTTTAAGCAATTTGTGTATCGGATTACTACTCCATCACTGTGCACAAAAAACGGATAATCATCAATCTTCCCTATAAATAAGCCAAAACTAGTTTGGTCAGAATGCAATACTGAAAATATGGCCCCAGTACAAGTTCAAAGCCACCTAAGAATTCTGAATCAAATACGGAATCGACTCTGTATGGTGTCCAAAATGTTTTTATTTCAATCAAAGCAGATACTCAATTCGGAACCAGAGAAAAAATATGGAAGCATTGGACTTTGCAATCTCATAAAATTGGTGTCAACCATATCATCTATGCAGTGTAGAAGTTAGTCTAAACACCAAGTTGGAGTCAGTAGAGTGTCGAACTTAATAAAATTCAAGCCTCATTGCACTCCTAGTTGAGTTTTAAAGATATTAGTGTTTCATAATAACCAAGCTTATAAGCATAATCTTATTTTTCAATTCTGTATACATTGATATCCAAGTTCAAGTTCACTGTTTCTGGTTACCTTGAGGATAGAGTATAATTTACTTTTGGATAATGCATCTGAGTCCAGTTGAGCTTGAGCATGTAAACTCATTGAGCCAAGCCTCAAATTACTCAACTAAGTAACAAGTCCTAATAATTGAGTCAATTCTGAGATCGAGAATTGCCGAGTAGACTAAATTCACCGACAGCTCAATCTTTACCACCCCCGCAACTCAGAGCAGCTTTCTAAATGTGAAGGTACAGAATGCCACTAAACATCTATTGCTTCAGCAGCAGACTAAGTTGTAGAACTCAAACGATAGAAGACACCACTTTGGTATAGAGATGAAACTTGATGGCATATTGGTTTTTTGAGAAGAGTCGGAATAAAAATCATTACCCCATTGAAACCAGGGGATATCTACTAGTAAACTAAACTTGGATTATATGCTATCTGCTGGCATATCGTAAGTTTATATGCTCCCCTAAACCTTGCACATAGGGGCCTTGCGCACTACCATTTTTTGTACGTTTCCTATATAGAAGGATATCCAAACTACAGGAAAAAAGCAAAGCCACCACATTTTCCACAACACCTCTTGAAAGCTGCTTTAACAAAACTAACCATTTTGATTTGCAACCAGATACAACTAAAGATAAAGACAATTTTCAGTAGACTTGTGCAAAAACAACGCGTACCTTATAGGTTAGAAATTTCAGTTTTATCATTAAGTTTGCATCATCATCCGCCAAACTATCCTTTGGGGATGCAGCAGTACCATTAGTATTTTCTACAATATCCAGATTGCTATTTGCAATTTCAGCAGCTCGTTCTTTATTTGCCTTGAATAAATTAATGTCGACAAAAAACCCTGCAAGATATAGCAGAATTCAAGATTAACCTCTCGTCGACAGCTCTTTCTAGTGTATAATACTTACGAGTTAGGATGCACGGTAAAATAAGAAAGGTAGTGTGTATTTTTTTTTTTTTGGGTCAACAGGTAGTGTGTGTATTGAAATAGCATGTTTTTACCTCTATATAGTGGCCACAATCCCGGATTGGACCTGAAGATCATTTATTCACACTATTACACACAAAATTACAAATAAAATCCATTAACCAAGAGCAGGAAGGTAGGCTTGAACTTGACCTCATCTCTTTTTGGTATCTGCGGAAAGTTGAATCGCTGTGAACATGAATGACCAATTTGTAGAAAAGATTTTCACTTGATATAGAGTTGATTTTGTGAAAATTGTGATAGCATTTAAATGCAGCTGGATAGCGTCTTTCTCTCATTAAGCGAATCATTTCCTGGTTTGACAGAAGAATGAGTGTCATCAAACAAGAAAGCAAAATCCTACACAGCAAGCAGAATTTTGCTGCAGAGACAATTCATTTGACTGCAGAGTTTCACCTGCAGCTTGGTAGTAGAGTAGTCAGCAGGCCGTGATTGCAAAAATTTTGCCACAACAGATCGGTCTGCATTTCTTGAATGGTTATCGCCTGTTTCATTCCCAAGCCAGTCTAAATGATCAGGACAAAAGGAGGTACCCACACCCTTAAGGAGTGCTTTCATTTGCTGCAATTAAATTTGGATAGTAAAAAAAATCATCAATATGCTCACATCATCAATGTCACCTAAGCGACGGTGTTCAGGAATATAAGGCTTAGAGTATACTCCAACTTGGACAAATTCAATCTCACCTGTTTCTCATCTGTCCTATTTGCCGCACAAATTTCTCTAAGGCTGGGTCCCAGATCAAGATGATCTGACATAAGAAGCAAAATAAAAATAAACTGAGAATATCATTGAAATTAGGCAATGTTCTGTTGATTTCAGCAACAACTGAAAAAGACTGCATTTGAATATAATTTGAACAAATGTGATTGCAACTCTATTCAATTTTACGTCAAGAGAACAAGATTGCGTACCTCCTTCATTTGGTGGAGGAGGGAAGTCCTTCAAGACTTCTTCCATATGTTTTGAACTCTCGGGGCTTACAATTCGAGCCACGAGACCCTCTAAGATTTCACCTTGCACATTGATATGATCTATTGATCCTGCACAGAATTCCAAGTCACCGATAGTTCCCCAAGGAGAAAGACATCAACCAAAGTGATTAAATTTTAAGATGCAAATAAATGATCTCAGATAAAAGGACAATTATAACATTAGAAGTCTAATATATATAATTTCTTCTGCAGTCACAAACAAAAAAAAAATTGTAGGTGATAAAAGCTTTGCTATACCAAGAGTGGTGAAGCTTAAATAATGTACAATAGCAACACCAACCTGCTCTTCAGCATTACCTGGTACAGAAACATCTGCAACTTCATTAAGAGCCTTACAAACAGGTGTTGCTGTTCCTTCTTCACATAAAGCGTCATAGGCAGCAAAAAAGGATGTCACTGACTTCCTAAAATAGAAATAAAATTTGTTTGGCAACCCAAATTAGCAGACGAGCACTTATGACAAGGGATGCTTGAGTTCAAAGCATTGGACAACCAATCAAAAGCAGAAGAGAGAAGAAGCTGAAGAAATCACAAATTAGTCTAGTCTACCTACAAAAGTCTTTGATTGAAGAATTTGTAATTCGATTTCTTTAAATATGTACTTTTGTCTAATTTCAATGTAGATGTATTTCTGATCTGCTAGTTGATTTCTTCCGCATCATTTGCTTTTCCTTGTTTCATCAGTTCACCAATACATCAAATAGTTAGTACACAAATCATTGTTTTCTTATTCCTTTTTTTTTCTCATTTATTATTTTGCTTTCTCATAAAGATACATACTATTTTCTAATTTCATTAGTCCACTAATTCAATTGAGATAACTTTGATTAAAGAATTCGAGATTCCTTTTCTTTGAGTGTGTGCTTTTTTTGACTAATTCCCATATTGAATACAACCTCTGAATCTTTCCCACGTCAATTTTTACAATTCGATTTTTTCTTTAAGTATGTATTATTTGCATAATTCCAATTTAAAATGTACTTCTGAACTTCTAATTTATTTCTTCCACAGCATTTTCTTTTCCTTATTTCATCAGTTCACTAATCCAATTGAATAGTAAGTTCACTAATAATTTTTTTTTCCTTGATTTAAAGATCTACTTGAACCTAATTGTATGCAGAGTCAGTGAGTAATTCATTCCGCCTATAGTAAAGTTTAATCAAATGAGTGCTATAAGCCACAAAATACATATTAGCCATCAAATGGTCCACCCACTACAAATTCTCCATCTTAAGGAGCAATTCCCTCCTAATATTATGAAGACACTTTTGTTCAAAAGTAGTACACTTATCTTAGGGAGTAGGCCTTAACTTCAGTCTTGACATGTTCTAGAGTATTGATAATGTTTTCTTTTTCAAAAACTAAAAAGGAAACATTTATAAGATGTACCACTACTATATCAAAAAATTAGGGAGAAAATGAATGTAAAAAGTCTAAAAAATTCTCCAGCAGTATGTTCAGTAACCCAAAATACCCAAAATGACGGCCCCTATTTTCTTTTTACATTGAAAGAATTAGACTTTGAAAAGCCTTGCTGTTTCTCCCCCTCCAAATAAGCCAAAAAAATTTGCTGGACAAAAAGAACCAATTATAGATCTTCTCTCTTTGTTGTTTACAAAACAAACTCCTTCCCAAGAGCAGAGCTCTTCCCTAACAGGAGAAGCTTCAGACCAGTGAATACCTAAAAAACTGAGCTTTTCTCAGTCCGGGACAACGACTTCAGATATGGTCGACTACCTCAGGTGTGCACTTACACTGCATCTATATACAAGGTGAAAACTCTTCTTTGAAGACTATGCTGTTAGAATTGTTAGAATACTCACTCACAATTATCCTCATGACTTTTACATCAAGTACACAAACTAATAGTCAGTTTATGTACCACATAAAGAACTCCAAATTCATCCCCAAAGCCTTTATGCACTCTATATTGAGCATAGCCAAAGAAAATCCATTAAGTATAACTGTTTGGTATGGCTTGCGTATTAGTTAGATACTAACCTTTGTCCAAGTCAAACACCATTGCTACAATGATACAGAAACATAATGTCTATTTATTTATAACACCAAATAGGATGTGAAACAACTGCTAGCATGTGCAAATCTTTTAAAGTGCATAAAAAGATGCAATGCATAAAGAAATATTCCAGATATGCATTGCGAACTTATATCCAGACAGGTTAAACTTTTAGGAAAAAAATGGATATTTCACATGATATGAAGCTTATGTCAAAAGTTTGAATCTCGCACTCCCTCCTATTGTTAGTTCATGTGTTCTAGTCTATAGCTATCTAGTGGCATATCCTATCTCTCCTGTGAAGGTCCATCTTACAAGCAAACGGGAATGTTAAGAAATATGCTAACATTCATTGGTATCCCATATTCAAATAGTTTAAACTATGGCGGAGAACAGTCATTTCACTCTATGCAAGATGATGTAGTTTTTTCCTATTAATTTTTTACTGAGTGCAAATTATTACTACAATCAAATAGGCAAGAAGATAATATGTGTAGAACGTAGGATAAACTGTTCAATTGATAAATCCACAATGTCTAATAATTAATCAAAGGGCAATTAGTTATGTGAACATACCTTGTTGAGAACAACCATACATGGTTGGTAGGGAGACGCCATTTTCGACAAAACGCAATAACTTCAGAAGTGGGGTAGAATTTAGGCTTGCCACTTGCCAATTCAGTGACTGCGGTAACTACAACTGTTGAAGTAACAAGAATGGTTTGACAAAATAATCAACTTTGCATACTTTTCTACTTCGATGAATGTTGAGAATAGACATAATGACCAAAACAAACTACTGAATAAAGAAAACTATCCATCGCAAAGTCAAGTTCTTCACGATGAAATGGTAAGAAAAAGTAACTCTTAATGAACCATTTCTTTTGGAGAATTCTATCAATAGGAATAGATATATATACTTCACTATTCTATCTAAAGAGCTATCCTTGCAAAAACTACTTTCACACAAGGATCAATATATTTACGGAGGCATGATGTAACAGAAAGACATGAAATGGAACTTTTCAATAAGATTTGAGACTATAGTAATGGCAGATGATGGAAAGTACGACTCATGGGCAGTCGATCTCTAAACATCAACCATAACCACAATTAAAAAGTAAAAGCTTTTCAGCCCCAACTCATTGTATGACTCCAAGAACAGAAGGACACGCATAGTAGAAATAAGAAAAGAAACGTACAAGCAATCAACCATGTATTCAATAACAAATTTTTAAAGATCCAAATATAGAACACATACATCCTAACAAAGAACCTCAAAGTAGAAAAGGAGTAAAAATGATACCATAATCTTCTCGGGGTCGCTGCCCGTGGTCACCCAAAACAGCTGTTACCAGCTCCATAGAAATACACATCCTGTTTTCCTGGAATTATTGAAGAAAAAGCTGTTGGAAAAGGTAAAGCATACTATAAAAAATTTAACTACAGAGATCATGTGCCAATGCTGTGAACATCAATGAACATTGCTAACTGGAAATCTCCCACATAGTCGGGATCCTAATTTCCATATTACAGGTACAGGATATTCGTGAACTTGAGTGGTTGCTTGTTTACACTAGCAAACTATTTCATTTCACTTATGTCCATATGAGCACAACTGCATTTGTGGTGTACACAGTAGTGCACGCGCGCTCTTTGTTGAGAGAGAGAGAGAGAGAGAGAGAGAGAGAGAGAGTTGAATCATTTCGATATTAAGGTCCGTCTTTTTCAATTTCTTAACAACTTATGACGTTCCTCCAAAATGAAAATGTTATTTTAAATTTAGAAAATATGTAATTTTCACGAATGAATTAAGATTCTTAAAGATTTGAAATTTTAATATAAATAAAGGAAAGTCAAATTAAAAACCCTTGAAAGTATGAGCACCAAATTAAAAATAAAAGACCCCAATCACCTAATTGGTGAGAGTTTTAGAACTTGAATCTCTAACACTTCTTTCTTTCACTTATGCAAGTTTACGGTCTAGGGACTAGACAATGCAAAAGCTTGACCTGAAGATTAAGTTCCAAGCAGCCCAATTGCATAGAAAATACCCACAAAAAGAAATGGAGAGGAGAAAAAGACCTCGATCCTTATATTTAAATTTAAAAACCATGTAATTTCACGAAAATGAATTAAGATTCTTAAAGATTTGAAATTTTCAATATAAAATAAAGAAAAGTCAAATTATAAACAATTAAAAGTATAAGCACCAAATTAAAAATAAAAGACCCCCTAATCACCTAATTGGTGAGAGTCTTAGCACTTGAATTTCTAACACTTCTTACTCTCACTTATGCAAGTTTAAGGTCTAGGGACTAGTCACTACAAAAGCTCAACCTGAAGATTAAGTTCCAAGCAGCCAATTGTATAGAAAATACCCACAAAAAGAAATTGAGATGGGAAAAAGGCCTCGCATCAATCAATGAATTTTATCCCAAAAAACATGGTAGTAAAGACCTACACGGATTTTTGCGTTCCCGTGGAAATTACATGGGAAAAGACTTAAATTTGGAATTCCAGATATTCATCTAAATTTTGGTTGAACATCAAGGAGAATATAAATAATATTGACAGCTAACATTAGAGTGAAATACCCACTCACCTCCAGAAAGGTTTTGAACTCAGCTTGCATTTTTCCTGCTTCCATACCCCATGACTCCCGAAACATGCGGCCAAGGACAAACACTCCCACAGCAGTGTATCTATAACAGGAGCATCTACTAAGTATTCAATGCAATGTGCCACAGACACAGAAAGCTTTACAGCTTACATATTTCCAAAGCTGTTCTTGGCATATGCTCCTCCCTCATGACCGGCATACATGAAGAGAGAACCTGAATGCTTGAGGGAAACCTGCATTGGTGTAACTTAACCTGGGTCAAAAAACAACATCATCTCCCTCACTCGGCAGTTATCTAAATAAATTACTTATTTAGCATATGCAATAGGGAAAGGTTGGCAAACTATGAATTTCATCAAATATCTGGTACATATAAGTTAACACTCTTTGCCGAATGCAAACGTGTATTCCCACTAGGGGAAAACATGGACCCAATTAGGTGGCATACCTCTAATGTTGCCAGGCCTTTCGACACCATCTCAATTATCCTTGTCCTAATCTGAATAAATGAAAACACATGAACAGATAGAAAACATGCAAAGCTTGGTTTCCATTGATAAAGATGAAGCGCCTGAAGGAGCAGAAAACTGTTGTAGACGTTCTTGTGTGCAAGATAACTTATCAGAAGTTACCAGTACCCTTCATAACTGAACAAGGCATACATCCTGATAAAGCAAAATAATAAAGGACTGTTTCGAAATAAAGATTACCTCCTGATCAGACTTCTCATTTTCAAACTTGGGGTAGAAGGTTGCTCTAATTTGGGCACTTGTATAAGTATTGTTATCCACAGAGAAACCCTCCAAATAATTTGTCCTGAACAACTTACTCAAACCCGGAGAGATCTCTTGCGCCACACTTGAGCCAGAGCTATTCTCTTGCACCTCCGCCACTCCTTTATCCGCAGTCTTACTCTCAGTGTCCACTTCCACGGGTCCACTAGCTGTTCGATAGGCTCCGGGCTTCCAGATTGCCTTCTCACCTTGGAAAGGAGTATGATGGTTTGCCGATCGAATGCCGCCCAATTGGGGAGAATGAACATCTCCACTCGACTCCGCAATATCTAACCCTCCGAGTCTGCTGGTAACAGCTTCAAATGTCAATGCACTATTCCTTTCCGGAGCTTTTACGGAAGGGTTTTCCTCCTTCCACTTCTGCTCCCTATGCCGACCCTTTCTCTGTAAGACCGCATCAAAAAAATAATCCATTCATTTGAAGCCATAGTGCCGATAACGAGTAAATCACTCCACCTTTTCATTAACTTGCACAAATTACAAATAAAGAGTAAAGGGAATGATGAAAAATGAACATCAATCCTTACCAAAAAAAAAAATGAACATCAAAAGTCCTCTACTCGCGCCAAAGCTGATAATCGAAAATCTAGCATTAACCGACAAGCATTGCTGCACGAACATTAGAAGAAGAAAGCAACTCAAACGAGTGAACGGCAGCACTGGTCAACCATCCGAAGCATCGGACCCGGAAACCGCAAAGCGCGCGACACAAAGTTCCGCCGAGCGCGACACAACGACGCAGCGCTCGACGACAACAGAAGGGCCGCCGCCGACGGGAAAAGGGAGGCGGCCGTCGGCGCGGGGAGACGAAGTACCTGATGGCGACGCATGATCGATCCACGGGCGGTGGCGGAGGAGGAGGAGGAGGAGGAGGAGGAAGGGACGAAGGCGAGCAAGCGGGCGAGGGCTCCGCGAGGATCGAGGGAGCGACGCGAGGGGAAGGGGGAGGTGCTGGACAGCAGCGCCGCCGGCAGGGAAGAACGGCGGAGGAGCGTTGGTTTGAGAGCGCAGATTCTCCTCTGCGTCGCCGACATCCAAAGGCTCGGTAAGTCGGCGCACCCAGAAACAATCGCAGAAGGTAGAGAGAGAGAGAGAGAGAGAGAGAGAGAGAGAGCTGAGAACGTGGCCCCGACGTTGTCCGTCTCGCGTCAAAGACTCCCTAATCACTGTCTTGATTCACAGTAAAATCGCCTCGGTTTCTGTTGAAATTACGAATATGCCACTGGGGCCTAGAAAGCGAAAAATCAGTAACCACGTATTTGATGTAGCGGTAATGAAGAACAAGTGGCACTCGCGGAGACGATGAACACCAGGGAAAACACAATTGTGCAGCCGCAGCTCTAGAGCACGATCCCTATGAACTTTTTTCGGTCGATAGAAAAGCCTGAAGGGACAACCAAACAATGAAAGATCCCAAAGAGGTTGAAGGGACGGGTAACCTAGAATGAGGAGTGGAAATTTTGAGCACTGAGCCTTAGCTACCCAATCGGCTATTTGGTTTGCGGAACGGGCGTGATGGGCTGAAGATTGATGCCTATAAACTTGATTGGGCCATTATCTGGCATGGTATCATCATGGCATCTTGACATTGATCACAATTTGAGAGCTTTTAGAAAATTTTAAAATTCGCGTATGTATGGGTAGATATAATTTAGGTACCGCATGATAACCATTCTGGTTTTATTCAGAACTGATTTTTTGCTTTCGGAATCAGTTTTGGATTAGAAACCCGTTTGTTATCGCAATTCCATTTTTGTATTTCTAGGACAAGTTTTTGTCCCAAAACTCATTCTGAACCAGAAACGAGAGCAAAAAAAAAGTTGGTTTTCCATTTCTTGAACAAAAGTGAGAACCATTTCTGAGGAAATTATTTTTTTCGACACATCTCTCTCTCGTCTCCTTCGAGCTCTCTGATCTGCCCGTCTCTCTCTCTACTCTATCGCCGTCGAGAGGAAGCTAGCCGCTCGTTCGCTCGCTCCGATTGAGAGGGAGCTAGGGGCGCTCGCTCGCTCGCTCCTGCTCCACGTAAGCTTCGATTGTGCGCTGGATCTCCTCTCATCTCTCTCTTTTCTAGATTTGGAAGTTGCCGTCATCCGGGGGGGTCAGCTTCGGCCTCGCCATGGCCGGCGGTCGACCTCGCCGTCGCCCAGATCTAGGCGACGGCGAGGTCGACCGCCAAACCTGGGCGAGGCCGCTCGGCCTCCCCCTCCCCCCCCTCTCTCTCTCTCGGCGTTTGTCTCCCATTCGTGTTTCGATTCTTTCGTTCTTTCGTGGGCGAGTCGATTCGCAGCGTAGCTTGCGAGCCCCCTTTTGCGTTCAATTCACCTGCGAAGGACGAGGGCTTTGTCACGGCGCGGGCTTCTGTAACGTAACTGGGGAAAGCCCACGACAATTAGTGTAAGGCCTAAAAGGAAGAGCGACAAACCATTTGATGAAGGACCACCTTGCACCATTGCCCCCGACAAGATCAAGCCTCCGCTTCCTGTAACATCAGAAAGCCGTTTCTGAAATCACAAACGAAAGAAGAATCCAATGAAGACGTGATGAATAATTAAACAGGTGAATAAGCATGGGCTGTCGAAGGACTTGAAGCTCACGGACGACTGAACCTGGGAACAAAGAGACAATGGCGGAGAGCATACGACGGACTGAAGCACGCGAGGAGCAAGGAGGATTGGGTGAGGAGCAGCGAGGACCGAGCGTGAAGTGGCCGAGGATGGGGCAAAGGAGAGATTTGCTTGAGGAGCAGCGGGAGAGGAAGAAGAAAAGTGCAAAGTTAAGGGAAAACTTAATTTAAATTTAATTAGGGGATTTTCTTTATTTTTTTACCCAATTGCAAATTTTGGACAAAATTGCCCTTAGTTTTGTAGCCGGAAAAATGTTGACCGGAGATCATTTGATCGGAGAAAAGAGTGTCCCCCGATGGTCCAAATACCACTGCTGGATTCACTCTAAAATGGCCTCAATTTCTGTTGAAATTACAAAGATGCCGTTAGGGCCTAGAAAGCGAAAACCATTAGGCATTAACAACGTGTATGATTGCAGCAATGCTTTACATTATTGGTTTATTACATGTCTAAATATTACGGTGTTTGCTCACAAGTAATAGCCATTATAGAGTCGCTTTTATTACAAGGTGACTCTCCATATGTTATAGCTATGTTATGGCTAGGTAGTAATTAGACCTGTTAAATGGATGGATCGAATAAAAAAACATTCCAATCCAAATAGATCCATTTAACTGATTTTGACCCATTTCTATGTAAGAAAAATCTAATGACCCATATTCTACCCAACCCATATTGCTAAAACACTTCCAAATTTAACTCAATCTAAGAAAGCTCATACCCAAACTAAGATAAGAATGTGGAATGAGTGAGCAAGAAATTAAGTGAGGGCGAAAGAGATGAGTTAAGTTTAAATAAATTGTAAACTCATTTATGACCCACAATGACCAATTTAACACTCATATTATATTTATACCAATTTATAACCCATTTAGTGAATATAACTAATCAATTTATAACGCATTTAATGATATATAAGTTAAGAAATAAGTTTATGATCTATTTTGACATGTTTAGTTGTAAAAGTGGTTCCATGAATTGTTGATTATCATCCGCATTGTTGAGTTAGATAACCTAATTTGCTAGCCAATCCGCACATGCATTTGCCTCTCTAAAATTATAGAGAATCTTGACGTGCTAAAAATATTTGAGCATACTTCCAATTTGATAAACGAGCCTCACCAAAATGAAGCAATGGAGTTAATTTTTAAAATAGAGAAATGGTTGTTTGCGAGTCCACCTTTACAATAAGTTTGGTGATACCTAAAGAATTGCCAATTTGAGGCCTAAGTGAATGCTCCGTAGTTATGCTTTGAGCGAAGAGCACACTCTCACTATTTGTGCGAATCCAGCAACCCAATTGTCTAAGTCATCATGAATAAGTCCATGTGCTTGGTTCAAATTGTATGGAAAATTTCTGGTTGTGACATTACAATTTTATTTCTTTACTTCAACCAAACAGGCTATGAGATACTTTTCTGGACTTATAGAGATCTTGTACATGAATCACCCAAACTACCAAAAAAACAAAAACGTTTTTACCATTCGTTCTTCGGCTCCGCCCAAGAACATCAGTTCTTTTTTTTTGTCAGACAGGAACATCAGTTAACAATACGAGCATTAGTAAAACTTTAAATACAAGTGTTCAATTAACAAGTCTTTTTATTTATTTCGCGAAAAATAAATAATTTAAAAAATATTTTTCTAAAAAGACACTTGTATCACTGAAAATAATTAGTTATGAAAAATATTTTCATTATGGATAACAATTTATATTTAAACATTTTATAAACAATTAAAATATCTTTCATTCATTTTTATAAGCAATAAAAGTAATCATTTTTAAGAAATATTTTTCTAATTATTTATTTTTCACAAAATAAACGAAGCTTCAACGTCTTTTCTAAAAATATCTATCAATTACTTATTATAGTAAATAACTTCTCTTATCGTGAACTGATGCTTCTGCGGTGACTTGTGGCTTTTTTCAACCTATCAAATTTACTAATTTTTCGTCTGAAGAAGCAAGCACAATAAATGGATTCTCCATAACTTCTCATATAAGATAACTTTCAACACCATCAGTTGCCAAGCAAAAAGAAACCATCTTCTGTTCGTCTCCATGAACCAGCAAGTTTCCAACCCATCTCAGAAATCTTCAATCCTTTCTTCGTTTTCTCCCTTTCTGCTTACATGCTTTTTGGCTTCCCTGCTGATTCTCTCACCGGGGAGCTCTCGAGCCTCAGCATTCATTTCAAAGCCAACCTTATCTCCAAGCAATGCAGGAAGCATCTGCTTTACTCGCTCATTCTTTACAATCCATATGCTCGCAAATTGAATTGCTCAATCGTTATTTCAATGTATTTGTCCAGCAAAAGAGATGGAAAAACAGAATGCGTCCCAACTAACTATACATGTCAAGGTTTGCCAATTATGAACAGGTGATATCCCGTCCGAGAAAAGGCAAGCATTGAGAGAATAAATATTATTAGTAGCAGTTCAGAACAAATAATCCTCATCCGAGTCAGTATACCATTCTTCATCTTCTTCATCTTCATCATCATCATCATCATCAAAATCCCGGTCATCATCATACAAAATATTGTCTTCCTCCCACAGCGGACAAGAACAAGTAGGTTTTTTATCCTTCCACTCAGCACCACAATTGTAGCAAAACTCATAACCACACCTGCAAGGGTGAAATGCTAAGTGAGATTTTCGGAGTTTGTAAAAAAAGACTGACAAAAGATATAGAAGATAAAAAGCAAACCACAAACTTAAATTATGTTTTTGGAGCATTATCCAAACAGTATGGACACTCAAAATTTCAGTGGCAATTAATCAGAAGCTTAACATTCCAACTCCAACATAAATGTTGGAGCAATAAATTACATTGAGGTTGATATATATATCAACAGGGAGCAAAAAGAAAGTTTGAATAAAGCAGCCTGACCATTTCCAAATCACCCAAGTCAAATGTTTTGCCAATTTCAAGCACTAGAGAAATTGCATAAGCAATTACTGGTTGCTAGCAAAAAGAAAAGGATTCATTAGTGCTACCACATTGGCCTTTCTAATATCTGTAGGTACTGGCATGTAAAGCCTTAAGCCTATATCTACGTTCTCTGGCATTATCTAGCAACAGACCGTTGCAAACTTAGAATAATCTTAAGATGCATATTTCCCCTGCGACTACTATAAGCACTCTGTCAACAGCAGTTTCATTCCAACTCAAGTAAAGACCATGACCACGGGACCCTTGTTCTTAATATGAAATTCTAATTCAGAGGGATAGAGAGGGGGGTTTGTTCTCTTATCTTCAAGAAGGTCAAAGATCCACTCAAACTGGTTGACCGGTCAAACAGGGTCCACATGAGGTCTGACCAGTTCTTGACCATTCTGGTCACCGGAACATAGTCCGATTCTTCATTCAACAGGTTGAACCAGCCGGTGTGGTCCAGTATTATAAGCATTGTCTTTGATATCCATAGTCCCTACTTCTACTACTTGCGTGTAATAACAAAAGCATGAATATGACCACTGAAGCTCCAATCACATAGATTAGCGGAAAACAGATTTCACCATTAAATGATAAACCTAAGGCATTAAACTATCGAGCAGCAAAGCTTGCCATTATGCATGTCGACTAGAAGATACCCCAGGTAAAGATCAACCCAACCAGGCAGGTCACTCATGGGAATTAAGTACCTGCAAGTCATGTGGTAACAGCCTTCAGAAAGTTCGATCATGTGATTGCATTTGATACATTGACGCCATAGATTCCTGGAAGCAAGAGACTTCAGCTTTACATCTTCAGCAGGAGGATCAGGATGCAATTTTTTATAGGCCACGCATGTCAAACTACTATGCCAAGGAACCTTGCAATTGATACAGAAGAGTCTATGACATTTTATGCATTTCCTTGCTCCGGATCTTGCAACACCTAAAACGGAAGTGGTTGAGCATTCTGAAGCTTCAGTTTTTGACATCAATGCAGAGCACGTGGGATAAGGGCAATATATTTTCTCTGTAACAGGGATTGAGGCTTCCTTTAACCGCTGGGTCATCATCTCAATTAGTTTGGGTTGCAAAAATTTACTGCAGCTGCTGACACTAAGATCAGTTTTACATCCCTCGTGAGGACATCTTGGCACCATACCATGGAGCAACTTCACCTCTACATGCTGTCTCATGCAAGAAAAGCAATACCGGTGCAAGCATCCATCAACCGCAAATATCTGACTAACATCAGTATCTTCTAAACAGATTACACAGGTCTCCTTCGGATTCTTGCTGGCAACACCATCTGCACGCCTCACAATCTGGGAAGTTATCGCATCTCTTGCAAGTTTAAAGGCAAACTTGAACTCATTTCGTGCTACCAACAAGAAATTGCACTGATCGAATTTTTTTCTAAGAAGAATCACTTGCTCAACTAACACCGCAACCTTGCGTTGCCTCGGCGTCCATCTACGAGTAATCTACATTGTAACGTCGACCACATTAGTGACTAGACTGTATACTTACGATGAATCGAACCAGGTACTAATGTAGGAGGCTACCATAATTATTTCTGCTTAGATTCATGGAGGCACCTTCAGTCTTTGATAAATAAATGAATAGAGAGTGAATTATAAAGCACGAAGACAGAAAAAGAAACACTAAACATCAAAAGAGATACCATAAACCGCACAAACAACCAAAGTGTCAATCAAAACATTTATGTCCATGAGTATTCTGGAAAAGCCATATGATTTGAACCTTCATAATTGCAAAAAAAAGACTAGAATAATTTGAAGTGGGGGTCAGGAGTCAGGACAATGTACCATCTTTGCCATCTGCTACACCTATAGAAATAACTCACGTGTAAAGGTTTATTTATCTCTATCATATAATCAGATATTGCTTCAGCTAAAGAAAAAGTTGGGTAGAAGATTTCCCCAAGACGCGGTATAAGTATAAGCCAGATAAACACTAATTACGCCTGGAAACATACCTTTAACCTCATCAAGTAACAATCAGATCCAACAAAGCCATGCAAATGGCGCAGGTACATTTTCAAGATTGCGCTCATCTTGATCAACGTTTCGGATTTTCAATCGATCAACAGGAGAAGGTAGACCAATACAGAACGATTAAGAAGTGAAGAATTCAACTTTGGAAATTCTCTATAAAGAAAACCAAAACAGGCACCTCCCTCGCACCGCGTGAAGATTGGATGGCGGTCAAAACATACAATTCAAGTAAGGAAATAAGTAATTGAATGACGAGCAACGCAGAAACTAGAGACGGAGAAACTCACAAACTGGAAAAGCGGGAAGTAATCGCAGTAGAACACGATCCTCTTCAACTTCAACCCCAAAGCAGCATTAAGCCCTTCGACCAGCGCCTTGGTCTCAACCACAACCTTGCTCTTGCTCGTCCCGGCCCCGACCAATGGCTTCCTCACTTCGAATATCAAATTCCCCCTGAAATCACAAACGGCAACTCCGACCCCCGCTAAAACGGTATTGCACTTTTGCCCCTCGACCCTCTCGTCGCTCACCAAACCCTTGCAATACAATCTGAACACATCACCGCCGCTGCCGCCGCCGCCGCCGCCGCCGCGGCGATCCTTGGAGGAGCCCTCGCCGAAAGGCCGCTCGAACTCATCTCCCCAGTCGTCCCAGTCATCGTCGGGGATGGTCATGATCTCGGTGGCGACCTTCTGATCATGGATCCGACGGTGGAGATCCTCCCTGACGAGCCTCGCCTCGGTCTCGCTCAGCTCGCGGTCCTTGAGCTGTCGCTGGAACTTGGAGAGCTCGTCGGACTGGAGGGAGGCGAAGGAGGGCGAGGCGACGTCGACGGGCGGGGCTAGGGCTAGGGCTCGGGGCGGGGGTGCGGAGGAGGAGGAGGAGGAGGAGGGGAGGAGAGAGAGGGAAGCGGCCAAGGCCTCCTCGAGCTGGAGGCGGTAAGCGAGGTCGAGGTCCGATTCTAGGGTTTGGGCGGCCATCAGCTCGCGGTGTTGCTCGGCGACGAGGGAGCGGAGGTGGTGGTGGTCGTCGTCGGCGCCGTCGACGGAGAAGCGGGAGCCCATGTTATGGGGAAGAGGAGTGACGCTAGTGACCGCGATCGGGTTGTGATCGGCGTGACGGTGGCGGAGTCGCGAACCTACATTGTCTTCGGGGGATTCTGATTGCGATTTGTCTCTTTTGTCCCTGGGGACAAACTGTTTTGCTGTTGTGCCTCGAGGCTACGTACGTAGTCGGGATAAGATAAAGTTTATTACATCCAATATTTGATTTCAATTCAAGATTTGAAAAAGCCGGATATAAGAAGAAATAATCAGAATAAAAAATATCTCATGGGAGAGGGAGATAAAGATAAATAGAATTTCTCGTATCTATAGAATAAAAGTTATTTTTCTCGAATAATACACTTCTCAAACCATTAAAATTACCCTCACAAAATATTAAAATCCTAATTTTAATTATATATAAATAATATTTGAATTCTAATATAAAAAATAAATACTTTTATATATATTTGAATCACTTTCTATTCTATAATATTTTTTTTGTATGTATAATTAGTGTCTATATTTATTATATTTTTTGGGTATATTAATATAGTTTATTATTTAATAAATTTTTTATTAGAGAATGATGGAAGGGAATAAAAAGAAAAGTTAACACCACGAAAAACCCTAAACTGGTATACCTATGACAGATTTAACCCAAACTATTTTTTTTACCATAAAAAATCTCAAACTGGTACACCTGTGATAATTTTATCCAGAACTATTTTTTTTACCACCAAAAATCCTAAATTGGTACACCTGCGACAATTTTACCCCGAATTAATTTTTTAATATTATTATTTCGATTTTTTTATTTTTTTTCTTTTTCCTTTCCTTTTCTTTTTTTTTCCTTCATCTTCTCTACCTTTAACCTATGGCCGGCGAGGTCAGCCCCACCGGCCACTGGTGAGGCCGACCTTGCCGGCAATTGGCGAGGTCAACCTTGCCCACCCCTGGCGAGATTTGACCTCGCCAGTTGCCGGCGAGGGGTTGTCCTCGCCTTCGCTAGTGAGGCTCAACCTCGCCAGCAGCCGGCGGGGTCGACCTCACCAGCTCTCGCCTCTGGCCAATCGCCGAACCGGCGATTGGCCATAAATTGAAGATAGAGAAGATGAAGGGGAAAAAAAAGAAAAGGAAAGGAAAAAGAAAAGAAAAAATAAAAAAATTTGAACAAATAAAAAATAATATAAAAAAATTAGTTTGGGGTAAAATTATCACAGATGTACCAGTTTAGGATTTTTGATGGTCAAAAAAATAGTTCAGGCTAAAATTGTCAAAAGTGTACCAATTTGGAGTTTTTTATAGTAAAAAAAATAGTTTTGGATAAATCTGTCACAGGTGTACCGGTTTAGGGTTTTTCGTGGTATTAACCCTAAAAAGACATAAAAAAGAGAGGGAAAAAATAAGTAAATGAAAATGAAGTACAAGATCCTAAATTTTAAATCAACGAACTCAAACTTGAAAAGACCGTATAGTCTCGTTTCCTTCTCCTTTATATCTTTAGTTCATGTTGAAACTTCAAGACTCCACCTTATTTTTTTTATTCACATCAAATGGCGAGAGAGTCGAAACTTCTCCTCCTCGACAGCTTTTTGGTTCACATCAAAAGTCCACAAAAGCAGCAAGAAAGTCGAAACTCATTCTCCTCCATAGTTTCGCAATTCGCGTTGTAATTTAACACGAGTGACGAGAGAGTCAAAATAATAAACATTTCGGAATCATGAATGTCAATGATCATATTTTATCTCTTTACTAGAGTTGGCATTCGCCGGTAGATATACCTCTTCAGTGTTGTTATAACCTATTTACATTTATTGTCGTAGTCAAACTTGCGACTCTAGAATGTTGCAATGAGCTTTTGCCCTGTTTAAGATTTAGATAGTACAATAATCATAGATTGATTGATAGAGGTTATCTTGTTTGTGCAAAAGTGGTTTTATTAGCAATGAATCATGAGAGATTCTTACAATTTTTATTTGTACATTTTTAGGTTCGTTTATGCTGATATATCGTTTATAATAAATAATAGACGTGATAGGATGTGAAAATATTTGGTTTTATTATTGTGTTCACAAAACTGTGAATAAGATACAGCATAATTCCTCAATTTTATATCTTATCCTATCAATGTCTGAAATCTCTTAAAAGTGACAATTTTTTCCTCTCACAAGCAAATAAAAAATTAACTTGTTGCTCTTATTTGTACGAAATTGATTTTATTTATAATGATAAAGGTCAACTGAGCATTATATATATTCGTAAATTGTTCAATTAGATTCTTAAACGTTCATTCTATACGATTGAATTTTTGAATTATATATTTGTTTATATGAAATTGTTCATTCGTTATAAAAGAAACGACAACGGCTAACCCATCAATGGCACGGTCCACGCTCGCGCTGATCTATAATTATATACTAAGTTGATTAAAAACTAGAAAATTTAAAATTAAAAAAAAACAAAACAAAACCTAAGAGAGAAAAAGATAGAAGAAGAGGTAGAGCTAGTGGCAAGGGTAGGGAGCACTCGCGAGCCACCGCTAGGTGTGCAACCCCGGCTAGGGGTTAGAGGCCCTATTTGGTTTAGCTTTGCAAATGAGCTTGGGGAAATGCAAATATCTTTAACTTAAAGCCCATTGAGGAAATATAAATTGCGTTTGGTAAAAAAAAATTTGTAAAGCTACTTTAGCCCAAGTAGTATTCGAATTTTTTTTTTTACAATGGGCTTTGGGCTTATTTTTTATTTAAAAAAGTAGGGCAAACCCTTCGTCGGAGCTAGTGAAGGGCCATGGCCATCGGCGAACAAGACCTGGCACCAACGGTTGTCGCCCGAGGTCGTGCAACCCCCAACGAGGTTTGCACAACCCTAAGTGGTCCTCATTGGGGTTGTGCAACCCTAAGGCGACGAGGCTTCAGGTCCTGTGACCCAGGTAGGCGTCATTGGTGTTGCGCGACCCCAAGTGACAAGGCCTGGGGCTGCGACGGCTAAGGGTGAGCGGTTCCTAGTCCGGTCTGGTTCCATTGGGATCAATATTAAATATTTTTTGTGAATCGGGAACCAATTGGTTCCTTCTTTCCTTTGTAGTTTTGATTTGATCCCATAAACCCATGGAAAAAATTGGAAAAATATATATAATATATGAAAAAATTGAACAATCGGTTCCAATGGGATCAATATTAAATATTTTTCATATATATTAAATATTATATATATGAAAAAATTAGAAAAATATATATATTTATTGGTCCGGTCCGATTCGGTTTCCACCCTAGAATCAGAAACTGGACCGCTCGGAAACCGATTCCACTTTTAGGAATCGGGAACCGAACCGATATTCCTGAGAACCGGACCAAACCAGTTGGTATGGTCCGGTCCCAATTTGGGCGGTCCATCTTGCTCATCCCTAACGATAGCCGCCTAAGGTCACGTGGCTGCCTAGGTTATAATACCTGGAAATTTCGTAATAATATGTACGTGAAGTTGGAAGCTTTTTATATTCGAAAATGATACTTAGATAATAAAGCTAAGTATTATTGAAATTAGTATTCGTGCGGACGCGTAGAAATCGTTATTGGACTGTAAATTGCAAGGCACGGATTCGGGAGCGTAATCGATCCGAACTCGACGTGTCTAACATTTTAAACGTTGTTGTATACGTTAATAGTAGTGTGGTATTAATTAATTTACCATTAGTGGGTAATATTATTGGTTAATTTTTTGTTAAGTAATGTTAACCATTTTTTTAATATTTCTAATTGGTGTTATGAAAGGAAGGGGGAGATATTCTGTTTTCTTCTTAATTCCTCACTAAAATATCTCTTCATACCCTTATTCTCACATGGCCTATAAAGGATGAAACATGCCACTTATCCTCTTAAACCAAGCTTTTAGTTTGACACTTAGCCTAAGCAATCATTTTCCTTGGCCATTACTCATACCAAATGAGCCCATGATTTCTTACACTTGACTGTGATGGAAAGAGAAGGTGCCACCTATGAGTACAATATATTTATCCACCTCAACGTCTATTGCTCTATCTCATTTTTATTTGGGGAAATGCCGAAGGGAATATTTACCCCAAACCGTAACTCCCTTTTTCACTTTCTGCTTTCACCATCACCCGATTCAAAATCTACGGGAGAGCTTTAACTTTTGGGTGTTCAGATTCTACGCAAGGAAAGTGAATACTCTATATTTAAGCTAAGTAAATCTACTTGACACTTATTAACTTGGTTGCTTGATAAACGCTATTATGATGCGTGACAATAGTGAGGATATGGTGATAATTGAATATGTTTTTGCTAGTTTTGTACATGTTTAAATGGATGTGATTTGTTTCCTTAAAGTGTGGTAAAAATGGGCAAGTGAAAGGGTTAAATTTGAACTTGTAAATGTTATCTTTGAGGTGATTGTTGAATTCTTTTTACTGGCTTTATGTATGTTTAAAATGGTAGAAAATCGTTTTACTCAAAGTAGTGTATATTAGATGAGTGTAAATGATGATTCTGTTTACTTCTGAAATGAACAGATTTTAATCTTAAATTCTGATTCTGTTTATTTTTTAGCTGAACAGATTTTAATCTAAGGTTATGGTCTTTTATACTTTTTAAAACTGTTCAGACTTTTCGTTCAGACTTTACTGCTCAGATTTTACCTTCAGATTTTATCCTCAAGCTTTACGTTTAGACTTTACTACTCAGATTTTATTTTTAGACTTTACGTTTAGACTTTACTGCTCATACTTTACGATCAAAATTTAATTCTATCTATTTTTAAAACTAACTAGAACTTACTTTCAAAGTCGGGATATATATATTTTGAATTGAGTAGACTTTATTTTCAAAGTCAGGATGTGTGTATTTTAAACTTGAATAGACTTTACTTCAAAGTCTAGATAAATGTATTTTCTAAATCGAGGAAGTTTTATCTCAAAATCTGGATATGCGTACTTTCTAAACTTGAGTAGACTTTAGTCTTTTGAGTCTGAATCTGTATTACTTCATACTTATTATCTCGAATGATGCATTTCATGGCTTTAAAGGATATGTGATGTAAAAAGAAGGTGAATATATATGCACGCAAATATTTGATTGTCATGGCTTGCATGAGAATAAAATAAATTTCGTCGGCCATATAGTGGAGTGTGACGATGCCCCGTGTATCGGGATGCCCAGGGGAGTGTTTCGAGATACCTCGAGAGTCGAGATGCCTTGGAGGTTGTACTAGGATGCCTCGGAGTCAAGATGCCTTGGGAGTGTTTGGGAAGATAAAGCAATGAACCTAACGCATGAGTATAAATGTTTTACATCGTATGCTTGCGTCTGAGTAAAAGTATAGTGAAATGTGGCATTGCTAAGATTTTGTGGCACATCCAGACGGAAAAGATATAACATGCATTTAAGTTCTATGCATGCCGTATGTTATGCATGCATGTTGGTTATGTCAGATGAAATGGTAAGCTGATTTTTCTAACTTAAAACTAGAGATTTCATTTACCGAGTCTTGGCTCATTTCATTATTTTTCAGACTTGTAGGATGGATGTTCTTCTGCCCCTACATTTTGGAGTTCCCGTATATCATGAAGCTATCTATGAAAATGTATTTATGCCTGAGTCTGCAGCAGTATATACTAAGTGTAGCTCTACTGTCTGGGTCAATGTGGGATTGGCGGAATGGGTTCCTTACCTTTTTGTTGCATGGTACTTTAACCTTGATGGCGACCTAGTTGACCCTTAGAGGGGCTTGACTTAGACGATGGTGATCTCGCATTAGAAGGCAAAGTTATCAATCCATGACATTCTCAAATTTTTGTTTAGACAGAGTTTTGGAGTAGAAGTTTAGTATGGAGATAAGGACCCTCGACCTACCCAAACTTTTATTTTTTGTACTTGTATGATGTTTGATCTGGGCTTGTAAATCTGGCAAGGGTTGTTAATAAGAAGCAAAAGTATTTTGACTAAACTTGTATGATATTCATGTTTAATACTTGTTCAGACTTTGACATCCGCTGGCAAAATTATTGATAATATTAATTGGTACGTGTCACGCGTGACGTTCCGAGGCATTACAACCTGTTTGGTATCAGAGCATGTTTTACCCATGGAGTGATAGGGTGTGCTTAGAATTTGGAGTAGTAGACTTGCATAGGCCACACAACTGTAGAAAATCAAGTGCATGTGTTTGGTCTTGATTGATTTTGCACTACAAGTTACTTTTGTTACTTATTCGTTCATGGCTAAGTTAAGCAATACATGTAGGTATTGCAAGATGAGTTTAGATAGCAATGCAGAAAAGGATCCTCGGTTGGAAGGAATCTTTCAGGTGCTTGCTAATGTCGGAAGCCTAATGGAGAAGCAGGAATTACAACGAGCTGCCTCTAGCTCGGGAAATGGCGAATGTCGTTTGCAAAGTCTGATCGAGCAATTTTTGAAGCCGAAACCGCCATGATTTGCTAGAATTGGAAATCTTGAAGAGGCAGAATCGTGGATCAATGGGATGGAGAAGATTTTCAATCTACTAGATTGTAATGACGTTGACAAAATAGTCCTAGTCGAATACCAACTCCAAGGTGTCGCGACCTATCCATCTCGATTAGTTAGGCCAAGAGGTATTTTTCGATGGATTTGAACAACGATTGGTTAGTTTAAAGGTAAACCAAATGGTTCATTAATCTAATGACTGAAGCACTTTCAAGCCTCATACCTCGCACGACAAAAATTGTCTAAACTGAACATTCAATTGGAGTCACTACTAGTCATAATTAAGGATTGGCAAGAAATACTAATTGAGACGCGAAAGTATCATCTCGATGTGTACGCAAAAACCAAAGGTTCTAAAGCTTGAGGACTTGATTACACTAGTAATCTAACTAGTGCCCTTTTGGTACCTAAACTTGAAAATTTGTAAACTAATGTACCGGGCAGCCTATCGAAAAAGCTTAAAATTCTACCTAGCCTTGCTAAAAATAGAAAATAACAACCAATGTATTAAAGGTGCACAACCAAATAATTATAAAGAAAATAAATAACCAGCAACCTAGCATCGTCTCTAAAAAGAAAATGCAATTAAAAGCTTTAAAGTAAAGCCCTTATGGCTTGTTCAAATTTTTGGGGAATTTTTCAAAGCTTTTCTCAATTTTTGCAAGTTTTAAACTAAGTCTAGAATGAAATTAACACTAAAATATAATGAAATTAACCTAAAAACAAATTTATGAGCACTTCCAAATTTTCTGGATTTTTGGAATTTTTCTGATTTATTATTAGTATTTTTAATGAATTTTTTTTACTTTTGGAATTCTTAATTTCCTGAATTTTTTAATGTTTTTTTAATTTTTTTAGACTCTTTAATTTTTTTGGATTTTTAAACATTTTCGAATTTTTTTGGAATTTTTAAATATTTAAATATTTTTATTAATAAAATAAAAATTTCGGACCGGGTCTCCTGACCTGATCCACCCAACTAAGGGCGCGTTTGGTAACGCTTTTGTTTCTTTATTTTTCTGTTTTTCTGTTCCCTGGAACAAAAAAAGAACAGAAATCCGTTTGGTAACGCATTTTATTTTTCTATTTCCTAGAATAGAAAAGTGGCCAAAAAATAGATTTGGAGAAGAAATAAGAAGTAGAAAAAATCTACTTCTTTATTCCTAGAAATAGAAATAGAAAGGTCCGATCCTCAAGCCGCAACCTCAGCTCCTCCTCCATCCTCCGTCGTCTGCAAACAGTCTCAAAGCACCGGTCCGATCCATTCTGGGCAGAAATAATAATAAAGTTTTAAAAATTAATTAAATTATAAAAAATTCCAAAAATTCATAAAAATCAGAAAATTTCTCAGAAAATCCATAAAAATTAGAAAAACTCAGAAAACCCATAAAAATTTGTAAAATTCCGAAATTGAAAAAATTTAAAAAAATTCATAAAAAGCTTTTTTGAAAATAAAAAGAGACAAATTTCGGGAAAGTAAAAAGTTTTAATAAAAAGAGACAAATTTTATACAGTTACCAAACGCATTTCTATTCTAGAAATAGAAATTTTGTGCAGTTACCAAACGCATTATTTTACTCAGAAACTATTCCAGGGAATAGAAATAGAAAAAACTATTTCTGAAAAGAAATTATTCCCAGAAATAGAAATGTTACCAAACGCACCCTAAATGACCCGACTCTCCGACCTGCCTAGTACCCCTTTTTATTTCTTTTCTGATTTTTTTTTCTTTTTGGATTTTCCCTCTTTTCTTTTTTCTTTTGTTTTGTTTCTTTTTCTTTTTTCCCTATTTCTAGCCTGCTCCCCTGCACGTGACCTTCTTCCCAGAACCACCCCTTTTTCCCGAGAGCTTTCTCCCTATGCTTTCACCAAGAACATCTTCACGCCACCGGCTAAGACCATGCCGGGAACCTCACCATCGATCGTCGACTTGGGCCACCAACACTGACTGCAGATGGTGGCCTTACGGTGTCACCGTTGACCAACGTCCTAACAACCAACTCCGACCACGGAAACGACACAGATGAGGAAAAACTCGACTCCCAACCTCTACACTCTTGACCCCAACAATAAACCTTAAGACTGATCAAACAAACATAAACACACGCAAAATAGAGATAGAAGGCTAATGGTTGCAGCCTCGACCACGGGCATCGATCTGGCGACGGGAATGGCATCTCTGACGAAGGTTTCATCGATGGCCCACTCGGACACACGACAAATATGCCACAACAAACAACAAAACAACACAAAATCAGCCACCAAACATCAATTTCAAAACAAACAAATGTGAATCTAAGATTCTATGGGTTGACGCGGTGACTTCAATTTCGGTGTTCATTGGGGCATTTCATCGAATAGGTAACGTGCAAGTTGAGATAAGTGTTCCAAAGTGACATCCAACACACTTTTTGACCCTACCGTGATGTGTGAAGATCTAGTTTGGTATGTTTCACTCTAGCTCAGTCTCAGTGGGCAACAAAATGCTAAAAAACAACACAACCAAATTCGACGCTAAAAAACTTAAACCGTTTGGTTTGGACATTTGATCAAACAGGTGTGGTGCAGCCCAAAAATGGAGTTGCAGATCCGATTTTGACAAAGTTTGTGGTCGATTTTCAACATATAACATTTAGACCATCCTCACTGGGTGTCAAACAAATGCTTGCCTCGGTTGACAGGGCCGGGTGACCACCAAATAGGCTCGATGTGCCCTGTAACCGAGAGGCAGGGGAAGGGGAAACAAAAACGGGAGAGCTGAGTTGGTACCCACCTAGTTCATGTTTGTCCGAGACAAAGAGTGATGGTCAGAGGCTAGACAAGACCAGCAGCGACTTGGACAGGCCACTGGCAAGTGAGCAAGGATCCCCTTTCCTCTCCGAGTCTCTTGCTTTTCACTCTCCAAAACTCTCTCTATTTGTGACCAACCAAGATGAAACACGACAGCCGGGGCGACGGATGTCCGACGACGATGACTGGCTCACTGGGAGGAGAAAGAGATTTGCCGGCGACCCTCTTAAAGAGGAACTGGAGCGCTCTCCTCTTAGACCCCTCCCCCTTTTTTTTCAAACTCTCTCTATCTCCCCCTTTTGTTCATTGAGCTCGACTTCCTCCTTTTAGCGCCGAGAGAGAGAAGAGGATAGCCTCTTCTCTTTGGGGACCACAGTTGCACCTCTGACCTTTGCTCCCCTGATGTCACGTGGCCTCTCTGCTCTACGCCACCTCTCTGCTGCACGCCTACGTCCCATTTTGCTCCTCTGCTCGCAGAGAAAAGGTGAAAGGGAAAGAGGTGGACCGGGCCGAGCCAAAGAGGAGAGCGGCTGGGGAGGCCTGCATGAGAAAGGTAAAAAAAGGACATACGACTAGGTCGGGTTGATCTGGTCCACTCAAACTGGGTCGAGCCAGCTCAAATTTTTTAAATTTTTTTTGTGATAAGAAAAATATGTCTAACATACCCCATTACTATCAATGCACCTAATGTCTATACGCTATGCAATTTAATGAAAATATTTTTATTTAGGGATTAAAAAAATTAACTCCTAATTTTCTATATAATTAACCTAAAATGGATAGGCAAAAATTAGGTGTCAATACAATGACATGCCATACACTGGTGGAAGTCATCCAAGGAAACCGTGTTTCCAACTGGCACTAATGGAACTTGGAGCGTTTTTGTCAAGGAATTTTTCAGAAAGTATTTCTTGGATTGTGCCCAAGATAAGAAGGTGATGCAGTTTATGCAATTGAAACAGAATGATCTGACTGTGGATCAATATAAAGACAAGTTTGCAAAATTTTCAAGATTCGTCCCCAGGTTGAGTGAAGACAAGGAGGACAAGCCAAGATATTTCGGGATGGCTTGAGACCAAATATCATAAGTAAGCTACTACCCTTGAATACGAAAGATTATAATGAGTTGTACGAACGCGCACAACTTGTAGAAAAAGATTTGGAGGAGTTAGCAGATTAACACTAACTTTCCAGGCACGATCAAATCGTCAAACTTTCCAACCTAATTTTCGTCGTGACAAGAGGCCCATACAAACTGGAAAGCGGTCATTTGTTCCAAATAAAAGGAATAATATTGGAGGTTTTGGATTCACACGGAACAATCCACCAGCGATGCATATGCAGTCTCTTAATAATGTCTATCGCACTTATGGTAAGCAACATGGAGGTACGCCATGCTCAGTTTTAAGGGAGTGTTATTGGTGTGGACAGAGAGGCCACATATAAGAGAATGTCCTATAATAAAGCAACAACGTAACTACCTCCACAACAACTGCAACAGTTGTCACAAAACAAGACCTCACAACAAGGAAATTTCTAGAGGCCACCGGCTCAAGGTCGAGTTTATGCAATCCCACAGGAAGAAGTTAAAGCCTCCAAGACAGTTATATAAGGTATTATTTCCATGTGCAACAAGAATGCTTACGAATTATTTGATACGGGTGCCACACATTCATTCATATCTACACGATTCGTGAAACTGATTGGAATGAGTCCTAGACCACTCAAAATATCCCTTTGTGTTTCCACACCGCTAAGAGATACAATTATGTTCACGTTGATATGTAAAGACTATAAGATCACTATAAGTAGACATGATCAAATAGTAGATTTGATCATACTGGCTATGTACGACTTCGACGTTATTCTAGGAATGGATTGGCTTCGTAAGCAATGAGCTAATGTGGACTGCTATCGAAAGATAATCCAGTTCAATCCCCCTAATTGTCCTAGATTCGAATTCTTCGGAAATGGAGCAAATCCTTCAATGCCACTCATCTCTGCACTCAAGGCACATCGTTTTCTTAACAACGGTTGTCAAGAATACTTGGCGTTTGTAGCGGATCAGTCAAAGGGAGAAGTAAAGCTCAAAGAAATCCCCATAGTTCAAGAATTTCCTAACTTATTCCCAGAAGAATTACTAGGATTACCACCAGAACGTGAAATCAAATTTGTCATTGAGCTAGCCCTTGGAATAGATCCTATTTTCAAAGCTCCCTATCGGATGGGGTTAACGGAGCTAAAGGAATTAAAAGTGCAGCTGCAAGAATTACTTGACAAAGGTTTTATTCGACCTAGTGCATCACCTTGGGGTGCATTGGTATTGTTTGTAAAGAAGAAAGATGAGTCAATGCGTCTTTGCATTGATTATCGACAATTAAATCAAGTCACAATTAAGAATAAGTATCTGCTGCCTAGGATCAATGACTTATTTGATCAATTGCAAGGGGCGTCGATATTCTCCAAGATTGATTTAAGGTCGGGATATCATCAATTACAGATTAAGAAGGAAGATATTCCTAAGACGGCTTTTCGAACTTGATATGGACATTACGAGTTCTTAGTTATGCCTTTTGGTTTAACTAATGCACCAGCAGCCTTCATGGATCTAATGAATAGAAAGTTTAAACCATTTTTGGATCAATTTGTGATAGCGTTCATCGATGATATTCTTATATACTCAAGGGAATGAGAGGAGCATAGCAACATCTGAGACTTGTACTTCAAACACATCGCGAACATAAGCTATATGCGAAGTTTAACAAGTGTGAATTCTGGCCGGATTGCGTAGTATTTTTAGGTCATGTAGTAACCGGTGAGGGAATATCTATGGACCCGTCGAAGGTTGAGTCAGTAATAAATTGGCCAAGATCGACAACGATAATTGAGATTCAGAGTTTCTTGGGTCTAGCTGGATATTATCGAAGATTTATCAAAGGATTTTCTCGTCTTGCGGCTCCATTAACTTAATTAACATGAAAGAAGTGAAGTTTGAATGGTTAGAATAATGTGAGCAAAGTTTGAAGAACTTAAAAGAAAATTGACTACGGCTCCAATATTGATGATATTGGCAGGATCTGGAGATTTTGTAATTTATAATGAAACATCTCATAAGGGACTTAGTTGTGTTTTGATCCAACATGAAAGGGTGGCTGCTTATGCATCAAGATAGTTGAAGCCGAATGAGTTAAATTATCCGACCCAATACTTAGAACTTGTTGCGATTGTATTCGCTCTGAAGATATGGAGACATTACTTATATGGGGAGAAATTTGAAATCTATATAGACCACAAGAGTCTAAAATATATGTTCTCCAAAAAAGAATTGAATATGAGGCGACGTTGGATAGAATTGTTAAAGGATTATGATTGTAAGATTTTGTATCATCCCAGAAAGGCAAATAAAGTTGCAGATGTCCTTAGCCGAAAGTCTATCTAAATGGTTGCTCAGACGATGGTCAAGAAATAGACATTACTTAAAGCGGCTCAAAATTCTGAATTTAGATTTGATATAAATATTCTTTCAAATGTAATAGCTACTCTTAGAATTGAACCCTGAGATAATACAAAGAATCAAGACCCTACAACAAACAGATCTTGAAATTTCAAAAGTTCGGGAGAAGACTTTAGAAGGAAAAAGGCAAGATTTTTAGGTATCATAAGATGGAGTTCTAAATTTCATGAACGACTTTGCGTGTCTAATGACATTGACTTAAGGAATGAAAGTTTGTCAGAAGCACATTGAAGTAATTACAGTGTGTATCTAAGAAGCACAAAAATATATCAGAACCTCCATCAACATTATTGGTGAAATGGAATGAAGGTTGATATTGCCAAACATGTCTAGAGATGTTTGACATGTCAACAGGTGAAAGTAAAATATTGTCAGCCAGGTGGAATGTTGAAACCGTTAGAAATACCTGAGTGGAAATGGGAGCACGTGACAATGGACTTTGTCCAAGGTTTGCCAAGGACATCAAAAAGCCATAATTCCATCTATGTGATAGTGGATCGTTTAACTAAGTCTGCTCATTTCCTTGCAGTGCAAGTAGACTACACATTGGAGAAGTATACGGAGCTGTATGTCCAACAAATCATTCGACTGTAAGGAAATGAGCAAACTTAGGTATTTCTACAATGTGCTTTTGACCCAAGGTTCATTGCGAACTTTTGGCGAAGTCTCCAAACTGCATTAGGAACTAAACTCCAATATAGTATTACTGCCTTTCATCTCCAAACAGATGGTTAATCAGAAAGAACTATCCAGACATCGGAGGATATGCTGTGTGACATTCCCAATTTCGGGCCTAGGAAGCTGAGAACTGGTAATAAGTGGATAAGCGGGAAAGTCGAGTCGAGAGTTGGTAATGGAATGGATAGCATGATCAGAACGAGTATACTGAGGGTTGGTCGTGGTTCTATCAAAAGATTATCCATGAACGAGTGTACTGAGGGATCGACGGTGGAATGACCCCCTGACTACGCAGATGATTAGAGTAATATGACTATAGAGTGACCCTTCGACCATAAGGGCCGTTAGTGAAACAGTCCAGGATAATTGTGGATCAATCCGGTATCGGCATGTGTCGATCGCTGGTGATACCGCACGGTCATGCATTAGTCTCGAGTGACCATGAGTTAATTCTGGGGTACTGAATTTCACGAGTGTACATGACAACTGAGGGTCGATCATGGATCATTGATACTTGAACGTGGCTCGGTCACGAATCAGCCACGGATCATTGCGTTGAGCCGGGTAGGCTATGGACGAGACACGTGCTAGGGCATGTGTCTAGTGGCTTAGTCGCGACCCGGGCAAAATTGCCAGTCGCGTCGATCAAGGCCATGTGCCTGGTCACCGCCAGCCATCGTACCCGTCAGCCAGGCCACGAACTGGCTACGTGCTCGGTCGTATATCGGTCATTATGCCTGACTCTTGTGTCACGAGTTATGCCCATAAGATCCGGTTCCGGTCTTGTCCCGTGCCTAAGAAATATGGCCATGAGTTGTGCATTGTGCCATTCACGGGCCGTTGCGCGTGTTTGGCCATGAACCGACCCCTCGCTCGTATGACCCGGCACGGTGCTCGGCACGATGCCCATACGACCGGCAAGGCACTAGGCACGTCGCCCGTGTAGCCAGGCAAGCCACTCGGCAGGTTGTCCATGCGGCCCGGCGCTACGCCTGTACGGCCCGACCTCGTGCCCGGCCATTTGTCCAATGACTCGACCATGCGCCCAGGCCACCCAAGAAGCCCAATTTGGCCTAGTTTGGCTTAAATTTTTGTAGAGCTATGTTTGGTCACTTGTGAGGCTTTTCCACATTAAACCTCATTTCAAATGGGATTATTAGAGTTATTTAGTGCGAGAAAAGCCTCGGAAAATTATGAGGCTTAACATGATGCGAGGTTGCAATTTTAGCACCGTTTAGCGAATTTCGGGTAAACCGATTGGCCCGAGAGGTTTGTGAGTGAAACCAACAAGCTTGTAGACCTCCCACAGTTCAGATTTTGGCTTAAGAAAGAGGCAAAAAGGAGTTGACTTAGTCAAAGGTGCAATTATTGCCCTAAAACCATCATTATTGGACCCCCCATGAGGTGTCCCCCCTCTATTACTGTCCAAGTTGAGTTGTGCTCCCATAATAATGGCTTCATTTAAGGCTTTTGGTGACTCAGTGGTCACCAATAATAGAGCCCAAGGCAAAGCCAATAATTGGCCAAGCCAAGGGAACCGAACAAGAGAGCCATTCGGCCACGAAGAAGAAGAAGAAGAAGAGAGAGAGAGAGAGAGAGAGAGAGAGAGAGAGGGAGGGAGGGAGGGAGAGAACCAATGAGGAAGAGATAAGCTTAGCCTCTTCATCATTTCCGTTGACCATAGTCAATTAATGGCATTAAATGAAAGTCATCATGAAATTTGACTAAGAGGCCCTCTATTATTGGCTCAAGTCTAAGGTTTCTAGAAAGTTCTAAGAGGTCTTTGCCCAAACCAACCCTGAACCGGCCCGTGTTTCTTCTCGTTCCTACCCAAGAGCCCACAGTTTAGCCTTTGTAGGCCTAGGTTTGCTTGGCCACACAAGAATGAAGCAAGGAGAAAGCCTGAAATTTCCCCGAGCTCACTCGTTTCTAGCTCGTTCTCTAGTGTTAGTTGTTGAGTAAGTAAATTCCCTAATATTGTGAAAGGAAGTTGCGATACGTTGTAACATGGTTGCTTGGCCCGTTTCTTGGCTCGTGGTTGATTTACTTCGCCCGTTTTCTTGGTTTTATGATTGTTTGTTCTTTCTCAATTAACGATGTTCATGTGTGATACTCACATTGATGTTTGTTTTTGTTGGTTTCGTAGCATGACTTTGCTATTTGAATTGCCATCGATGCCGGTACGGTAAGAGTCGACTTGTGTGAGCGACAATTGTCCCGTCCTCGCTTGATATTAGAGTTTTTACTTACTAAGTCCTTTGACTCACTCCCATTGTATTTCCTCTTTTTAGGTTCGTAGATGGCGACTCACCCGACCCACTTTGGAAACCCCGTCGAGATGAGGGCGGAACTACTCACCGTCATTGATGCCTGAGAGAACCGCGCGTACCGTCGCATTACAACATATGTTATGGTGGATGAGGGCTGATCGGAACTGGTCCCCCACCCGTACGTGGCCTGGTATCAGCTAGCTAACGGCGATTGGGTTGGGCCCCTTCATGGGTTCGAGGGCCATTTGGTGGTGCGGGTGGGCCGACTCTAGGGCAATCCATGGGCAGGACGTAGTTTGGCCACCAAATAGGGGAAAGGGAGCAAGGAGATGGAGGAGCGAGGAGCTAAGGAGTAACCGTAGCGGGGATAGGCAACCAAGCTAAATTTTGTTTGTTTAATAGTGGCTTTTGTCAGAAACGTCCTTGGAATGGGCATGTAAAATATGTGTGTGGCTTGTAAGGGCCCGTATATAACGGCTCGACGAAATAAGCACTTGGCATGTGAATACAAAGTGCGATGTTTGCTATATTACTCCTGTTTGTCCCGTTTACTTCCTTTCGCGTGCATATTTGATTGTTTAAAATAAACGGGACGAATTAATATATTTTCGTGAGTCACAGGTCTATTCGGATCATGTTCGATCAATAAAAATCGTTCGTGATTTTGAGTCGGGACGTGACAGTGTAGGGTATCGCTTGTTTTGGTATCAGAGCCAGGTTTTTCCTCCGGTAGGTGCAGTTCATGGCAACTTGCAATTGGACGATTCGACGAGGGCGACGAGTGGCGCCGGGGCCATACGACCTGAACATTAAGCGACCTCTTAAGAGGTGGCATCGAGGTCCTAAATGCCTGAATATCGAGCGGCCTCTATAGAGGTGGCGCCGGGGCAATAATACTTAATCATTGTGCGGCTTCTGACCGAGATGACGCTGGGACGGGTAGCCTGATCATTATGCGGCCTCTGGAAAGAAGTGGCACCAGAGTACATATATATACTACCTGATCATTGTGTGACTTCTGAAAGGAAGTGGCACCAGGGTGAAGGGCTTGATCATTAAGCGGCTCCTGGTAGGCTTATAAGACGGCTAAAGAAAGATAATTGTCAAACTATGCACCGAAACCAAGCGGAAATAAAGGCCTGAAGTGATAAGGTGTGCTGAAGTTGGGGTAGTTAGTCAGGAAACACCCCGTGCATGTGATTGTGTGTCTGTGCACCTGATTGATTGGTAAGTAGGCCTTTGATTGTTAAGTTTTTAATTGCTGACATATTCTTGCGTTGTAGAAAGCCTTAGTGGATTACCAACGGTAGTATGAGTGCTCAGGACCCGGCTTTAACCTTGAAATGAAAGTCGAAGCAAGATCCCCGAATAGACGGAATTCTGCAGGCTCTGGCGACCGTAGGAGAATTGCTAGGACAACAAGTGCAACAACAAGCATATCAACGACTGCCTATTACTGAGAATGCAGCGGTGGCAAATGGAAATAGGAATGGTGACCGTACGATGCATGGACTAGTCGAGCAGTTCCTAAAGCTGCGACCCCGAAATTTGCTGGAACCGGAGTTCTTAAAGACCCGGAATCCTGGATCGATGAATTACAGAAAACATTTAAACTTCCGCAATGTTCCGAGGAAGATAAAGTCACCTTACCAGCCTATCAATTGCAAGGGAATGCCAGCTATTGGTGGAGAGCAACTAAGAAAATCGTGTTCCCAGGGAATGCTGCTATAAATTGGAATGCTTTCGTTGAGGCATTCAACGGGAAGTATTTCTCCGATTGTGCTCGTGATTAGAAGATGAAAGAATTCTGCAACTCCAACAGGGAAATATGACGGTGGACCAATATGAAGCAAGGCTCACTCAGTTATCGATGTACGCCCCTAACTTATTGAAAATCCAGTCGACAAGGAAAAATGATTCCATGATGGTCTCAAACCTAACATCCGGGGTCAGTTAGTACCTTTGAACTTGAAAGATTATAATGAGTTATATGAACAAGCTCAATTGATCAAGAAAGATTTGCTGGAGAGGGCAACTCTGACAAGATCTTATTATTCTATTCCCCAATTGGATCAACATTCGGGCAGGAGGCCAGTGACAAGGGGAAAACGTCCCTTTGTTTCCAGCAAGAAGCGAAATTTTCAGCAGACAGCTAATGTTTCTAGTAATACTTGTTTTGTTTGTGAAAGACTGCATGGCAATGCCCTATGCCCCATTCGTACGGGAGCATGCTTCGAGTGTGGCCAACAAGGTCACATGGTCAGGGACTGTCCACAATGGCGACAAAATATACCTTCACAGCAAAGATAGGCAATAGCATCAACTGGAGCTCAACCTCGTGCTAACAACGGCGATCGTCCTTCGGCAAAAGGACGAATATATGCATTTACTCAAGAGGATGTTGAGAACTTTGTCGCAATGATCACATGCAATGATCATAGGTACGGTTTTCCTCAATAACCGTGCTACATATGCGTTAATTGATACTGGAGCTACACATTCATTCGTATATAGTCAATTTGTACGTCTGGCCAAAATTGAGATGAAACCATTGGAAAATACACTTAGTGTTTCTACTCCGATGAAAAATGAAGTGCAGACTACCCTAGGATGTCAAGGGTGTAAGATAATTACAGGCGGACTGGCGGATATCATAAATCTAGTGGTACTGGCCATGTATAATTTTGATATTATCATTGGTATGGATTGGCTTAGTAAACAGCGAGCCAATATAAACTGTTATAGCAAGGTGATTCAGTTTCATCCCCCCGATCGCCCCTGCTATACATTAATGGGTAATAGAGGAGGACTTTCTACTCCACTGATTTCTGTTTTAGAAGCAACCCGACTATTGCAAAAAGGTTGTCAAGGATTTCTGACAATATTAGAAAATATAACAAATGGAGACGAGCCAAAGTTAGAACATATCTTGGTGGTACAAGAATTTTCAGATATTTTTCCAAAAGAATTACTAGGTTTACCTCTGGCATGGGAAGTAGAATTTGCTATTGAAGTAGTTTATGGAACGGAACCTATTTCCAAAGCTCCCTACAGGATGGCTTTGAGCGAGTTAAAAGAACTCAAAGTGCAACTACAGGAATTACTTGATAAGGGCTTCATCCGTCCAAGTGCATCTCCCTGGGGTGCACCCATATTGTTCGTGACAAAGAAAAACGGATCATTGCGACTTTGTATCAACTATCAACAGTTAAATCGAGTTACTATAAAAAATAAGTACCCACTGCCGAGAATCGATAATTTATTTGAACAACTCCAAGGAGCATCCGTGTTTTTCAAGATCGACTTAAGGTCGGGATATCATAAGCTAAGAATCAAGAAGGAGGATATTCCGAAGATAGCGTTCCAAACCCGATATGGCCATTATGAATTCACCGTTATGCCATTCAGTTTGACGAATACTCCAGCAGCCTTTATGGACCTGATGAACCAAGTGTTCAAGCCATACTTGGACCGTTTCGTTATAGTCTTTATTGACAACATCCTGGTATACTCGAAGAATTCGGCTGAACATGAACAACATTTGAGATTCGTGCTTCAGACGCTCAGGGAACATGCACTTTATGCAAAATTCAGCAAGTGCGAGTTTTGGCTATCTCGCATAATGTTTCTCAGCCACGTGATCTCAAAAGACGGCATATTAGTGGATCCATCCAAAATTAAAGCGATAATTAATTAACTAAGACCAATAACTGTCACCGAAATTCGAAGTTTCTTGGGTTTGGTACGATATTACAGAAATTTCATGGAATGATTCTCTAGCATCGCTATCCGCTTAACGCGATTGCTAAAGAAGAAAACAAAGTTCGAATGGACTGACAAATGTGAGCGAAGCTTCCAAGAATTGAAACGAAGACTGACGATAGCTCCTGTTCTGACTCTACCTAAAGGACCAGGAGGATTTGAAATATATAGCGACGCCTCTCACAAGGGCTAAGCTATGTATTGATGTAGGATGGCAAAGTGGTGGCATATGCTTCAAGACAATTGAGGCTATACGAATTAAATTATCCAACCTATGATCTGGAACTTGCTGCAATCGTGTTTGCCTTGAAAATTTGGCGACACTACTTATATAGGGAGCAATTCGTTGTCTATACGGATCATCAGAGTTTGAAATATTTGTTCTCCCAGAAAGAGCTGAATATGAGGCAACGACGTTAGATGGAACTTCTTAAAGACTACGACTGCGAGATATTGTACCATCCTGGCAAAGCAAACAAAGTTGCCGATGCTCTTAGTCGAAAATCGGCCATTGCTCATTTGATGGTCAAGGAATGGACTTTACTTGAGGAAACTCGGGACTTGGACTTTAAGTTGGAAGTTGGGCATCATCAGAATTTATTAGCTGCTCTCAGAATCGAGCTAGACATCATATTGAAAGTCAAAACATTACAACAAACAGACCCGAAAATTCAGAAAGTTCAGAAGGAGTTAGCAGAAAAGCAGAAATCCAATTTTCATATGATTGACGACAGAATCTTGAAGTTTAATGGACATCTATGCATGCCGAAGGATGAACAACTTAAAAAAGAAATCTTGACGGAAGCTCACAGGAGAAATTACAGTATCCATCCAAGCAGTACCAAAATGTATCAGAATTTGCGACAACATTTCTAGTGGAATGGCATGAAGACGGACATAGCTAAACATGTGGCTAAATGCTTGACGTGTCAACAAATCAAGGCTCAACTTTGCAAGCGCGGATTATTGCAACCGTTGGAAATTCCTGAATGGAAGTGGGAACACATTACGATGGACTTCATAATAGGATTGCCGAGAAGTCAAAGAGGAAATTATTCCATATGGGCGATTGTCGACCGATTGATAAAATCAGCCCATTTTCTTCCGGTGAGAAAGGACCGTGCATTAGAGGGTTATGCCGAGTTATGTGTTCGACATATTGTACGACTACACGGAGTCCTAGTAACGATCACATCCAATCAAGATCCAAAGTTTACTACAACTTTCTGGCAAAGTCTCCAAACCACTATAGGAACGAAGCTGCAATACAATACAGCTTATCATCCATAAACGGATGGCCAGACAGAAAGAACTATCCAGACCCTTGAGGATATGTTGCGAGCATGCGTCGTGGATTTCAAAGGGAATTGGAATGAACATTTGCATTTCATTGAATTCGCATATAACAACAGTTACCAGCAAAGTATTAGGATGGCACCATCCGAGACATTATATGATCGAGCTTACAGAACTCCAGTGTATTAGGATGAGGTTGGGGAAAAGTAGGTCATGGGTCTAGAGCTAGTACAACCCACCATTGAGGTTGTGCAAGTGGTTAGAGATAAGTTGAGAATTGCCCAAAGCCGACAAAAAAGTTATGCTGACAGACATAAGAAGCCTCTAGAGTTTCAAGTAGGCGACTACGTGTTTCTCAAAGTGTCACCTATGAAAGGTGTGTCGCGTTTTGGGAAGAAAGGTAATTTGAGCTCTAGGTACGTAGGACCTTTTGAAATTCTAGAAAGAATAGAGAATTTGGCTTATCGACTGGCGCTGCCACAAAAACTTGCTCAGGTGAATGACGTGTTCCATGTATCCATGTTGAGAAAGTATGAACCCGATCGAGCACATGTGCTGAATTTCGATAAGGTCGAATTGGATAGCAGATTGTCCTATGTTGAGAAACCGGTGTGGATCGTGGATCGTAAAGAACAAGTATTAAGAAATAAAACTGTTCCCGTAGTAAAGGTCCTATGGTGACACCATGGCATAAAGGAAGCTACTTGGGAAGGTGAGAAAATCATGAAGTAGCAGTATCCTCATTTGTTCGAGGAACCAAGTACGTGTTTAAATTTCGAGGACGAAATTTTATTAGAAGGAGAGAATTGTGACATACCCGATTTCGAGCCTAGGAAGCCAAGGGATGGTAATAAGTGGATGAGCGGGAAAGTCGAGTCGAGAGTCGATAATGAAATCGACAGTATGATCGGAATGAGTGTACTAAGGGTTGATTGTGGTTTGATCGAAAGATTGTCCATGAATTGGTCTAGGGATCGACAATGGAATGACCCCCCGACTACACAAATGATTAGAGTAATATGACTGTAAAATGGCCCTTCGACCATAAGAGCTATTAGTGGAATGATCCGGGATAACTGTGGATCAGTTCGGTGTTGGCATGTATCGGTTACAGGTGATACCGCACGGCCATGCATTAGTCCTGGGTGATCATAAGTTAATTTCAGGGTACTGAATTTCACGAGGCTACATGACAACTAAGAATCGATCATGGGTCATTGATACTCGAATGTGGCTCGATCATGAATCGGTCACGGATCGTTGCGTTAAATTTGGTAGGTCATGGACGAGACATATGCCAGGCCATGTGTCTAGTGACTTAGTCACAGCTCGGGCAAAATTGCCAATCATGCCGGCCAAGGCCATGTGCCCGGTCACGATCAGCCATTGTGCCCGTCAGCCAGGCCACGGACCGGCTACGTGCCCAGTCATGTGTCGACCATTGTGCCCGACCCTTATGCCACGAGTTGTGCCTATAAGATCCGGTTCCGGTCTCATCTCATGCCTAAGAAATATGGCCATGAGTTGTGCATCGTGCCATTCACGGGCCGCTGGGTGTGTTTGGCTGTGAACCGACCCCTCGCTCGTATGACCCGGCATGATGCTCGACACGATGCCCATACAGCCAGTAAGGCACTAGACACGTCGTCCGTACGGCCAGGTAAGCCGCTCGGCACGTTGTCCGTGCGGCCCAGCGCGGCACCCGTGTAGCCCGGCCATTTGCCCGGTAACTCGGCCACGCGCCTAAGCCACTTGAGAAGCCCAATTTGACCTAATTTGGCTTAGATTTTTGTAGGGCTATATTTGGTTACTTGTAAAGGCTTTTCCACATTAAACCTCATTTCAAATAGGATTATTAGAGTTATTTAGCGCGAGAAAACCCTCGGAAAATTATAAGACTTAACATGATGCGGGGTTGCAATTTTAGTATCGTTTACCCAATTTTGGGTAAACCGATTGGCCCGAGAGATTTGTGAGTGAAACCAACAAGCTTGTGGGCCTCCTACGGTTCAGATTTTGGCTGAAGAAAGAGACAAAAAGGAGTTAACTTGGTCAAAGGTGCAATTATTGCCCTAAAACCATCATTATTGGACCCCCCATAAGGTGTCCCCCCTCCATTATTGTCCAAGCTGAGTTGTGCTCCCCTAATAATGGCTTCATTTAAGGCTTTTGGTGACTCATTGGTCACCAATAATAGAGCCCAAGGTAAAGCCAATAATTGGCCAAGCCAAGGGAGCCGAACAAAAGGGCCATTCAACCAAGAGGAGAGAGAGAGAGAGAGTAGCCGTGAGGGAGAGAGAGAGAGGGAGAGGACCAATAAGGAAGAGATAAGCTTGGCCTCTTCATCATTTCCTTTGGCCATAGTCCATTAATGGCATTAAATGAAAGTCATCATGAAATTTAACTAAGGGACTCTCTATTATTGGCTCAAGTCTAGGGTTTCTAGGAAGTTTTAAAAGGTCTTTAAATAGCAAGACATCACCCCCCCTTTCCTTTCTCTCACGCCAACCTCACCATCTTCTTCTTCTTCCTTTGTTTCTTGTTTTCTCACTTTTGGCCGAGAAGCTCACGCCCAAACCAACCCCAAACCGGCCCGTGCTTCTTCTCGCTCCTACCCAAGAGCCTACAGTTTAGCCTTTGTAGGCCCAAGTTTGCTCGGCCATGCAAAAAGGAAGCAAAGAGAAAGCCCGAAATTTCCTGAGCTCACCCGTTTCTAACCCGTTCTCTAGTGTTGTTAGTTGTTAAGTAAGTAAATTCCCTAATATCGAGAAAAGAAGTTGCGATACATTGTAACATGAGTTGCTTGGCCCGTTTCTTGATTTCGTGGTTGATTTACTTGGCTCGTTTTCTCGGTTTTATGGTTGTTTGTTCTTTTTCAACTAATGATGTTCACATGTAATACTCACGTTGATGTTTGTTTTTGTTGGTTTCATAGCATGACTTTGCTATTTGAATTGCCATCGATGCCGATACGGTAAGAGTCGACTTATGTGAGCGATAATTGTCTCGTCCTCGCTTGATAGTAGAGTTTTTACTTACTAAGTCCTTTGACTCACTCCCATTATTTTTTCTCTTTTTAGGTCCATAGATGGCGACTCACCCGACCCGCTTTGAAAACCCCGTCAAGATGAGGGCAGAACTACTCACCGTCATTGATGCCCGAGATAACCGCGCGTACCGTCGCATTACAACATATATTATGGTGGATGAGGGCCGATCAGAACTGGTCCCCCATCCATACGTAGTCTGGTATCGGTTAGCTAATGGCGACTGGGTTGGGCCCCTTCGTGGGTTCGAGGGGCCATTCAGTGGCGTGGTTGGGCAAGCTTCGGGGCAATCCAAGGGCGGGGCGTAGTTCGACCACCGGACGAGGGAGCGGGAGCGAGGAGATGGAGGAGCGAGGTGTTAAGGAGTAACCGTAGCAGAGATAGACAACCGAGCCAAGTTTTGTTTATTTAATAATGGCTTGTGTCGAAAACGCCCTTTAAATGGGCATGTAAAATATGTGTGTCGCTTGTAAGGGCCTGTATAGAAGGGCTCAACGAAATAAGCACCTGGCATATGAATACAAAGTGCGATATTTGCTATATCACTCCCATTTGTCTCGTTTACTGTTTATTTGCTTTCACATGCGCATTTGATTGTTTAAAATAAGCGGGACGAACTAATATATTTCTGCGAGTCACGAGTCTGTTCGGGTCATATTTGATCAATAAAAATCGTTCGTGATTTCGAGTCGAGACATGACATGCTGCGAGCTTGCATGATTGACTTTAAAGGCAATTGGGATGAACACTTGCATTTGGTGGAATTTGCTTACAATAATAGTTTTCAGCAGAGTATAGGCATGGCTCCTTTCAAAGCATTGTATGGAAGAGCATGCAGAACTACTATATGTTGGAGTGAAGTCAACGAAAGGAAATTAACGGGATCGGAATTAATACGAATCACTTCATATGCTGTAAAAGTGATTCGGGATCAACTTAAAACTACCTAAAGTCGATAAAAAAGTTATGCGGATAAACGTCGAAGATCATTGGAATTCAACGTTGGTGACCATGCATGCTTGAAAGTATCACCGATGAAAGGAGTATTGCGATTTGGAAAGAAAGGCAAGCAGAGTCCAAGGTTTATAGAGCCTTTTGAAATTCTTGAGAAGATTGGTAACTTGGCCTATCGATTGGCATTACCACTCAAAATTTTCAATGTTCACGATATTTTTCATGCGTCTATGTTGAGGAAATATGAACCAGACTCTACTCATGTATTGGATTTTGAGACGATTGAGATAGACAAAAGAATAACTTATGGGGAGAAACCAATACAGATCTTGGATCGAAGGGAACAAGTTCTAAGAAATAAGACCATTCTGTTGGTCAAGGTTTTGTGACAGTATTATGACATGGAAGAAGCAACGTGGGAAAGTGAAGAGGATATGAGACGCAAATATCCACATCTCTTTGAGTGATCATGTACTTTTGAATTTCGAGGATGAAATTTCTTAAGGGGGAAAGAGTTGTAACATCTGGAAATTTGGTAATAATATATATGTGATGTTGGAAGCTTTTAATAATCGAAAATGATACTTAAATAATAAAGCTAAGTATTATTTAAGTTAGTATTCGTGCGGACGCGTAGAAATCGTTATTGGACCTTAAATTGCAAGGCGCGGATTCAGGAACGTAATCGTTCCGAGCTCAAAGTGTTTAAAATTTTAAATGTTGTTGTGTACATTAATAGTAGTGCTGTATTAATTAATTTACCATTAGTGGGTAATATTATTGGTTAATTTTTTGTTAAGTAGTGTGGACCATTTTTTTTAATATTTCTAATTGGTGTTATAAAAGGAAGGAGGAAAGATATTCTGTTTTCTTCTTAATTCCTCACCAAAATATCTCTTCAGACCCTCATTGTCACGTGGCCTATGAAGGATGAAACATGCCACTTATCCTCTTAAACCAAACTTTTAGTTTGACATCTAGCCTAAGCAATCATTTTTCTTGGCCATTACTCCTACTGAATGAGCCCCTGATTTCTTACACGTGGCTGTGATGGAAAGAGAAGATGCCACCTGTGAGTACAATGTATTTATCCACCTCAACGTCTAATCCTCTATCTCATTTTTATCTAGGTAAACACCAAAGGGAATTTTTACCCTAAGCCGTAACTCCCTTCTTCACTTTCTGCTTTCACCATCACCCAATCCAAAATTTATGGGAGAGCGTTAACTTTTGGGTGTTCAGATTCTGCACAAGGTAAGTAAAAACTTTAAATTTGAACTAAATAAATCTACTTGACACTTTTTAACTTGGTTGCTTGAGAAATGCTATTCTAATGTGTGATAATAATGAGGATATGGTGATGGTTGAATTTGTTTTTGCTGGTTCTATACATATTCAAATGGATGGGATTTGTTTCCTTAAAGTGTGGTAAAAATCGACAAATGAAACAGTTAAATTTGAACGTGTAAATGTTATTTTTGAGGTGATTATTGAATTCTTGTTACTAGTTTTATGTATGTTTAAAGGGTAAAAAATCGTTTTACTCAAAGTGGTGTATATTAGGTGAGTGTAAATGATGATTCTGTTTACTTCTAAAATGAACAAATTTTAACCTCAAATTCCGATTCTGTTTACTTCTGAGATGAACAGATTTTAATCTCAAATTTTGGTTATGTATACTTTTAAAACTACTCAGACTTTACCTTCAAATTTTACCCTCAGACTTTATTTTTGAAACTGCTTAGACTTTATGGTTAAAATTTGATTGTCTATTTTTAAAACTGGTCAGAACTTACTTTCAAAGTCGGCATATATATATTTTGAACCGAGTAGACTTTATTTTCAAAGTCTGGATGTATATATTTTAAACTCGAATATACTTTACTTTTAAAGTCTAGATAAATGTATTTTATAAACCGAGGAAGTTTTATCTCAAAATCTGGATATGTGTATTTTCTAAATTTGAGTAAATTTTAGTCTTTTGAGTATGAATATGTATTGCTTCATACTTATTATCTCGAATGATGCATTTCAGGGCTTTAAAGGATATGTGATGTAAAAAGAAGGTGAATATATATATATGCATGCAAATATTTGGTTGTCATGGCTTGTATGAGAATAATACAAATTCCGTCACTCATATAGTAGATGTGATTATACCCCGTGTGTCGGGATGCTTCGGGGAGTGTTTCAGGATACCGCAGGAGTCGAGATGCCCCGGAGGGTGTACCGAGATGCCCCATTGGTCGGATGTCCCGGGAGTGTTCGGTATGATGAAGCAATGAACCTAACGCATGAGTATGAATATTTTACATCGTATGCTTACGTCTAAGTGAAAGTATTGTGAAATGTGGCATTACTCAGATTTTGTGGCATATTGATACGGAAAAGGTATAACATGCATTCAAGTTATATGCATGCCATTTGTTATGCATGCATGTTGGTTATATCAGGTGAAGTGGTAAACTGATTTTTCTAACTTAAAACTAGATATTTCATTTACTGGGCCTCGGCTCATCCCATTATTTTTCAGACTTGTAAGATGGATGTTCCTCATTCTCTACATTTTGGAGCTCCCATATATCATGAAACTGTCTATGAAAATGTGTTTGTGCCCGAGTCTGCTGCAGCATATACTAAGTGTAGCTCTACTGTCTTGGTCGACGTGGGATTGGCAGAATGGGTTCCTTACCTTTTTGTTGCATGGTACTTTAACCTTAATATCGAGTTAGTTGGCCCGTTAAGGGGCTTGACTTAGACGATGGTGATTGCGCATTGGAAGGCGAAATTATTGATCCATAACTTTCTCGGATTTTTTATTAGACAAACTTTTGGAGTAGAAGTCTAGTATGGAGATAGGGTCCCTCGACCTACCCAGACTTTTGTTTTTTGTACTTGTATGATGTTTGATCTGGGCTTGTAAATATGACAAGGGTTGTTAATAAGAAGCAAAAGTATTTTGACTAAACTTGTGTGATATTCATGTTTAATACTTGTTCAGACTTTGATTTTCGCTGCCAATATTATTAATAATATTATTTAGCACGTGTCGCACTTGACATTCTAGGGCATCACATGGGTGACCTGGGGCCTAGGGTCACACAACCTAGGCAACCGTCACCGGGGTCATGTGACCTCGCCGACCCTTTGTCATCTCGATCTGGCCTCATCAGCTCTGGCTGGCCGCATTCACGCAAAGAAGATAAACAGTTACAACAAGGGATAAAATCGAAAAATTAAAGAATTAGTGAGGACAATTTGGGAAAAAAAATTGGTTTCAGCATTTGGCAAACCAGCTTTGGGTTGTCAGCCTTCCCAATGCAGGCTTGCACTTGAAAGCCCACTGGGAAGACTTGCTAAACACCCTAGCACTTCCCCAAGGGACTTTCAACCTTCAAAGCCCCTTGGAAAGTTGAACCAAATGAGGCTAGAGAGCGTGGTATCCTCATGGCTTTTAAAAACACTTAAAAAAACAAAATTAAAAATTAAAATAATATAACATTATTAGTCAAAAATTTAAAATAAGCAAATTTTAATAAAGGTTTTTTTTTTGGGTGAAGAATTTTAATAAAGGTTAATACAACAAAAAACCCCAAAATGATACATATATGACAAATTTACCGCAAACTAATTTTTTGACAATAAAAAATCCTAAACCGGTACGCTTGTGACAAATTTACCCTTTATTAGTCTTCGTTAAATTTTTCCGTAAAATTGTTGAGTTAAATGACACGTTGCAGTTGACGGATATACCAATTTAGGATTTTACCCCTTTATTTGTCACATGTTTACTAATTTTTGATTTTTCATGATATTAATACAATGGGTTAATACTACAAAAAACCCTAAACTGGTACATTTGTGACACATTTATCCCAAACTATTTTTTTGACCATAAAAAATTCCAAACTGGTACACCTGTGACAATTTTACCCTGAACATACCACAAAAAACCCCAAACTGGTACATATGTGACAATTTTACCCCGAACTAATTTTTAATATTATTATTATTTTTATTATTTTTTCTTTTTTTTCTTTTTTCTTTTTTCTTTTCTTTTCTTTTCATTTTCAAACTCTGGCCGGTAGCCGATCCGACGACCGGCCAGAGGCGGAAGCTGGCGAGGGCCGTCCTCGCCTGCACAGGGCAAGGGCGACCCTCACCCGACTCAAGCGAGGGCAAGGTCGCCCTCATCGGCTCACCCTCGCCCGACGCGGGCGAGGGTCGCCCTCGCCGGCTCACCCTCGCCCGAGCCGGTGAGGGTCGCCCTTGCCGACGCCGGCGAGGGCGACCCTCGCCCGACGCTGGTGAGGGCGGCCCTTGCCGGCTTCTGCCTCTGGCCGGTCGTCAGACTGGAGACCGGCCAGAGTTTGAAAATGAAAAAAAAAAGAAAAGAAAAGAATAAAAATAAAAAATATTAAAATTTTAATTCAAGATAAAATTATCATAAATATACCAGTTTGGGGTTTTTTGTGGTAAGTTTAGGGTAAAATTGTCACATATGTACCAGTTTGGAGTTTTTGGTGGTCAAAAAAATAATTCAAGGTAAAATTGTCACAAGTGTACCGGTTTGGGGTTTTTTATGGTCAAAAAAATAGTTTGGGGTAAATGTGTCACAAGTGTACCAGTTTAGGGTTTTTCGCGGTATTAACCCTAATACAATTTAACGGATGGTAAATTTGTCACAAGTGTACTGGTTTGGGGTTTTTTGTAGTAAAAAACAAAGTTTTGGTTAAATTTGCCACAGGTATACCAGTTTGGAGTTATTTGTCGCAGATATACAAATTTGAAGTTTTTCATGGTATTAACCCTTTTAATAAAGGAAAAGAATGGATCGCTTTGATCATGTGGATCCAATCTCAGGGTTCTGTATTATCTATTACTTTTATTTTTTTAAATTCACATCAGCAATTTCGTCCATAATTTTGATAGAATGACCATGTTAATGGACAAATATAGCTTATGAACTTAATTGGATGAAAAAAAAAATAGTAGACAAAATTGAAGAAATTGAAAAATTCAAGTACCTCAAGTGCCTTTTCTCCCATTTATTATTTTTTATGTTGTTGCTTTTGAAATAAACATTTAAAAATAGAAAGAACTTACAAATATTAAGACTTTTATAACGTTTATATTATCTAAGAACTATTTTTCTCCCAAACAGAATAATGATCACAGTGAGTGTGCATCTTCATAGTAAGTTTTAGTTAAGTATACACATGTCAAGACGTGAATCTTGCACAGGAGAAACATTTTTTTCACTGACGGTGTTTCTTATCAAATTTCTAAATATTGAGCCACACGTGTGGAATATTGTTGGGCAAGGGCTGATGGTTTCAATTTTGATATTTCATATCCGAAGTTGGCGCAGAACCTATCTTATTTAATAAATCGAATAACAACTTTCGAAAAAATGTATTTCTTAGTGGGAGAAATTCCGGCGAAACATCTTTTTAGCACGCCCGATAAGACCAGTGTGACTAATTTGAGGAAATACGATGGTGCGTACAAGGAATCAACTTGATCCTGACAATGCTACCAATGACAACTCGTCACCACAACCTGGTAATAACAAAGTGGGATATTTTGAGTCATTGACTGCACAAACGGTCGCAACACAAGAACAAAGTGAAGATGTCGACATCCCAAGATAACTCACCGATGAACAGAGAAACCACGTGAGGCCAAATCCTGTGATGTTCGCCACCATGAGGAGGATTCTTAACAAACACCAAAAGAAAGCAACAAACCACGTGATGAAGTACCTCATCAACGTGATCAAGCCCATGATCATCAACACCTTCCATGAAGTCATGCACATGCCAGGAACGTCAATCCATTCATTTTAGATTACGAGTGAATCCTACCAATCCTCCACCTTCTAGGATTCTGCAAAGATCAGTGGGACGATACTTGTCGATGGAAGTAATTTTCCTAATACTATGGCTTTCGGGTATGTTCCTCAAACTCTTAATCAATTAAATAGCGGAAATAATTTAGGCTAAATGATCGCACCACTAGCGAGGATTTTACAAAGGCCTAAAAAGCACTTCTACCCTGAACCTAGGGGGTAGGAAGGTCAAGTCTATCGACCTATCTACCCTGAACCTAGGGAGTGGGAGATGTGTCGACTTGTGAATCATGATCAAGTGGCTGAACTCGTATTACAACAATTAGGTACTGATAGAGGAGTGGTCTAGTCAATGTATAGGAAGCCACATCTTGATTGGGTTGACACTATACCTTACCCAATAAAATTTGAAATTCTTGACTTCGTTGTTTTCATTGGTGAAGAGGGATAAGAAAACTAGAAGTACCATAACTTTCGTACAGTGCTCACTTGAGTGCCATAATTTTTTTTCGCTCACTTAGGTATCTCATTGGAGTAAAATCGATTATTTGAATACCATTTCTGGCAAATCATCATACGTGGATTTTTTAATTAATTTTCCATTCGACGTGGATTTTTTTAATGCTTTATTTTTTTGAATTTTTCTTTTTATTTATCTTCATCTTTTTTTTATTTTCCTTTTTTTCCATTTTTTTTCAAGGCTAGCGAGGGTTGCTGGTGACCCTCGTCGAAGGCCTTGCCTGGGCCAAACTAGGTGAGGGCCGCCTTGCCATCGGTCGGTATGGCCGTGAAGGCCCTTGGTGAGGCCATTGTGGCCTCGCTGGCTGCGGGCAAGGCGGCGAAGTCTCTCACCATATCTGTCGAGGCTGCCTCGCCTGCAACCGCAAAAGCCTTTGACGATAGAGGTGTGCAAAAGAACCGAAACCTCTCGAAACCAAACTGAACTGACCGATTCTGAGCAGTTCTAAGGGACGCCGATCCGAATCCTAGTTCCAACTTTTTGAAACCAGTGGTTTTTAGTCTGGTTCCAGGTTCCAAGGAAAACCTAACCGGACTAGACTGATACTATTCAAAATTTTAATTTTATTTCTATAAAAAGTCCAAACTTAAATATTTAATCTCTAATTATCGTGCAAGGCTTGGGTTTTATGCACAATCCCTCTGATGGTCTCTTGGTTCCCATTCGATGTAGGACTCTTGGTGTGTAATGTGTATGACTTTTCTTTATTGTGTGTCTAGTCTTTCATGTGTACGCCTTTGATATGGAACTCTTGGCTTGTCTTTGTTGTTATGTATCCATGCGAATGCCAAGAGTCCTACATCGAATGGCTATGCAAAGATCGTAAGAGGAGTTGTCAATAAAATCCAACCCAAGCCCTTCTAATGTGCTGTATTCTTTTTGCAGCAAGTTGGCCATGACAAAGGGTGTCACTTTTAGTTCTTTAGTTGGTAAATAGCAAAAAGTTTCATTGGACCGTTCGGAACCGAACGGGACCATTAGTCTAATCCGGTTCCTGATCCTGAAAATTGGGAACCGATCTTACTGATCCGGTTCCCGGTTTCACTCAAGAACTGGACTAGATTGGGAATCGATCACCCCTACTTGGCGAGGCCATTGCGACCTCGCCGACTGCAGGTGAGGATTGATCCGGTCCAGTTCCTAATCTTGAAAATTAGGAACCAGTCTTACCGGTCCGGTTCCTAGTTTTACTCAAGAACCGAACTTGACTAGGAATCGATCACCCCTACTTGGCGAGGCCATTGCGACCTCGCTGGTCGCAGGTGAGGCAATCAAGGCCCTTGCTAGATCTGGCAAGGCTACCTCGCTCGCGGCCGCGAAGACCCTTGGCAAGGCCATTGCGGCCTAGCCGACAACGGGGCGAGGCGACGAAGGCTCTCGCCAAATTTGGTGAGGTTGCCTCACCCACGACCTCGAAGGCTCTCAACAAATCTGGCAAGGCCGCCTTGCCCATGGCCGCCCAAATCTAGCCAAAGCCTTCGTGGCCGAGGGCAAGGTGGCCCTCGCCCAATCAGGGCGAGGCCTTCACAGCTGGTGAGGGTCGCCAATGACCCTCGCCAGCATTGAAAAAAAATAAAAATTCAAAAAATTCAAAAATTATCCACGTCAGCCCCAGCGAAGCCATGTAGGACAACCTACATCCACGTCGAATTTTCCAGCGAGGTAAATCGCCGATGGCACTCAAATAATCAATTTTTCAAATTTGGTGCACTCAAGCGAACAAAAAAAAAGTTATAGCACTTGAGTAAACGCCATGCGAAGTTATGGCACTTTTAGTGTTCTTATCCCTTGATGAAAATGACCAGTTGACTATCGAACACATTGGCTGATTTATCAAAAAATGTCTTTACTTGGCATACGGATTTATCTAATAATTCAATACATACTTGGGCTGAGATGGAAAGACAATTCCATTTTTAATTTTATCGAATGATATCTAAAGTATCGATTGCTAATTTGGCCAGAATGTATCAATATGATAATGAATCAATCGATTGGTTTTTTGCTCGAATTAAGAGGCTTGGGAATAGATGTCTTACTTTGCTCACGGAGGAAGAATTCATAAATTTGACTTTCGGTGGACTGAAATTCAATTTTAGAAAAAAATTCGAATGTCAAAATTTTGCCAATTTATTACAATTGGCATTGAGAGTGTCTAAGTATGAACAATTACTTAAGAACGGAGATAGACGACCACGTGAATACTACACATTATGTGCATTTTTTTGGAAAAATATGAACAAAATGATGAATCTAAGCAAGATTAAATTCGGCAATAAAAAATCAAATTTGCTGATGACAATAGAGCACATGATGACTCTTGGTTATCCAATTTAAAATAATCGAATGATTGATAAATCATTCAATATGAAATTAGTTTTACATTCTTCTGTTGTCTAATCTAAATGATGGATGTTCACCATAGGCAAACATAAGATCTTCGCGTACAATGAAAGGAGCGAGTTGACTGCTCATCCCCTTTCTCATCTCTATTCCTCGACAATATTACGATACAAAGAATAGCAAAAATTAAGACTCCAAAGGAAGGATCATTTATTGTTATTTCTCATTGATATGGTGAAATGTGGGTTGAATATGTACGAGCCAAGATGCGCGGGGCGAAAACAAATGTGAATAGGGCAATACCACGAGCCGGTAACTTGAATTTGACCATCGAACAACTTCAAGAAAGATAGTTCAACATGGTAAATACTAAATGCTCCTTTTATGAAGTTATTTGATTTGGTCACACATCTCTCTAGATTATATCGGGTGTGATTAGCATTTGATTCAATAACTAAGGATAATGTTGCTTGGTTTTGATGGTTTCCCCCTAACAATAACATCATTATGTAGTTTAGGGCTGTTTGGTAACTTGCCAAATAGTACCCAATTCTATTCTTTTGTTTCTCAGAATAAAAAAAAGAACAGAAATTCATTTGGTAAATTTTTATTCCCAGGCATAAATTTATTCCCAAAATCAGTTTTGGAACAAAATCGAAAATCAACAAGGAACAAGAATTAGAAATGGAAATTAATCTTTTTTTCTTTCTTCTTCTTCTTTGTTGGTCTTCTTCATTTTTCCTGGCCTGTGGCCGGTCATCGGCCACAAGCCACCAGCGATCGGCCATAGGCTAGGGTTAGCGAGGGCGGTCCTCGCCCAAGCCGCCCTCGCTGTATCTGGTGAGGACGGCGACAAGGGTCCAGCCCTTGCCAGTCCTAGCCTATGACCAGTCGCCGGCATCGGCAACCTAGCCATGGGCCAAGGAAGAGGAAGAAGAAAAAAAGGGAAAAAAAAAGAGAAAGAAAAATTAAAAAATTCAAAATATTATTAATAAAAGGAAATTTTGTGCAGTTAACAAACATGTTGCTGTTCTTTTTCTATTCCAGAAATAGAAATTTTGGGCAGTTACCAAACACCTTCAAATGCTTAGAAATTATTTCGGGGAATGGAATAAAAAAAATCATTTTGAGCATAAATTGTTTCCGGGAACATTACCAAATGCACCCTTAGTGAAATTTGTTTTCGGTCCATTATTATCAAGGGTTAATATCACGGAAAATTTAAACAGGTACACTTGTGACAAATTTACCCCCAAACTAATTTTTTGACCATAAAAAACCCTAAATCGGTACACTTGAAATAATTTTACGCCAAACTAATTTTTTGGCCATAAAAAATTCAAAACCAGTATACTTGTGACAAATTTACCCTCCATTAAATTGAATTAATACCACAAAAAATCACAATCTGATAAACCCTTAAAACCCCAAATCGGTATATCCGTCAGCTGTCACATGTCATTCAACTCAAAAATTTAAAGGTAAAATTTAACAGGAAACTAATAGAAGGTAAAATTGTCACAGGTGTACCGGTTTGAGGTTTTTGGCAGTCAAAAAATTAGTTTTGGATAAATTTATTACGGGTGTACCGATTTGAAGTTTTTCGTAGTATTAACCTTATTATATCAATACCCAAATTTTCTCTTTCCTTTTTAATTCTATTTTGGGCCTCTATTTTCATTCAACTATTTTGGGCCTTAAACGATGACCATTGAACGGGTTCTGCTGCGAAAAGCATCCAAATCCACTGGGCCAGCAAGGGCCCACTAATCAGATATCAGAACATCCAAAAAATTCACATTATTCCCAAATCTCAAGGCACATAAAAAGGCACTAATGACTATTTTTACCGACAAAAAGAAAAAGGGTTCAGGAGATTGAAACATCGACATCATCGATTGCCCTTCTTTCAAAAAAAGAATATATTCCTCAATTGGTTAAAATAAAATCTCTACGACTCTCCGATCACTGACTAAAAAACATGAACAGCTGTGATTATGTTTGATCCCCATATTTACGGCAACAAGCAAATCTTGAATGCCCCATTATTCGAAAATTCATATTTATAGATGACCCATTTCATTTCATTTTATTACTAGAGACATGGTAATCACTGACAAAACAAAAAGTGATCGATGATTATGCACTTAATTTGTATATCTCAAACGCATTAGACTCTTACGTTGTCATTTCAGATTTTTCTTTTTGGAAAAAGATGTCGACCGGAAAAAACCGGTAACTTTCATTGGATTAACATAGGGACATCAAATTCAAGATGATGTCTGTCGATTGGAATGGCCACGAGGACGACCCAACTGGTGGCGGTCGTGACAAAAACGGGACATTAGTCATGCACATGCAAAAATCCTGCTCTTCGCTACCATCCCAGCAAGAACTACTTTGCCTTGGATCTATTAGGCAAATTCAAGCCTGCTCCCATGTGCAATCCCCCCCAAAGTCGACAACGACAAAGCCCTCCTCCTCTCTTCAGTCTCGATTAGATAGTTACTAAACATAGTTGTTCCATTCGAACACGGAATCTACCGCATGATCGCACTTTGGCCCCCGACTTTTCCAACCGGATAAAAAAAAAAGGGGAAGTTGCCCGGCACTTGCACATCCGCCGCTAACTCCAAGGATCGCTCGCCCAAAAAAGTCGAAAATAACCGCGACGGTACCGAGGAAAATGGCGACGGCACGCAGGAAACTCCCGCTCGTCGCGAAGAACCTTCCTCCCGTGCTTTTGACCTTGGAGAAAATCACGTCTCGACATGCTTTCCCATCTTTCACTTCACGAAGAAAGTTACCTTTTTTTCTCATAATATGGTCAAGTTCAATCGAAGTGGCTCGAGTTCAATTTCGTGTCCGAGTGTCTTTTCTCTCTAACGGTTCTAGGCCGAGCTAAATTTTCTGCCTAGGGCTTGTTATTGACCGCTCTTGACTATTCTTATACCGTCATGTTAGGTAGCTGCGTGTGGAATTTTGAGGAACGTATTTTTGTCCCAATTAACGACTTCAGTTCCGCCTTAGCCTGCTTAATCTAAATTAGCAATGATCACAACGGGTTGGCGAGGAAGGCGTGCGATTGAGATCTGCGATGGCGGAAAGAGTCGGCTCGATCCGACAAGAAATCGCACCCAGCTTGGGTGATCTTATCGTGTAGAGAAGTCGTGGGTTCGTCAGAGGAGAAACGCGAATTTTCCCAAGCTAAAAAAAAATTAAGGATGGACGGTCAAGAAAATGGAGAAAATGGAGCAAATTTCTAACCCACTAAAGTTCATCTCTTCCCACGAGCTGACTCGGTTGAAATGTGGGGGGGGTGCTTTCTAGATGCGCACGGACCAAAAGCATAGAAAAGTCTAAACACATGCAACATGGTTGTGCCCAAAGAAGTACAAAACTAAGGATGCCTATCACGGTTGGTTCCTTTCCTTTCTTTTCTTTCCCCCTTTTTTTCCCAGGTAAATTCATTATTAACCGACGAATCGAGCGAATAAATGTTCAATTCGCACGCCATGCATTCTATATTAAAGTTCTGATATCTCTGGCTCAAAGTGATTTTAGAGGAAATATCAGTCGTTCAGGAACAGTATGCATAGACAAGACCATTCGACGTGTATTCATAAGGGCATAAAAATCGAGAATTCCTTTTTTTAACGAGAGATCTAGACAAGCAGAATATCAACTATTTAGAAAATTATTAGAAAAAGTTCTAAATCCATTGCACTTTTGTTAATTAAGTCATAAATATTTTCATCTTTTGCCAATTGAGTCCATCCGGCCAATTTTGGCCAGAACTCGCTGACATGGACACCAGCCGTTCTGCGTGGCATGACCGAGACTGACGTGAACAATTTTTAATAATATCTTTTTCAATTTTGTTTTCTTCCCTTCTCTTCACTTTTCCTTCTTTACTTTTTTTTCTTTTTATTTTCCTTTTCTCTTTTTTTTCTTTTTCCCTTTTTCTCTCCGTTGGCCACCTCCAGCCAGGCCACTGCCAGGCCTCGTCCATGGCCGGCGGCCTTAGGCGTGGGCCACCCTCGCCAAGGGCCGGCGATGAAAGAAGGAAAAAAAAAAGATTACATCAACTGTCTATATAAATGGAGCTGCATCATTTTTTCCACATCGAGATTGCGATGAAAGATACGAAAAGGAAAAATAGAATCTTTTTGGCTTTGCCGTGGCGGCTTTTCTTGGTCCGTAATACATTGTTCCCGTCCATATGGTGCGCGTGGATGGATGATGTTTAGGTATGGAAATTTTAGCATACGAAGATACGCGGTATCTCGCTGGTCGGCCATTCAACATATACTAGTGTTCCAAATTCACCATAATAAGATAGAATTAGATATTTCCCCGCACATTGTGCGGATTGTCATACAACGATATAATTATAATGGAGCATGGAACATTTTCATAAAAGAATGCGAGATTATTTTAACGTAATGTCAGCTGTAAAAGGTACGCAGAGAACTAAATTGTTACAGTACGAAACAACATAATGTAAAATATGATTTGTCGTAAAATTATACCATCCCTAAAATGCATATAAACGATAAAAAAAAAAACAATTTGTCTACCGACTAATGGGGGGGAACACCTTAAATTACGTTATTATGCTAAAGTGAACACTATTTCTTAAATACAAATGAATTACAATTCTATTTAATCGCGAAAAATGTGACAATTCTGAAATATGTTTTCTAGGAAGTCGTTTTTAAAAAAATGACAATATTTTTCCAATGTTTTGTTGAGACTTGAAAATGAGCTGGAAAATATTTTCTGTCGTTTGATAAGGAAATAGACATACACTATTCGGGCTCTAGTGGTTTGCACATGGCTAGCCAAGGAACCCAATAAGGGCACTGGGGCCTTAAGCTCGGATCCCCCACTCTCAGGCACTGGTCTTGGATCCCCTGAAACCAAGCCCGAGAACTCGGTGCCCATGCCCGGCTCCCTGGTGCCCGGGCTTCGGTAGGACCCAGTGCTCGGGATCCGAACCACGGCACCTAGGCTTGGATCAATTGAGGCCGGGCCCCAAACCCGGCTCCTGAGACCCAATCCCCTATGCTCGAACTCTAGTGCATCAAGGTCAAGCCCGAGTCCACTGAGGTTAGGCCCTAGTCATTGACGCCCGGCCCCAAGCCCGAAATCAATGGACCGAGGCGCAAGCATAGGGGGCTCAAGCACAGGCTCAAAAGTTGAGGACTCGTGTATGGACGATGGGTTATGAGGCCGGGCCTCTATATTACTGAGCCTGGCATATTGGGCATAAGCACCACTGTCCTAGACCCTACCTCGATGGACCTGGGCATAGAGGCCAGGGTCTTGGGTGTACCCTAGATGGCCCAGGCCCGTGCGCCAGGGATTTAGCCTCATTACCTAGAGCTTGAGAACGAGCGTTGGATCTTGTGCCTAAGCGTAGATTTTCTCGTCCAAGCATCGATGCCTTATTATATTTTGGAAAATAATTTTTGATTTTTTAAAGAGAAATTTATTTTCTCGAATTTAAGTTTTGATAAAAAAAATATTTTTTATTGACTCATTTACCTAAGCAATTCAAATGTCAAAAATTGAGGAAAAAAAATTTTGCAAAATAAACGGAGTTTCACCTTTCTGGTTTTATTATGACGAGGAGAGTCCAATCGTAGAAGTATACAATCCTAGGCGGCACACTCGGTGGTAACAGTTAATGATAAGAATGATGGTGATGCGTACTGGTTTTGCGTTTATTTTAATAGTGTGGCAGTCCCTCTCTTTCCACATCGATAGCCAACTTTAGATCTTTTTAATATTAATTGCATTTTCACTTTGAAAATGCCCTGAGAATTCGTTGACAATAACAATCCTTCAATCACGATAGCGAGGACGACACTGGCCGATAACAACATTTGAAAAAAAAACAAGCATTCGTCTTCGATGAAATCGTATCACACTTCTACACCATACAAGTAGAAACTTTTCTCCTTAATCATGGACCACTTCGATGTGTGGTACTTGTTTCACCCAACACCCTCACAAGTACATCTCGACAATACTTCGCTCCTCCACGAGCTCAAACTTTTCCTTTCGAAGACAGCCTTCTTCAGGTTGGAATCATATATTAAGTAACCGATATGTCGCAAAGTATTTTCGTTCATAAGTAACTAAATAAGTGCATACATGTCGTGGTCATCAAGGGATGTGATGAAAGAAGATGACTAGGTATTGTAATATTCAATTTTTTACCCGTTTAAAGCTGGATTCCTAGGCAGTTAAGCTGAAGCACTAGATAAACTTTAGCTAGGCAACATCGAAGTCTGTGGGCAAAGACGAAAAGTCGATCGTTCTGGAGTCCAAAATAACGACTTGCCGTTTCATACTCGCTAATATTTTAAGTGTGATCGCTTATTGATGCTAAAGACTTTCGGAATATGAAAATCGAAGTGCATGCATGATTGTTACCGACTGCGATCAACTTTGGAATGCGCCGGATCTGATTTGATGCGTTTTGAGCTTGAGTTTTGAGTGCCAAGGTAAATATGTGTGAGATTAAATTTGAGTAGTTTTATAATAATTTGAATATTTAGAACGAACAGCTTACTAAATTTTACGTGATATGTTTATCCTAGTCTTTTATTCAATAACATCAAGGTCAAAAGTTCGACCTAAGTACATCAAGTGCTCGCATAACATAACTCAACACTCTCATCTTGTTCCATCCCAACATATTTATAGTCAACTCGCATCTTAACTGACATATAAATTTGGAGCGACAAGGCTCAAAATCGATACACGCATTTAGGTTTTATTTATTTTGCGAAAATGAATGAATTAAAAAACATTTTCCTAAAATGAATCGCTTGACTCACTTACCATATTTCGTTCATTATCAATAACAATTTATGTATAAACATTTGTGTGGGCAATAATAGAAAATTTCGTTTATTCATTTTTGTAAATAATACAAGCGATCACTTTTAAGAAAATATTTTTCAAATTATTCATTTTCTGCGAAACAAACGGAGTCTTAAGATAGACTTTTTCGCCGTGTAAAATCCGACACCGCGTCTTATGAGACAACAGGCACTAACCAAAAACCTAACAAGTCAAAAGCGGTGTACTTTTCTTGTTGTTTCAGCTGCTTTGCCAGTTAACTCATCCACCATGAAAATGAGAAAAGATCAGGTGGACAATGCAGACATATCTTCCTTTTTAACTCGTGAAGCCACGGAGGGCATCGAGAGTCGAGACAGAAAGCTAAGTAGATTTGCCTTTCTCATGCACAACCTGCATTTTCAAAAGCAGCGTGTCTCAGTTCCCATCACAGCATGTCTCTACATTGCAAGAATCTAGAATTCGTTTCATGCGCAGATACCACTTTCTCGTGTGCTATCTCTGCCTGCACTAAAGGCTTAAAAGGCTTCTCAAACTAATACCACTGAGGCCAGCGTGCGAACCAGTCGCCCTTCTACGGTCCTACCCACCACTTGGCACGTGGTCTGCATTGACTTCTTGTTATCTGGAACTTCCATTTGCACGATCGACCATAGGCTCAACAGAATATTCAAATCAAGAGCTTTCCTTTGTTGGATTTGAATCTCATCCCCTGATAAAGCCTTTGTTTTTGAATCGTGCCTTCCTCTCTGATTATACCTCACTGCCACGTTTATAATGTATCAGCAGTAATCCTAGGGATATCTGCTGTAGGTCTGCCAATTCCCCCACTAGGGTAAATGTTGCTATCGACCCTAGTGACTACCGAGTTGCCCTCTGCGGTCTAATCACCAACTGATGCTTGGAAAAATTCAGCACGAACGTTGAAGTCAGAGGGACAAGGTTTGTCACATATTCTCTCGTATTTTGACGATTCCAGGTCTTAGGTTGCTACAGTGGCCACGTGGATAATGTTGGCCAGCAACTCTCATTAAACAAATGTTGATCTCTTCCAAATACAGTAAAACCAATGAATTTTTGGATTCAACTGCAATTAAAAGAGGATACATATCTTTACCAAAAAAAAAAAAAAAGAGGATACATATTGATTGAAAAGTATATAATCCTCTTACCTTACCAAAAAAAGAAAAAGAGGATACATATAGATAGACAGCATCCTCTTCTTCAAAGCATATTCTGCACATGAACTTCCCAATCAGGAGGCACCGCACATGCCCTTGTTTGACTGCTTTCGCGGCAGTCATAGGCACACAGATTGGAATCAGCGAAAAATTCATGGTTGAGATTGCTGGGATCAAATCCCTGAAAAGAAGCGTTGATTTTAGTTTCGTGTTCGTAATAATCTTAGGAAATCATTGTCATAGAGATCACACGATCTTTAAGATTGTAACATGAATGAGAAGCTTTCACATTTATGCAAGACTGTAACGTACTTACCAGCTTACCTGGGGCTAACTAGAAGTATGCATGGACATTCTTCAGTAGTGAGCCGATCAAGATCACCATAACGTCAGCAAGTTCATTGCCTTGGGTACTAATGACAATCATATTCGGAGTTGCTTTCTTATGGGAAAGGGTAAGTTTTGCGGAAAAATAATCAAAAAAGTTTTTAACCTATTGTAATTGTGTCAATTCAGCCCATGCTTCCAATTTTGGGTAGTTGACGCTAACGTGGACGCTAGCGGTCTGACCAACACTAACATAGAAATTTTTTTGATTATTTTTTAATTAACCTTTTATTCCTTCTTTGCTTTTTTTTCCCCACAATGGCCAGCGAGGGTCGCAACCCTCGCCCAAATCTAGGTGAGGCCAGCCTTGCCATGGCCTCGTTGGCCGTGGGCAAAGTCAACCTTGCCTGTGGCTGGTGAGGCCATGGCCCCCTTCGCCCGAGGTTGGTGAGGCCCTAGAGAGGCAAGCGAAGGCGACCATGGCCTCACTAGCCATTGTGGGGAAGAAAAAAGGAAATAAGAAAGAAAAGAAAAAAAATTATTAAAAATTGCTCCGTCAGTATTGGCTGGACAGCCGATGCTAGCTAGTATCCAGGTCAGCACCAGCGAACCGAAATTGACCGAATAGACTGAATTGGCACAATTGCAATATGTTTAAGACTTTTTGATAATTTTTCCTGAGTCTTGCAAGAATGCGGTCGATGTATATTGCACACGAACGGTCGCACACCATATGAGAGTCACACGAACAAACTGATGATAGTGAATAATTATTCCATCCGTAATAAATTAAAGGCAAAGTCAAATTAATCCTTTTTACCATCTTAACAGAGATAGGGCGCACTACTTCAGTCTTAGCATAGGATCCACAAGAGTAGAATAGGAGAAACCGCATGCATGGGGCATACACTCAACTAATAAACCTAACCTTATCAGAGGCAAAGCAATAATTTAGTTGCTGGTGGTTCAACAGCAAACCAATCCATTGTCTTGTCCAAAGCCCGATATGATGTCTCTATAGAAAAACCGAAGGAAGACCTCCTCATTAAGCAACATAATTTAAATAATGTTAATATCAACGTAAATAGACATTTCAATAATACCCTATTTTCATATCCATGACATAAAGATAGATATGTTAGTGCAGTTAATTCTTCTACTCACGTTATTTATAGAGCGACTGATCAAGGCATTAAAATGTGCTAACATGGAATATTGTCGAGAACGTCGCGCAAACTCATCTAAACGTGCCACCGATCGATAACGAATGTTAGATATTTGCTTCTGTTCTCGAACGACCCGTCAACCTTATATTTCCGTATGAGAATACAATATACATAACTCGAGTCTTCCAATGCACATCTGAGAATCATGTGAACATGGCATCAACAAGTTCGACGCAAGGCCGCTAAGGCTTATCAAGAGAACCGATAACTCATGACTAAAGTAAACACATGAAAATGATAGTGTACTGTGTGTCCATAGTGGGAGCGGTGGATGATAACGGTTGACCTTTTTGGGGGAGATTTAAAAAGGCGGTTCGATAGATGAGGATGAGCTTTCGGACGTACCAAACAACGGGTCAAAGAGAATCAGTGTGTTCCCTTCCAAGCACGGACATATAATGGCATGTTGGGCGTTGTTGGGTGCGATATTATTGAGATATTCTTCTCACTCACTTGAGGGAATAAAACTGGTTACCGACAGTGGACAATTTGCCCTTGACTTGCCATCTCTCCCACAAAGGACAATCGAACACCTCACGTGACGTGCACGTATTTCGTTAACCCGATAAGTTATACAAAAAAGTTCTTAAAGAAAATTACCCGATCATGGTGTTGATGTGATTTTGACATACCAGGCTCCCTCGACCCATCGGAGTAAAACTTCTCATTGGACATTCTAACAAGTTATCGGAGCCTCCCTGTGTGTCTTTACTTGCTCCTCCAAAACGCGTTTTAAGAGAGACAGCCGATCGGAAGGAATCATTCATCATTTTGGTTGCGTCGCTTTTTGAGAGGGGAGCACTTCATCACTGCACGTGACATGTGCGATCGACCATCATGTGTGGTGGTGGGGTTCCTTTTGACGATTGCCCCCGACGGAAGAACGCTGTGTCCCCCTCGTAATCGCCATCGCCATCGATGAAAAAGGAGCCCAGTTTCTTTCTCCTTGCGAATGTTTCTCAAACTTCTTCTTTTTTACGACCGTAATTCAACCAGGAAGGGAGCAACTTTCCCGCGACAGCAACAGTAAAAAACGCGTCGTGTTGGGAAAATCGAGTAACGAAACAACAGTCCGAGGCGGACCATAGCAACAACGATACAAAACGGCAGTTGTGTTTTCCCCTAGATAACAAGACTTTCGTCCTCAGAACACCAACTAAACATATATAATAATAGTTTATTATTTTTCGCTAATATCTATGTTTTTGGAGATATATTATGCTTTTGGGATAATCACATCATTCGTTGTCTAGGGCGCGATTCGTGAGCAATTGTGCTTAGTTTTACTTAATTTAGTGATATTTTATATAACGTAGAGATATGTTATTAATAGAATTTGGAAGACCGTGTGATATATAAGTTTGTTCATGCATTTGACGTCCTCGTGTGCCTTTTCTCAATTCCGCATATGTGCTTTCCATGCTTTCAAGTGTTAATCGCTAGAGAATATGAAATTACACGAGAGAGAGAGAGAGAGAAGAGAAAGGATTGCACTATGGATCTTGATTGCAAAATGTGTTGACTATACTGGCTAGTAATGATATGGTCAAAAGGTGATTAGACAAGAGAATTCGCCATGATAATACATCAAATTTAACTTTAAGTAATCATCATAGTGGTAGGTCACCAGAAAGTGGCTAAAGATTCAATAATTAGAATTTCCCCTCTCCAATATTACATCGATACATCTATATCAGAAGGAAAAGGACCCCTATCTGCTTTGTCAAAGCCCTTTAACAAAGTGACCAATATGATCCTAACTAACTTCCTCCTCTCCCCTCTCGATTCTTCTGTCCATACCTTGACCTATAGACTAATATCTCTAGTACACTTAGTACACCACTATACCTATTGAGGAATAGCTCCAAATTTGCTTTATTGGCCTCTCCTTCTCTTCTTGAGCTATATTTTAGCCGCGAGTTAGGAGAATTTCATAGGAAACATTCTCAAAGTTGTAGGAGTTAAAAAGACTAGCCATATCTTATAACTGTTGAAAACCCCTCGAAAAGGGTGGATCCAATCATGTCCAGAGGGGCTCCCACATGGACCCCATGACGTTGGCCTCGTCCAGGAATGGGCTTGTGTTGTTGTTGTTGGTCTGGTAGATGGTTGGACTGGCGACGATTAGATTGTCGACGAACTGTTGCGCTGGCGGCTGAGATGCCGACTGAGCCATTTCCATGCACAGCAAAGCCACCAGGTTGGTTTGCTGGTGCTGCATGGTGAGGATCTCGGCTTGGGCCTTGGCCAGCTGAGCCTGGAGCTCACTCACTTGCATCTGGAGCTGGCAGATCGCGCCTGCGCAACCGTAGATGGGGTCTCTGATCCTTGCCCCGGCCTCGTACACCATGCTACTCACCGCATCAGCTCGCTGCGACTCTGGAAGGTCCTGATAAAAGATCAAGATTGATCAGTCTTGACATGAACAATACACACCCAAAAAAAGAAGAGTCCCAAGACGTAATACCATTGGTGATTATTATACTTGAGCGATAAACGTATGTTAAAAATTCGTATAAATCATTGTCGACATTCATACAGTGTCATGTAGTGATCTTTGACGCGGTCAATATACCGGAATTACTCGGGCAAATTCGCAAAAGCGCCATTGCACGGCCTTTTCAACTCCTTTGTTTTTTACATGCATAAATAATGACTCGGTACATCTTCCCGAAGTCTATTCAAATGTGGTTGAATGTGTAGGGCCTCCGGCAGATTGAACGGTACACGGATCTTCCTGAATCACGCATCTCTAACTACCATCTAGCGTCGTGTAGGTGAGGTTAAGTTTTTGGACGACAAATTTCCATCTTCTGTAGCCACCAGAACTCGCCCACTTTCCTCGGACGTTTTCCCCGTAAAAGAAACGGTGAAAATAGCGCACCATCATCATCGCTTTGTCGGGAGGTTGACCAACCGATATGATAACCAAGGGGCAATGCAGAAATTTCGCCCCGATATACCAGAAATGGCTCGAGCGCCTTTCACATGTTGGACACTCGAGAAAAACAATATTCTGAAGGAGGCACTGTGAGCGATGCAAGTCCCCACCCACATGTGCATCGACTGGTCACGTTCTTTGCTTTCCGATTGCCTCACGGAAGCTAAGTCTACATATCTAAATTGCCTGTCATCTATTTATGCGAAGATAATTCCGCACACAGGAATCGGTAAGAGTTTATCGTCAAAAAACGATTTGATTATGATCAAACGAAGGAGCTCGTGGTCGATAATGTGACGAAAGCGTAAATCTAAACCTCTCGATGTCTAAGCTCCACATTATCATGCGATCTCCGGTGTCTAGCATACACAAACTCGAATCCAATCAAAGAAAAGAAAATGTTGTTGCTTCCACGATATCAAGGAAGTTATGGTACCGTACCTGCAAGAGCTTGATGATGTTGCTTGCGCCGAAGACACGGTGAGCAATAGTGAACTTGGCGGGCTCGGTGGGAGGGAAATAGGGCGCCAGCACGCATTTCTCGACAGCGCACCTTCTCCTCAGGATCTTGCAGGCCGCGCAAGGGCTTAAAATGACCGGTGTCGGAGGTGGAGGAGGGGGAGGGGGAGGAGAAGACGACGAACTAGGCGAGAGAGACTGCGGGGAAGAGGAGGTCGTGGAGCTCGTGTTGGTGTTTCCATTCGTAGCACTCGCATCCGACACCTCCATATCTTGCACAGCCATCAGTTTGGTTCAGACACAGACAGACACTACAACGTAGTAAGCACTAAGACAGAGAGATTTGAGAGGAAGAGATGGAGAGAGAGAGAGAGAGAGAGAGAGAGAGATGTCCCAAGTGGGGTTGGTTTAGCTCTTGAGTAGATGAGAGAGCGTGTGCATATATAGAGGAGCGAGGATGGGCTTCGGACGCATGACGAAGACGACGTCATGTTCAGTCATACATTTCCAGTTGCGAAATAGTGTAGACCAATTCCTCTATTTCACTTTCTTTTTAGGTCACGAAAAATATATTAGTCATTAGATCCAACCATGTGGCTGCTGCCATTGTATCCCAATTCCTTTTCACTCGAAAGCCCTCGTGGGTCTATTTTTACGTACTAAATTTAGACACGCATAAAAATTGTTATTATTTTAAACAATCGATTGATTTATGAAATTACAACTACCCAATTGACCGTGATGAATGTGAGCACCACATAAAAATTCTTATTTTTATTTTATTGTTTCCAAAAGTCCGCTTGAAGAGTTTAGACGCTTGTGTAGAAAATGAAGAAAAATTCACTAGGTTTGAAAACTAAGCCGAGGTGTTTTCCAGAAAATAACGTGCTTTTCCGAAAGAGGCAAAGAAGTGGGCCAAAGGCCATAAGGAAAATGCGTGTGGTAAAATAGAGAATGACACGATGCCAATTCCCCGGTGCGGACTTCTAAACAAACATAAAATAGAAAAAGAGTTAAAACCACAAAAATCTTCAAACTCTATGACAATTTTACTCTAAATTATTTTTTTGATCATAAAAAATCTCAAACTGGTACACCTACAATAAATATATCCTAAACTAATATTTTGACCACTAAAAACTCTAAACCGATACATTTGTGACAAATTTACCCTTCGTTACTTTCCGTTAAATTGAATTAATACCATAAAAAATCCCAAACTGGTATATCTGTAATAAATGAACGGTAAAACATAAAACCGGTACATCAGTTAACTGTTACATGTCATTTAACAAAGCAATTTGAGAGTAAAATATAACCAAAACAAACTAAGGATAAATTTATCACACGTGTACTAATTTGGGAGTTTTGGTGGTTGAAAAATTAGTTTGGGATAAAATTGTCACAGGTATACCAGTTTGGGGTTTTTCGTGGTATTAACCCAAAAAAAAAAGACCAAGGCTTCAGGTCTAATCACGCATGATTTTTTTTGCGCAGAAAAAAATTATTTAAACAAACTTAGCATGTATATTGGATAAATACGAAACGACGAATTTGACAAGACTCTCGTGAAACCTATACAAGACTTGACATTTTTTGTGATGCAAATTTATTTTAGTATTAAGTTCATTAAGTGATTGCTTAGCGTATAGATAGAAGAATTACCTTTTTTTTTGGTCGGAAGATAGAAGAATTACTTGACACGGCAAATTTTCATTATTTTACTCACTAGTTTATCAGCAATGCTACGGCTAAACTTTCTATACCACATAGATATATAAACATGTGGACTCCATGTACGAGACGATTGTTCACATACTATATATTGGCTTGAACCTATGTGGTCTAATTATGATGTCATAATGTCTTACTATATTTTGTCACAGGTACGGCTGATTAGACCTAAGTATTTCTTCGCTGTACAACGATTGTCGCACATACCATCTCCATTTACTTTTCTTCCCGCATGTCATGTTTTTCGTACTTCCTGCTTCCATTTTCCAACATTTCATTCGGTCCTCGTGCAAATTTCCAATGAAACCCGCCCATCACGACCGGTACGATCGTGGACTTTCTTACAGGAAATGAAAGATGATGACCAAAGCACTTTCACTCCTAAAACTTATCAACGCTCCCCCAATTTTCTTGGATTACAACTGACAAGTACGACAAAAATTTGTGGAGAAAACGAGAGAAACCCCAATTGGAAAAAAGAGGAGAGGAAAGAAAGTGACAATATCTATTGTTCAATCTTGACAAATTGGCATCATGGACTTGACACTGGAACAGTGTTTCACTTGGCGGTCTCTCTTGGAGTCGCTTCATCTCGGATGCATTCTTGGAGATTTAGGCACATGTCTTCCATCCCTTCAAGTCATCCTCTGTTGTAACCAGTCTTAATCATGTATATTCATAATCGTATGGACTAAGTTATGTCGATTTATTGGCCTAAATTGAGACTCGCATCACCAAAGGCGAAAAGTTTCGAATGGTTCATGGTTGAATTGAAATGCAATCGAAGGTGCAAAATGTTTTGAACTTAGACGCTCCGTTCTTGTCGTAATCACTTATGGGCAAGCAAATTAATTTTCTTATTTGATTGAAAGGAAATACTTGATGTAATGGGCAATATCGTGACCCTTGCTAATCAGGATAAGTGGGCTATCAAACACCGGCCAAGAACGTACCTTAAGGTCAATAAAACTCCATTCTTTTGGCTTGGGGCGGCGCACTTCAACGAAGAGATTTGTGAAGATTGTAAGTCATCCAAATATAGAATTGCTGCATCACGAAGACGTGGGACAAATCGATCGCCTTTCGAAATAATGAATCGATATTTATCGTAAAAGGAATTCCATGTTGTTCATCGTAACTTTTCGCATATAGGATCCAAGTGCCCGGTCAAGATTATGTTATGAACGATAGGCTCGTTTGATATTTTATTGGCGCACTCGAGACGCTAGCTATGGACTCTGCAAAACTATAGTGAATGACTGTGTCAACACTAGGGAAGACAGCAGTGTGAATGGTCTCCTTACGATCCTCCCAACTGGAGTAAACAGCTGCATTGCAAGCCAAATTCAATCAAAATCACAGCAAAGGGCTTCCCCCTTCAATGCTGCTTCATCCCAACCATTCACAGTCTCATGCATGATGCCCGCATGAAAGAGGCAATCCGCTCCATCCTCCTTCAGACAGGACACTGTCAAAACCCACGAACGTTAAGGTTAAGCCCCCACGGATCCAGAGCAGAGTCATACATCGCCCGATGAGAACAAGCACCATCCATGCTCGCTTGCACGTACGAGACACATGATTGTCTCCAGACTAACCACCACCTGTCTCCATCATGTCCCAACCACTCGAGAAAAAGGAAAATGCTAAATTGGACACACTTCGTTTGACTTCATAGCAGCAGTTCCAATCAAAACTAAACTTACCTGATTCATCCTTGGACACTGATCTAATCATGGGCGAGAGGGTTGGGATCTTTCAACATTCAAATGGCCCTCGACTTTTTGTCGAGTACATAATACTTAAATAATTTTACGAGCGATTAGAACGCGCTTATCGATCAGTTCGTTATATGCCTTCCTTCCATCGCTGCGATCTTTCAGTCCATTAAGAAAATAAGATTAGTTATCTTCGTAAACTACTTGATGAGTAAGCAGAGAGAGAGAGAGCGAGAGAGAGAGAGAGAGAGAGAGATTATGAGGGTTTAAGGGAGAAGGTGGGGTTAAGGTTGGTGGAGAGCTGGTAACTCGTTGCGCACATGTAGTGAAAGAAACCTCTTTAGCAACTCCATTCACAGAAAGTAAATTGAATTGTGGATGAAATGATTTGAGGGTAAATATCAGTTAAGACTACTATCATCTGATCTCTTTAGTGATATTTTGGCATCATTACAAGATACCGTTGCAAAGTAATGTTATCATGACTTTTTATCAATTGCATCACAACAAAAAGATTACATGTCATAATGGGACTATTTAAATTACAAGATCTTAAGAGAATACTGTACACCTAATAGTTAAATTTTTGTTGCTAATCCGTGCTCATCACAAGGATAAAGTGTATTTATTTCACTGAATATAAGTTAAGAATGATCGTGAATTTAGTTCAAAATTGAAATATCATTACTCGAGTGTAATACGACATGTGTTTTATATGGATATAATTCCACTCACTTTGAAAGAACGAGTAATTTTCGTCAAATTTCGTAAATGCATGGGAGGCAGAAATTTTATCGAAGTTCACCTATATACTTGCTTTTTATGTAAAAGTACAGGTATTATAGTCATAGTGAAACCCCGATTGGACATATTATGTCATGTCAGTATGACTCGCCACAATAGAAAAGATTTTTTTTTTCTGTCAAATAGCAACAAAGGACCTTTTTCCTTCTCCACCTTCCAACAAAAAATGCAAGGGTGAAAAACATTCCCAGTCCATCCAAATGCGAAGGGTCCGATTTCATCTTTTCTTTTTCCACTGCATTGAAACTTCCAATCCAAAGTGAACAAATTTCCCACTCCCACCCCTTAGAAAATTCCCAAACACCAACTTCGCGGCGGAAGTAGTTAAGCTTGTGCTCTTGCTCCCACTAACGCCATCATCTCTCTCCGTCTCTTTTCCTCGTATGGTACTTAGCGTGTGGACCCTTCCTTTTGAAAGGAATCCATCCGCGATGGTGAGCCAGTCAACTTTTACTCGATCGTTTACCCATTGTCCTCGTGAAATCGGATCGTCCAAAGGACCCGTTTTCATGTTCTATGCATGGAGAGAACCGATTCACAATGTAAACACGAGAACCGCTCTTCGACTTCGCCTTCCGGCCCATACATAGGAAAGACACGTTTCTCACGCAAAGGGCACCACCATCGCCGAAGTACAGCCTTTCGTCCGATCTGTTCGACGAGTTTTATTTAAGGTTAGAAACGTGTTTGACGGGTTTTCGGGCATATCATACCAGCATTGTCTTAGGAAATGATGTTGTGATTGAAATAACGTAATGACTCAGCTAATGCTCATTTTTAATCCCAATCGTAGATTGAAATTCTGCGGGCGAGATGCACGGCATGAAAGAAAAAGAGAAAGTTCAGAAGGGAAAAAAACAATAAGGATCGATGAGCAATCGTGCGATAAAATAAGACTGGCCACGCTAGCTACGATTGTTATTATCCTAATACCATGTAAATATATATTTAAACATGATAATATATAATTCAAGCAACGAAAACGAAAGCTGGTGGATCGGGCACAGCGTGATGCTAACCCTAAGCTTTTCCCTTAAAAAAATTATATGTAGGAAGAAAAACGAGGGGGGAATTTTCCACCATGTACTTGCTTTTTTGAAGACTAATATGACCAGACATTCAAAGGGGACTGTCTTGGACTTTTCAGTTTGTTCCTCAATTAAAGCGAAGTCTGCCGGAATGGAACGCCATATCAATCACATGGGATTTGGTCTGAACGCCCAGTTGAAACAACAGATGACCAATATTTTCTGCAGAGATCAGCATAAACTAAAGATTAAGGATTATAAAAACCATTTGATGAACAGCGTCCTTCCATGAATGGCCTCGAGTTGTCATCATTTTCTTCTAGATCTCTCTCTCTTTCGATTTCACCACAGCTTCTGTTTTCCTAATTTTCCACTGTTTCATTTTCTTCTCTAAAACCCCACACGGTTTTAGCCAAAGGGTCTCATGTCTCTCTCTTACAGTTTCCCACTAAAGAACTCTTGTAACAGTAGCAGGGAGGACTACAGCTAAGGATGAACGATTGGGAATCGAATGACTTGAAAGAATTTCATCTCGGAATTTTCTTAGCCGGTGACTAGGATGGATTAGCGTACACGGTGTCATGAGTGCACGAGAGACTACAAAACCCCACGTGGTCAAGCCCCCTCCCTCTTGTTAACGTCAAAGCTCCAGAAGCAGCAGCATGTCATCACGTTCAATAGCATGCCGGGTATAGGAATTTTGATTACCGACTCTTGTCTACTTCTTTAAGAGAGCTAGAATAGGAAGTGGTCCAAGGGCCGACAATCATCATCTGCATCGAAATTCCTCGCAAGTTTGGTGCGTGTTTGAATGGGTTTTAACTCGTTGTGCCACCAGAGAAGCACGTTGAAGTCGTCAAATGAACATTGGATCACAACTGGGGTAGTTGCTCTAACTCTAAATATGAGGACATGATCATTTTCATGGAGGCCGAAAGCCTAAAAAGAGCATTCGAACAGTCACTTTTGGAAAGCTATGTCTCTACTTATTGATTTAAGTCATGAGTTCTCTTTTTATCCTATGTAGCATTGGACGTCACGCTCGAGATCCTAGAAATGAACGGATCATTTGTTTCGTCATTAAGGCTCCGTCTCAAACATCGGCCTCTTGTGTCCTTGATAAGATACTAAGCTGTCATCATAACTTTCAAATGATCAAATTGGATAAGCATTCAGATTGTCGGGTCTTTGCGCTTGTGCCCTTTGGCCATAAGAAAAAGAATATACATTGCATGTGATGTAAAAGAATAGACGTGAAGTTCTTGAAGACAATCACACGAGCAATTCCTAGAAGTGGCTCAAAATGCTGACCGACAGATGTTAAGAGATTAGATGGGCTGCATACCGCACTCTAGAGATTGGATTGATTGCGATGTGGGAATTTGGGCCCGGGCATGGAAGGAAAAAGAACGATTAGGTTGATGTACTACTATCCATTTACTTTTGTGGACTGGAAAGTAACAACGCTGGACATCATCGAAAGGCCAACGTGGGCCGATGTCTCTATTCGGGGCTTTTCCCCCCACAACGAGCCCAAAACGTTATAACCCGAGAGGTCAGATTCGGCAGCCACAACCCACAACGGATCATGCCCAGTTTGTCGTTATTGAAGTCTCGAGGACGACAATCGTTACAGTAAACACTAAACAAGGGACGTTGAAGAAAATTAACATTAAACTCGTATCAATTAGGGATAATTGATTCCCGATTTGGTCCGGTTCTACCTATGAACTGAGAACTAGATCACCTTGTTTTGGGCTGTCCAGTTCAGTCCAGTTCTCAAGCGGTCCAATGGAATTGATGAAGAGAGAGGAGTTTTTTTTTTTTTTCGCAGATTGCATGTGCTCTCCAAAAAATCCTTATCCACCTGAACGAAACGCTTGTATATGGGGAGAGAAACTAGGTGAGGGTGGATTCTGTTATGTCCAACGTGCTTCGCTAACGCGCTCCGTTTTGCTTTACGTTTTGGAGACTTGAGGGAAAGAGTGAGAGAGAGAGCTGGCTTTCTTTTTCAGTGGCGCAGGCTTTCCTTTTTTGTGGGCTTTTACTCTCTCTAGGCTCAACTTATTTCTCTTCCGAGTGGGCTATTATTCTTGCTGGGCTCATTTGGGCTTTGAGCTAATTAGGGACTTTCAATATCGGGCCTGTTCGGCGGTCCGGTTCCCACCTTGGAACCGGGAATCGGATCGGCTCCCCTGGAAACATGTTTTGGAGACACGAGGGAAAGAGTGAGAGAGAGAGAGAGCCGACTTTCTTTTTTAGTGGCACGGGCTTTCCTTTTTTGTGGGCTTTTACTCTCTCTAGGCTCAACTTATTTCTCTTCCGAGTGGGCTATTTTTCTTGCTGGGCTCATTTGGGCTTTGAGCTAATTAGGGACTTTCAATATTGGGCCTGTTCGCGGTCCGATTCCCACCTCGGAACCAAGAATCGGACCGGCGCCCCTAGGAACCAGCCGGTCTGGTTCGGACGGTGCCCAATTCGGATGGTTCCCATTGCACACCTCTTTAATGTGCGGATTAAACATATACCCTGCCGTATAGTACCGTGTAGGATTGTGAAATTAGTGGGTCAGGTTGCATTTGGTCGAAAATGGTCCAGCCCAATTTAACCTATTTATATGCTATATAAACTTAGTACCCATACTTGATCCGTACACATATTCGTACCCAACCCATTTACTTAAATACTTTCATATCTAATTCAATCTATGAAAATCCGTATCCACCCAGTTAACTCGCTTCAAGCTCTTCACATGTATATGTCATCTGCATAAATTTGTGGTTTCAATTATAAGACATTAAAGAACTGGTTTTCGACATTGCAATAAAATTTTCAATTTTTGTATTGAAGAGCAAGAGAAAGCTAGTACCTTACCAAAAAAAAAAAAAAGAGAAAGCTAGTATTTTGGTAGTGAATTTCTAGAATTACGGTAACAAATAACGCGGAGGAATTAAAATTTTAATTAAATGGAATGCAAGATATTGAAGAATATGATTTATGCTGAAAATGGATTGCAATGACAAAAACTAAGATTAGAATATTATATAAAAATAACAATGTCGAGTGCAACCAACGAAAAATACATACGAAACATATAAGATTAATAAAATAAAAAAAATAACTGGGGAAAAAAAGCTATCTTGATAGTTTTAATAAGACTGAAGTCGAGTCCATCTCAGGGGCCCACCCAGGCTTCTCTAAACTTAGAATAGTTTAAGGAAGCCATTATTTTCTCATGGAGGGTGAAGAGAGAATTACAAAGGTGGGTTGGATTTGCATAAATCCATTTAACACCCATGTATTATGTGTTTTATCATTTTAAACACTTTTATAACTTACTTACTGAACATACTTATCTCATACAATAACTCAGCTTGTCAAATATAGATTAAAAAATTGATCAATAATAAATCTAGTATTGCGAAATATTAGGATATTATTCCTTTTATATTTCCATTTCTTTAATCTTGTCAGGTATAATAAATGAAGCAACTACATTGCGGTATTCGTGAAGACAGTGATGTTTTAGGTTCTCCACCTCGTGGAAATCCACGGCCGGTCCGAGCGCGACTAACGGTTGTGCGTATCCCGCATCGAACGCAACGACACCGTGTCGGCACCGGCCTCGCTCTCTGCCTCTCGCCCACGCGTCTACCGGTCGCCTCCCTCTGTCCCGCTCTCTCTTCATATAAATTATATGTCCAATGAGATTTCGCTCCAGAAGAAGGGAAGGCGTGGACTTGGTGGGGTCAAAAGCGAAGTCGTCCAAAGCTCCCAACTTTGACTTTTCCTTGTTTGGTCAGCCAAGAATGCGCATTGGGCTTTGGCTTGGATTGAAGTTTGAACGTGCGTTGCAATTTCCCAACACGCCACCTCGTCCCTTTTTCGCTGTCTTCTGATTGCCCAAGTTCATCTTCTTCTTCTTCTTCAAGAAACCTTCGTACGCTTCCATCGCCATAGCGATCGCAACCACAGGCGTCTCTCTGGGTAACGAACTGCATTTGGAGAGCTTGGTCAGTGGGGTTTTAGTCTCGGGAGGCCCTTGCAAGATGGTGCAGCTCAAGGAATTGTATCCTCCTCTCTGTTTTTCTCCGATAAAGTTTGAATTTTTTTACCATTCTCGTGCAGATATCTTTCTTCTCTTTCGAGTTTTCCCGGCTGCTGAAATTGCTTGCAGGGTGTTCGAATGAATCCCCCATAGAACTGGAAAATAAGAGGCTTTCGGTCGTATTACTTTCGTCGCTTATGTTCCTGTTGGGGTGTACCCTTTAAGTCCCTCAGTTGACCCAATGCCTGGGGTGCTTTAGTTTTCAAATTACCCATTTGTTGATGAAATCACAACCCATTCGTACGGTACTTGTTGTATATCTGAACTGCCGTATGAGTCCTATCCTTTTTTTGCGTTACTCCTTAACTTCTTGCCTTTACGCAATGAAGCCGAATTGTCATGCCAATGTCACTGGAAGAAGTAAGTTTGTTGCTCTTTTAATACTAATCTTGCTTTGTGGCTGCCCGATGTAATATGTTGTGATGGGTCACTTGATTGCAGTATCAGATAGCTCAGATGTATACGGTCACGAAGATGCAACATCAGAGCAGAACAGATACCGAGGGGGTGGATATTTTGGAGAGTAGACCCTTTGAAGACGGCGAATTCGGAAAAGGTCATTACACTTCTAAAGTCTATCGCTTGCAGAGGTAAGGATAGGTTCAAAAGTTGTTGCATTGGTCCTTACCATTGCTTTTGTTTTCTCGTTGAATATTTTTTTTTTTTGGTACAGAATTTTCTCGTTGAATATTTGATTGCTCCATTAGTTAAGAATGCTGCTACTTGGACAGAATGTTGAATAACTGGAGAATTGTGGCGTCCCCATATTTTCACTTTTGGTTTACATGATCTGACGGTGCCTTCTGACAGTGGTAGTCGTACCTTAACATTCTATTACAATGTAGCCATGTTTGGTATTGCTATTCCTCTTTCTTAAAATAGTCACAGTTACTCTTTTCGGGTTAGGTTAAGAACAACCGTTCCTAAAATGTTTATTGGGTAGAGAGAGGTTGTGATTGTTGTATCTAGATATAAATCCTTTATACGGTTGACAGCCACCTATGAAGTTCCACGTTTCAATGTGGCTGTTCACTTTGTCTTTAGTCTTTTGCATTGTCATGATTATTGTGATCTGAGAATCCATCCTCACCACATCTTGTTACTTGGAATTTATCTGGTGCGGCGATGCCCCTGGATAAGTACCATAGTTTAGTTCAAGGTTGTAGGGTATAAAAACTTCTTTCTTTTTGCTAATTTTACAATTGGGTAAGAGTACTTAATTGCATTTCTTTTCCTTCTAAGCCCTTTATCTTGCTTCTTGGTGCCCTCTGTCTCTGTCTCTCTCTCTCTCTGATTTTGTTGATCTTATCGACATCCCAAGCTCATCATGTTTTGCCACAGTAACAGTTTCCTTCCCTTATGCTTGTTTGTGCAGCAAAGTTCCCGCTTGGTTGACTACTTTTGCACCAGCGGATGCTCTAATCATCCAAGAGGAAGCTTGGAATGCTTACCCAAGATGTAAAACAGGTTTGCCATATCCTTGCAATGTCGTTTTTTCTTTGAATTTTGTTTCTTGAACAAGCACTAATCCTTTTTTCGTGTGCTCATTGCAAATGGATGCAATCTCCTTCAGTACTCAAGGTAATAGTTATGCCCTAGCAGTTTGTAGCTTTTTTACTCTAAAACATATTTCTAGAACTGGATGCTTGCACTATATAGTGCAGTGAATTGGGCTTATTTTTTTCTGCATTTTGCAGTGTCCATACTTTACAAAGTTCAGTCTAACTATTGACACCATCCACAAGGCTGACAACGGGCAATCAGAAAATGTAAGTTCTTCAAGTCTGGGTCATTCTATTGGAGTCTCCTCGTATGTCGCTTTCTTTTCAGAAGTAGAATGATGCCTTGCTCTTCTTAATCTCTCTGGCATGTACTAATATCAAATCTTGCAAAACTAGGTTCATGGCCTAAGTGAAGAACGACTAGCAACCCGGCAGGTGGAAACCATCGATATAGCTTCCGCTACGACAGATTATTGGAGTTATGCAATTGCAAGAAGTGATGTGGACTTCTCGAAATTCAAGTCAGTCAGAACTGGACGTGGTCCTCTTTCAGAAGGTTGGCAGGTCTGGATTCTCATACCAGTGATATCTCCAATTTTAGCTTATATTTGAGCATATGGAAACTCTGTGGTGAGTTTGTTTGTGCTATCCATCGTGGAAAGAAGCATGGTTATATGCACTCCCTTCTCATATGAGAAACAGGAGTCTCCTATTTTTCTAATATTTAAGAAATTTTACTAGAAAAAAGGGCACACCACCCTATACAACCCATCTCAATCCACAAAACCCAAGCACCAATAGGCACAAACTCACACCTAGTCAAACTAATCCCAATGCCCCACAGAAGAGGCCAATGGGCCCATTATCCCAACCTGAAACTAAACCCAAAGTTCCAATTGCAAAATAAACGAATGAAGACTCTCATCTACTCAAATCCAAAGACAATGAGCTAGAATCAGTATAATTCTTGCTCTTCAGAACATCGGTCAAGCACCAGCAGAAAAACAACCATTCCTGGAGAACTACTCAACATGTATGGACCAGTTCCTGCACAATGGTTTAAACTCATCAGAAACCAATTTGCTTCCAGTAGAGATAAAACCTTCAAATGCAACCTTTACAGAAAGCATAACAACGGCAGTGTCTCTGTGACTTAAGAGTGATTTTATCATGCAAAACCTATTCCTCTCCTTCCAAAGGTGGTAAGGAGTAGCATTTCAAAGTCATGAGAACAACCTCCAACTCTTCCCTTTCATATTCTGAAGTGCCCAATTAAATTCAAAATTCCAGTCACTAGCAGCTCTAAGATGTCCAAGTAAAAGCAAGGCATGCTCCCAAATCTGCTTTGAGAAGGTACGCCTGAAGAATAGATGCAGCTTGAATTCTATATGCTGATTACACAAAATACAGTTATCATCAATAGCACTCCCGATTTTCACCCTATCAAATGTAGACAGCCTGTTTCGCATGATCAGTCATGAAATGAAGCTAAACTTTGACACATTTGTTTGAACCAAACCAACCTATGCCGTATAACTTTCCTGCCACTTTTACTCGAAAGTTCCAAGCCTCTACAAAGCCAAAAGAACTATTAGAAGAACCAGTGTATACCACCCTATCAGAGGAGTTCACATCTGGTTGTAAGGTACTACACAAAGCTGATTGAATTTTTACAACAATCACATCAGTAACTCAGGAGATACTTTTGCCATTACCAGCAATATGCTTCATGTGAGGCTTCAAGAAATTTCTGAACTCGAGCAACTTCCTCTTTGCATGTGTGCTATCTGACTTTGCTGAAACTTGCCATAAAGAGGAGCCCTTCAGCAGGTTATTATTCAGCTAAGCAATCAATCCATAATGGGCCTGATTGAAGCAGTAAATGCAATGGTCTTTTTAGCACACAGGCAGAATTTCACAGGGATAAGTTCTTCAGACCCAAACCACCTTTATACTTAGGAAAACAAAGCTCAGACAACTTGTGTTGCTGTTATTTTCCCATTGCTACCCTTCCATAAAAAAATGCAGGGCATCTCCATTCAATGGCCTTTATCGCCTTTTTTAGGCAAGATAAAAATCTGATACCAGCAATTCACCATGCAAGACACCACAGACTTTATCAATTACAGCCTACCAGCAGAGCTAAGTTTCTTTGTGGCCCATGAGTCTCTTCTCTATTGACTTATCCTGTGTTTCAGGAGCTTGTTCTTTTTTTCCCTCATATTCACGTGCTTAGCTGCTTTCCCCCTCCTGTTCTTTTCTCAAAGTGATGTCCATAACCGGTTGAATGATGGTAGCACGGAAGAACTTGTGTATAACATGTTGTGTGGGTGCTGACTTGCAGTGTTTCTTGACATGTAGTACCATGTATGCTTTACTGATCATAGTTGTGGGATTCTGATAATGTCTGCAGAGCAAGTGCAATCCAGTTATGACAGCATATAAATTGGTGACTATTGATGCACCGTATTGGGGTTTTGGTTACCGACTTGAACAAGCTATGCTCTCGGTAAATTAGTTCGCCATCTTCCCAAAAAAAAGTTGTACTCAAATCTAGATTTCCTTGAAACTGATACCTTCGCCATTCTGTGTAGGGTGAAAGAGCTCTTTTTATAGAAAGTCATCGCAACTGTTTTAGCTGGATTGACGATTGGTTCGGAATGACCATTCAGAAAGTACGTGAACTTGAACGCTGTTTGCTACCTGAGGTATGGAGGTCCTGAAACTGTTACTCACCCATAGAATTTTACTGTAATATTTGCATTCTCTGGTTCTCTTGGTAGAACAGGGAATCCTTGTGAAGGATTTCTTCTTACATGTTTCTAGTTCACAGCCAGGAAAAGAAATCTTTCCTAGTTTTCCTTTTTGACCAATGATGAAGCAAACTAATAATTGTTGTTCGTTCGATGAAACAGAGAATTGCCAACCCGACTACACCGAAGAGCATCGAGGAGCATGAAATGAGATTTCCAATCAACAGTGAAGACATTCATAGCGAGAGGCCTCAGCTAAAATCGCACCGGCGACCCATTCCTGTGGAACAAGAATCTTAAGCTGTCGAGTGTGTTAGCCTGTTATTAGGTATACTGGTGATGTATTCAGCCCTGCAGATGCGAGGAAGGAGCATGGTTCATATATGCATTGTCCAGATTAAATTCCTTGTGTGTGAAACCTCTATTCTTTCACTTTAAACTTTATAGGAGAATGTCTAAATTATTTCAAATACAAAATCCTCCGGTTGTTTTCTGAAAGCACGCAGAAAAACAACCGGGTTTATGACGGGTTTGAGATATAATCATGACCAAGTTCTGCGTCGTCGCCATCGCATACTGAACAGAAACTTAATGGAAACATCTGTGAAGCGACGCCACTTGTACGGGAAATGTTCAATAAGGACGGGTAAACTTCAGCATTAACTGTTCACGTGCATCAGTGCCTGTTGGACCAGCCTCCTATGGACGGTGATTCATCCTTCGGAGACAGTATGGGCTTAACCCATGTCTTATGGTCTCTCTCTCTGCTCCATAACTTCTTCTCAGAACCCATTTCTCGCCCTTTCCCATGCTGATAAAAGTTTTACGGATGTAGTACTTTGGCACTCTTTCACGTGCTGACCGCCCAATGATTTATACTTTTTCTTCGTGGAAAACCTGGGTAGTTTCAGACGAAAACTAATTCATTCCTAGCTCATTTCGAAGTACAAAATTGAAACCTCAGTGACAAGCTTACCACAAGACCGCCCGTGTACAGAAATCCAATCATCCTTGTAATACATATGTCATGAACCATAGTCATCACAGCAATAAGTCTAGACACTCATATACTCCTACATATCCATCACACAACTTCAATTTCCTGCCACTACATCTCCATGACATTGACATGTGTCATTTTGCTTCTATTCCAAAAAGAAAACTCGAAGAGCAATCAGGAAAAGGGGATTTGCCACTGGCACATCATGGACAACCAACCCTTTAAAGCTATTAAACAATACCAAGCAAACCAGTGAATTACATGATCAAATGACATAAGCGCTAGAACTGGAGCCTACTAGGCTGTGCCTTGGTCATCCGCGCTTCACCATAGGGCTCGTCGTTGTCAATGCGTTTGTTGTTCCTGTACGCCGCGCAACCAATCACGTAGGAGATCAGCAGGAGGATCAGTATGATGATGTTGATGACTGAGACCTTCCTCCAGCTGTGGCGGAGGCTGGCGAGTACCCCGGCTTTGCAAGAGCTGCACGAGTAACACAGCTGATCCTGGTCGTTGCTCCACAGGGAGCAGTCATTGTTGGTCCCTACTAGCCCGCCTCCCGGGTTCCAGTAGGTCTCGTTCACATAGGTGTAGCCACAGTCTGTCGGCGGTTTGCAGCATCCGGACTGCCCAAATCAAATGGAAGAAAATTCATCACATTCTTCCATAAATTAACGTGGAAACTACAATCTACCACAACAAAAGCCGCCGAAAATTGCTGTGTTAATTAGAGCAGTCCTACACCATATTTCTCCTAATATCAAAAGTCGTACAATTGACACATCATGAGATCTTGAAACTAAATGGGTTCCTGAACACATGAAACTAAATGGGTTCCTGAACACATAAAACGTGCAATTATAGAGGCCGTCCTCGTGTAGGAAAAGAAAATGACATAAAGCGAAACAACCCAGAATCATGATTAAACATCACTAACCTAATAAAGCAAAAAGTGATCAATAATTGAGACTACGACGGTGACCTCCAGTACCCTCGACACAAGGAGAATATGGCAAAGGCAAATGCTCGACCAAATCTCGGACGATTTCTACGAATATCATAGACGAAGGAAGGGATAATCGCTCGTCCCTCCAACGTGAAATGTGGGGGCCTAGGAGCGAGTGGTCCCGGAAAAAGAGATTGCAAGATCATGTGAGGGTGCTAAATGAATCGTCAATTTTGGCTAAAGTTTTGTTTTTCACATGCGTTTTGGGGGTATGTAAGGATCCCTTATGACGTACCCAAAATCCCGCCTTTGTTAACATTCAAGGAAAGCTACATTGTAAGCGACAAAACGTAAAAGACGGAGTACAAGTTCTCGACTTAAACAAGAAACCCTCGTTCCGTGATGGAAAAAGGCAAATGGACAGAACTATTCGCCCGGGAGAAAAAGCCACCCAAAAGGATTTTCAAAAAGAGATTCTCGTACCTTTTTTCATGACAAGATATTCTCGCGCTTTGCTTTGGATATTCGTAGAACTGGTAAAAGATAAAGACCAGGAGATGCAGAGTTCTCTCCTGTTCCAGCCTCAGATATTGGACAGCTAACGAGCAAAATGTGGAGAAAATGTTTTTAAAAAATCAAAAGCTAAACGCTTAGCAAATGAACGACAAAATTAGATGGTTTGATAATCAAGGAGAAATTTCCCTCGCGAGTTAGACAATTCTCCTCGTTTTCCCCGTCGTTCTTCTCATCTCTGGTGATAAATGGAGAAAACACAAACCATGTTTTCGTTTCAAAAGCCGGTTTAATTGCTTTCGCATCGAATGGCAGACGACAAACCGGGGCTCTGCCCATTTCTAGGAGAAGACATCGTCGTCGTCATCGTCATCGTCATCATCATCGACCCACGTTAACCACTCCACTTCCCCCGGTGCAGCGAGCCGTACCACCGCCCGCCCCACGTGGCCTCACTAAATACCATCCTTAAACTATTCATCAAAAAGACAACCCCTGATGTTGAATAATAGGGTCTCCCCCATTTTCAAAAAATTGATTGAATCGGTGCTGTTTCCAGCTTTGACCGACTGCTGTGCGCAGAGCCAGCAGTAACGCACAAGAAGCCTCAGAGTTTTTTAGCGGGATCTATACCGTCCAGCTTGTCCTACACCTCAACGGACAAACAGAAAGAGGGGAAAATAACAAAAAAAATGAAGCGCCAAATGTTGAATAAAATATCGGGAAAATGTTAGATAAGAGCATTTACCAACTTGCGGATATATAAAAGGACAGGTGTCCGTGTATTATATATCTAAACAATTATTGCGGGAAAAAGAAAGAGGGAGAGGCCCCCCTCCCTTGCTTTGTCGTGTCCGCACTTCGACAACGAACCACATGTTCATCATTGATTAGCACCTTTCTCTTGTTATACGAATAGTTAACTTGATTGATGAACTGTACTTATTAGGTAAATTAGGACGAAAGTTTTTCCTTTGCTCGTGTTTTGAAATGGGTTAGCAGCTGTCGTGCTCATACAACGACGAAGTGCAATCGAACTGTAGAACGTTTTGAAAGAGAGCTGGATGAAATCCGGGCAAAACCTAAAGAAAAGAGAGAAAGAGAAAAGAAGGGTTTTAGTTTTTACCTGGATAGAGTTGAGCTTGCGGAGGTAAAACATGCTCTCGGTCTCGGGGATGCCGTTGACGGTGACGGCCATCTTCTTGCACGTCTTGGAGTCCCTTATGCAGGAGCTGATCTTGCCCCAGTAGGAGTCGCTGGCCACGCGCTCCTCCAGCCACCCGGAGTAGTCCTGCAGGTAGTAGTCGCGGTAGGCGCGGTTGGGGACGGACCGGCCCGACCCTTTGTCGGTGACGGCATAGGCGAAGATGATGAAGCCGATGAGGGCGGCGATGACGAATAACATGCAGAAGAGGTAGAGCTGCATGAGGAAGGTGTTGCGGTAGCACGCCCCGGCGAACCCGGCGAGGGAGATCACCATGATGGCCACCCCGATCACGATGAGGGGCCACTGCAGGAACCTCATGCAGTCGGTCGAGTTGGCGCGGCTGCTCAGCCATATCCCGCCGCCGAGGATCGGGATCGAGAGGAGGAAGGTCAGGAAGTTGAGGAGGCCGATCAGGTGGTTGCTGGCTCTCATGGTGATCGATTTCTCCTTGGTCTTTTTCCTTCCTTCTGATGATGATGGAGTGACGGGTTCTTGCTGGATGGATCGAAAGCTGTGGAGGGTCAGTGTGCGAGGGAGTAATTCTTCATGTTGTTCATCGCAACGAAGGCAATTACATAGGGCTTAGGTGGCTTCGCCTGCAGGGTTTTCTCGTATTTATTATATAATGGGAAACGGGGCGTTTGAAATGGGATCTTTTCCGGGTAATGTTCATGATGGGACGATATTATAAGTCTTTTGGCCCCGATGTCGTATGGTTTATGTATCCTCCGTTTCGTTTCGTTTCATTATCGTGGTCCGACTAACTGTTAACCAAGTATCGGTCTTACCTAACGATAAAACGATCGGATATTTTACGTCTCGAAGGAACGGAGGGACGTCTCTAGCTCGTCATGTCATGTCACAGATATTTATCTTCCGAAGATATTTAGGATATCCTTTGTAAATCTCTATATCTATTTTGATTATGCATATGTGATTTGATTTCTTTTAATTTTCGTAAATAATTTATCTCTTAAAAAATATAAATAGGCTTTTCATGTACCTTTTCTATATATAGAAATATGCTTATATTTCTCAGCTTTATTTTCCGCATTCTTAATCTCAACTTGTTGATTGGACCAGTATAATCTATCTTCAATCGAATTAACAAGAAAGAATTAAATCCATACCCTCTATCTACAGTCTCGACAATCGGCCAGCAATTATAAATTATTTGTGAATTGTGTAATTTAGTGTACAATATCATCCATGAACTTTTAAGTTTTAATTTGTTCAATGCGGTCCATAAAACTTTTACCACATGTTCAAATCAATCCATAAACTATATGAAAGCGTTCAATGTTGTCTTTCAATTAATTTCACTCTATCGACAATATTGAATAATTTCATATAATTCAGAAATTAGATTGAATATGTATAAAAAATTCACGGATCATGTTGAACAAATTAAAATTTATGAACCACATTATACATTGAGCAAAAGTTTTCGGGATCATTCGTGCCGTTTTCTCTACCACTATTTATTGCTTCATAAAATAGAATTACCGGGAACTTTTTTTTCCTTCCCGTCCTAACGACGAAAAACAAAGAAAAGAGAAAGGACGAGAGAGAGCTCTCGTGTTCTGCTTTGCTGACACGCGTCCGTCGCTAAAACGTCCGAAAAATGACAGGACTGCCCTCGACTTGGACGGTGGTGTGGTTACGGAAAGTGGCAAAACGTAATTTCCGATATAATTATCTTCATTTTTTAAAATTTATTTCTCTGACTTTTCTCTGTTTTTTGGAGTAAACTTGCTTCTTCCTCTTCTTGACTCCGAAGTCGCGGTGGTCCAGCGAAGTTCATCACCAGATGGACCGTGGAACACGATGGCTGACACCCGAGAGTTACAACAGGTCGTGCAGATAATTTAAGGACGGTATTTAATATACACGTACTACCTCATTAAATCCGATCGCATTCAACTAACTAACGAGATCTCAAATCTTAGTGCGAACACGATATGCGAATGTCTATGTGAACGCGATTTAACCAATGTAGAATATTGATGTAGACAAAATTTAACTACTATGGACGCTCATTTTGCAAAATTCAAATCACGTTATGTTACGACGTCGTTCGATAATCACGCCGGCTGAATTAGATCGGATTCGATATCGAAAGGGCTTGATTGGAATATCTATAAAAGTAAGGGGACTTGGTTAAGTGATAAGAGGTAACCAAATTTAATTTCAAAAAGTGCGAAAGGATATGGGTTACGAAAAGTAAAAAAAAAAAATATAGTATCTGGGGGTGTATTCTACCTTAATCATCGGTTCTTTTACTCCTCCTAAGTCGGCACCGTCATTGCTTGCGGCCGCAGAGTTTTTTTTTTAATTATTATTTTGCTTTTTCCAAGGGACAACTACATGCGAATTACCCGTTTTGCCCCTCGAACGTTTGAAACCATGGGAAGTGTCTTGTTTTTTGCTAGAAGAAACCATGGGAAGTTACCCCTAGAGTTTTCGCTACTTGCAATTTGGCCATTCACGTTTTTTATATTTGGTTTGAAATTGGACCCTTGACGTCGGGTTCGACCAAAGCTTGGAGCTCCGATCGCGGGACGGATTTTGCTAGGCAAATCTGCCACAAAAACTGTATGCCTGTGGAAATTGAAGATAGAAACAATCGGTTTTGAAATCGAAAAATTTATGAATGATAAAAGAGATATATTTCGAAAGATTAATGAAAAAGGCGGTTTTCAATGGCGAGAAAGAGAGGGAGATAAACGAGCGGGGCAGTGACTCAGCGAAGAAAGCACCAATGACTGCAGCGTTTGTGTTGGCAAGGTCCTAACGGTGGCTCGATCGCGCTTTTCACGTGCCCCAACGGCACTATTGTCATTTTGCCTCGGACGACGCTACTGTGGTCATTTTTTTCTCTTCGTTTTATTACAAATCGGTAGTTTTACAATTTATTCATTTTGATCATGTTCAAGTCTAGATATAATTTTATAACAAAATTTTCCTTCATAGGTAGTTAAGGGCAGTCATTTTTATTGGAGCTCCGAGCAAAATTTGGAAGCAGTCCACTTTCAGAGTATAACGTTAAATTCTAGAATGTCAAGAGACAAACTACGAATACAAAAGCACCCCCCCACGAAAAATATGCAATATTAGATCTTTCCAAGAAAGCATCAAATCGACGTCGTGAAGAGAAATCGTGTGAACGCCTCTTTTCTTTCAAGGGGAACAATTGCAAGTGCCGAACTAAGCTTGTAAGCAAGAATTTAAAAGACTTTGGGAGCTGAGAATCACTAAAAAGTTTTGCTAGTTCAAAAAGGGTGGATCGTGGGCATGTCGATTACAAAAGATGTCGCGACATCCATGCGCTCGAGATCACATCATATTAACCGTGCGATGCACACATGAAATACCTTTTCGTATTCTAATCAAGCCTATTGTCATTGTTAAGGGGGCTAAGGAGACTCCAAAAAAAGTAAAAAAAGAAATTGCATTGCATGTTCAAATTCGCTTCCATAAGCTCTTACTATTCTCATCACACGTTGTAACGTGACATGTAAAAACAAACGGGGGACTTTCTTCTGCTTTTCCTTTTTGTTTTTCTGAGTTTGCTCAACCAACCTTTCGATCTGCTACTGGGTTTGCGAGAGAAGCAAGCAAACCACGGCAATTGGTCAATTGGGGAATTCAATATGCACGCGGACCTCTCGGCCGCGTTCAGTGGAGGATTTGAAGGGCATCTTTTCCAAATTTTGATGATGAGATTCTACAGGTTGTTTTCTGCACGAATTCGAGGATGCTTCTTGAAAAAAACAAGCATCATGTTGACAACCAGATAAGGCGGCTTTGGTCGGCTACTTTGGAGAATGACAGGATGGATTTTCCTTAGTGATGTTTAACCATACTAGTTTGTCTTTATTTTATGAAAAATCAATTAACATTTTTCTCAAAATAATCGCTTGTATCGCTTATTTTAGTAAATGATCAAAAAGTATTCCCGTCATCAACTGTGATGCTTAGGCATAGATTAACAAACGGTTTCCATAAAAAAAAATTCCTAATCATTGATTTCTCCCGAAACAAACACATCAATGACAAAATATTTCTTTCATTTTTCAACGCATTGATTACACGGATCACAAGAAAGGCGGTGGATTGGAATGACGGATTTTCTTTATCAAGAACTTGGGAACTCGTTTCGATGGAACCCTATTAAAATCATATTTTATTCAGTATGACATGTTTTTCGCATGATTATCAATTTCGAGTCTCGTGATATTTCTAATCGGTCCATCTCCATTTCAAAGGATACACGGATAAATCGATCTATCGTATTATTTAATGTCCCGGATTCTAACTTGTCAGAATACACCAAGTAACATTGAATTAAAGGACAATGGCTGCGAAAACCGGCAAACCAAATATTGATCGCCCACGGAAGACTACTAAGTGGAGGAGAACATCCCTATCCATTTATCGAACGGGTAAAAGTCACGATCCCAAAAATCATCGCATTGTTTCTTCCTCGATCGTGCCCAGAAAATTCTGGTCGATTTAAATATTCTATTTACACACGTATTGGGAGCGCAAGTAAAGCCCGAACCAGCCCGACCCAAACCAAATATTTCATGTCCGACATCTGAAAATTGTAATTGGGAAAGTTGATGTCCCACGAACATCATTTAGATATTGAAAAAATTAGCGCCGGTGGATTTTCGCAATTAGCAAAATCGTAGTATTCTTTTAGATAACTGCAAATACCAATTTGTATACGTATGTCATTTGTATGTGCAGAATGTGTAGGTGTTCAGAATCATTCGCAAGGTGATGTGATCGGTATCGCGAGTCCAATATCTGAAAATCGGTGGTCGCGATCCACGGGCCGTACAGGAGAGACATAGCAGATCATTTGGGCCAAGCCACAAAAAAAGATCATTTGGGCCGAACAGAGCCCAAAGAGAATCAGAAGATCATTTGGGCCGTGCAGAGCCCAAAGAGACTAGCAGATCATCTGGGCCGTGCGGAGCCCAATCGCGAATAGCGAAAAACGGCGCGTTTCGGTTCTCTTTGCGCAGCATCGATTTCATCTCCTTCGCTCTTTTAGGTCTCAGCTCCTCCGTCTTCGTCCGCCCTTCCCTCCCTCTCTATCTCTCGCCGGCGGAGCGTACGGTCACCGGCCTAACCAAGCTCTGCTAAGCGGCGGCGTCGTACGAAGGTGAGCCTCTCTCTCTCTCTCTCTCTCTCTCTCTCTCTCCTGATGTGACTCTAGTTCGTCGTTTCGGTGATGGATCATCTGACATCGATAAGCGTGTCCGCGCGAGCGTTTATCGCGCTCGTTTTTGCGATATTCTGTTCCGCGGCTACACGAAATTTTTTACGTCGGTCGATTCGACTGCGTGCGGTTGGAAAAATTGGAATCCCTCCTTCGACAGATTCCTCAGTGAACGGTAGTTGCGCGGCGACATTCGATCGTGCGTTGTTTGTCGCGTGAGCTGGTGAATCGGCACTGTGCTTCGGTAATGTGATGCGTGCGTGGGTTTGTTGAGGCTCGGTAGGTGATTGCGAGGTCTAAGTGGAAAGTGAGATTCTGGCTGTGGTCGTGGGAGGGCGGCTCTATTACTCAAGGGTGGTGTGTTGCATTTTAGGGGCCGTGGAAATTACTAGTAGCTAGACTCAGTGTCCTTTGAATGCCGATGGATGCTAAGCGAAATGTCGGGGAAAATAAGAAGTAGCATTGATAAAGGCTGTATTTTTTTGGGCGTGTGTTGAGATATTTTTCTGTATCGAATAATGATGCTAGTGGCAAAAATGAAAGAAATTCTAACTTCTAATGGTGAAGCTTTTTTGCGTGGGCTGCTGGAAGAGTCGGATAGATCGATTGTTAGTTCCACGAATCTATCATTTACCCCAATTGCAGGATGCTTCCCTCGTTCATGCCAAGCTCCCCATTTTGATCATGCATTTGCTTCTAGTGAGAACATTTATGCGTTGTTCTTTATCCCGATGAACTTGGAAGGCAAAGGTGGTTTGACTTTTCTCTTTTCATGGTTGAACTCTGTAGTCTATGGTCGAATTTATGCCTGAAGGGAGAAGACATTCCTTTTTGCTATTTCTTGTTTTATTTAGCCTGAGTGGCCTTGGTCTACAGAAATGCTGGTCATCATTCTGTTTTTGACAACCCTTATAAGCAAAAGGTTTTTTAAATAATGCAAATATATAAGAAGTATTTCCAATGTCCCAGTCCTCTTCGGGCATCATATTGTCTTTCATGAATAAGAATGATATTGGATCTCTGTACCGAATTGTGATAGTATCTTGCAAAAAACTGGCTATAGGAAGTTCTTTCTTGTAATCAGACATTATTCAGAAAGAGAATCTCTCTCTCTCTCACTCTCACACAGACACATGCGCACGCGCATCCACAAATATCTTCATGTCTTTTTGGAGAGTAACAGTTTATGAGGCAACGTTTTGCTCACTAAAATGAAAATCACTCTGGCAATTACAAAATATCTCGGTGCTCATCACTCACAAGACTTGTGAATCAGCAAAACGAAAGGAAATGAGTACCTTCATGCCAAATAGTGAATAATTTATGTTTTCACAGCCTCTTGAGTTCGTTCAACCAATTGGACGTCATATTTACTCTCTTCTCCAGTTCCTCAAAGTCTTGTGGAGGATGTGCTACATGTTTTTTATACTAAGAAGATATGCTATCTTGAAGCTGTGTGGACAGGTTTTCAGCCTCTGAGAGACTTATTTCTTTTCATTCATTTTTCTACAGAAGAAGGTGTACAGAACTAGACCTGCAAGAGGGCTGGCCTTTGCTAGTTTTGGAGTTGTGAAATGTCAACTGGCCCTGGACTTGATTCTCTTGTAGACCGTATGTCTCTTGACTTATCTTCTCAGGTTCTTGCTTGATTTTCTTTAACTGTCAATTGGGAGGAGAAGAAAACCTAAACCATATGAGTAGGAGTCTAACAGGGACATTGAGATCGGGCTTAGGATAATGACCCTTGAGCTCGGTCTCAGTTTTCGATCAACATATGAAAGGGGGCTTCCACTCCTATTCTGATATGGTAATTTGAACAGTTTTGCAGCATATGGTGATGTTTCTATTAGATGCGTAAAGACCGTGCAAGAAAAGTAATAAACGTGTTGAATATCAACTGTCTAGTATATGATCGTATAGGTACATGTGGCGCTTTTCTGTTCATTTCCAGCAGTGAACTTGCATTAGTCACACTTGTCTTTGCTCGTTAGATGACTTCAGAGGATGTTGACTCGAGCCCTGTTGAAACGAGAAAGCTAAATGCCTAAAAGTGACTTGGGAATATCTGTTCTACTTACGAATATTGCACTCACTTTCTCAAGGTTTGCTCCTTGCTTTGCTCTTATATCAGTTATTTTTTGTATGCAGAAACAATTTCGGTCATTACAAATGATGGGCGTAACATTGTGGTATGTTACACAGCTACCACTTCTATTTTTGTCGTTGTGGAGTTGAGAATAATTACAATATTTTGAATCTCTTTAGGGGGTCTTAAAGGGCTATGACCAGGCAACAAATATCATTCTTGATGAATCTCATGAACGTGTTTACTCCACAAAGGTTTGTCTACATTCCCTATTTCCCCTCTTTCAGCTTTTGATATTTCGGAAGACTTAAGACTTCACGTGAATAACATTCCGGTTTACTGCAGGAAGGTGTGCAGCAACTTGTGCTTGGCCTCTACATAATAAGGGGTGATAACATGTAATGACATACTCCATCTCAGTTCAACCTCTTTTTCTTCTTTACCTTTTGTTTCTTAAAGTAACAGCAGAAAGAGGAAGGCAGGGTTCAACTTGGTTCGCCGTCATTTATGTCCCTTCTGCCTTTGACTATACTTGAGCTCCATGATTACTTTGAAGTAAACTCTGTTTGTGTATATATTTTCATAGTTCTTTTCCATGTCCTGTGTTTGCAGAAGTGTTGTCGGAGAACTAGATGAGGAGCTTGATTCAAATCTGGATTTGTCCAAGCTGAGAGCTCACCCACTTAAGCCTGTAATTCATTGATCATGTACCATATAGATGTGCTACAGTAGCGTTCATGCACTTTATTAGCCGTTATCATATACATATAGGTTGGTATCGTTGGTTCATGATGTTTGTGGAGAACTTATAACTGTTTGTTCGTAAAATGCTGCTGATGGCTTAATTAAAGGGCAATCTCTATACAGTATTGTCGTTGTGGAAATGAAAGGCAATCGTTCTGTTTGTGAAGAATTATGCTAGTCTTTATCAGATTTTAGAGGATGCGACGTTTGGTGGATTAAAGAATGAAGTTGGTTGGTTTTAGATTTTACTGACTTTAAAACCTCGGATTGAGCAATTGAAATTCCCAATGACCGACGGTTATATCGAAGATGGTGGATTGGCTTCGCCGGCTGCACCGACCTGTCATCAATCTTGAAACTCCTCGCATTTCTAAGGCCAGAGTAACTTGAGAAGTTGGTGTTGTCTCGCTTCAGGCTGCAAGGTCAACGATGAATTGTAGGTACGACTCAACAAGCCCTACATAGGAGGCTCGCTGCTCACAGCACAAGCGACACGAGCCTAACGTCAAAAAGTGTGCTTCATGAACTTTGTTAGATCGTTTTGACGAAAACAAAGAAAAAGAACTTTGTAGATCGAACCGCACGGATTACCATGGAGATCAAACAAATTTGTGCCTGGATTTTTTGAACTCAATACAAATTGAAGAATCGGCTTTGATGGAATGTTTATTTGGACCTAATTTGCAATGGATTGGGTGATCTCCACAGTTGATGCAAGATATAAGTTTGTCCACCATTTTTCGGTCGGACTATATCCAGTTTATCTCGTTGTTAACGGAAAAGCAACTGGATTATTTTTTTCAATCTTGTGGGTCTGACATTTAAATGTCAATTGTTCTTATGTATCGCTTGTTTTCGATATGTCCGAAGTGTGCATAGAGGTTGAGTTCCTATCCATTGAAAATACTTAGAAATTTTTTCGATAAGTTGCTTTATAACGTGTTGGGACAAAGTCTAATTGAATTTGGACATGAACCGTCGATTTGGAATTAGAGCTGCATTATGTTACATTATCTAATAAATCAATTTAGTAAATTTTTTTGGCCAAAAATTTACAAATTTTGCGGTCCCGCTTCCTGAAGTTGACCGTACTGCCTTTCAAATTCCCCCCCCCCTAGCTAGCTAGCTCCTCTTGTCACTTTCAGCACGACACAGGAGCGACGCTTCAATGGTTTTCTCCAACCACTATGTGCTTGGAAATTTCCTGTTAAAAAAGAAAACATCCTGCAAAATGACAAGACATTTTTCAATCTCCTCCGTGAAAGTGAGAAAAAAGAAAACAGAAAAAAGAAAAGCTGTTTCCCGTACTATGCCCGATAATATGTGATCTGATCTCAATGTTCATCGCTTTAATTTGAAAAATTAGTCAAATTGGCCTTGTTGATATTTTTGAATTACAAATAATCACACCTCTTCTATGTTCATGATATTTTTGTTTGTCCTAAGATTTCACCGCTTATGCCTTTCTTCTTTCTTGTTAGAGTATTTATATATAAAATCACATATTTATATAATATTTAAATTTTTAAAACAGTTGATAATAAGCCCATAATATCTCATACAAAATCCAAATAAGAAGTCTTGAGCTCATATCTTTTCAGACTCTCATTTACTGTTAGAATATTTAAATATTCAAAGTAGAAGGTTCTCATTGCATCTAACTTTTTATGTTTCGGGCTTTTGAACCATATAAAGTTTGTATCGCCATGCATAATAATGCTGAATATATCTCTAAAAAAAACAGTTTTGTGTAGCTCAGTTTCACCCTCGTCATTTTATCATTATCAATTAAAATAGTCAAATTAATCAATAAGATCAGAATAATCTTATTTTGGCATCGAGAAAAATTGAGGCGTGCAAAAAAAAAATGATGCAACAAATACGCACCGGACATTATTAATCCATTATTTTCTTTTTCTTTATTCAGACGAAACCAATCCTATTAAATGTACGTAGATCGAAATGTACAAGAAAAAATCCCAACACCCATGATTTGTCGTGCAGCAAAATTTCTCAGAATGCAAAGGTGGATTCCTCTCTGTCTCTGTCTCTCTCTCTATCTCAGCAGTCACCAGCCCATCTCCCACGCTCACCCACTACGCTCCATAGAAAAGGAAAAACATCCAAAACGGAAAATTCAAAATATGTGAAAGCGAAAGCTTCTCGGGAACCGCACTGGGAAGTAGAAGAAGAAGCAAGAAGCAAGGAAGGAAACGAAGCAGAAGCACAAGCAGAGAAGCTCGAAGCAGAGAAGCTCGCTTTCCTATTCCACGGCCGGTTTCCCTCTCCTCTGAACAGAGCGGTCCGCTGCCTCTCGCTCCGGTAACCATCTACTGTTTTAATAAAGTGCGGTGCTTTACTTGCATCACCGGCGTCCAAAAAAAAAAAAGGGAACTTGCATCCTTGTTTGTATTTTTTCTTCAGAAGTAGCATGATGGCTTTGACATTGTCTTCTTTTGTTTCGAGTGAGCAAAAGGGTCGAGAGTTTCGGTTGACTTTTGGCCACTGTTGCCCATGACGTTCCCTTTTGAGCTCCCTTTTCACTGTGCAAGCTTTGCGGTTTTTGGGTTGCAGAGGGCGAGCTCGAACCAACGCTACAGCTAAATTTCGAAAGCATTTTGCCTACATTGCTTCCTTTTTTCGCCTTTCGTGCCTTCTTTTCTCCGGTTAAAGACTCGAGCACATTTCAGAAAAAGGAAGAAACCCGAAAAGCCATTTCGTGAGCAAAGCACAACTGCCAAAAATTATCTGCATTTTCATCCCCTTCTCTGGTGGGGTTTATCTCTGCCTTTTCTTCTCGCTTTTCCTTTCAGATCCGTACGCGGGAAAATAGTATGCTCCTCCGATTTTTCCCGGAAAGTATTTTTCTGTTTCCTCTTGCATAATCAGCGGCGTGTTTAGAAAGTGGAGTTCTTTTTTACTCGCTTCAAGATTTCGAGCGAACCCCACACACACACCTCACATCGCATTACCCTGCTTTCACGGCAGACATGGAGGTGAAAACTGGAAACTTTTTCTCCGGTCAGCCGCGCGATTTTACTAAACTGCCCCTACTGGCTGACGCGCGCCGACGCGTGAGAAAATGGGAAGGATCGAGAGGGGTCTTTTGTGTAATTTGGGTCGCCGTTCGTCTCTGTGCGGGAGGTCCCCCTGTGGGTTACTTATGGCAATGATGGGTGTTTGTCTTTCTGATCTCTCCAATGGTTGGATCGGGGAAGCATCGGAGGGGCAGAGATGACATTACACAGCACTGCTTTGGTTAATTTATGGACTGTTTCTTGGACTGTATGTGTGAGATATTAATTACGGCATGCCTTTGAGGCATCGAGTTGTTCCTCGATTGGTACCTCCTTTTGGCTTTATGGATTCATGGATGGATGGAGAGCACATGCACATGCCCCTCATGAACCCATTAATTTCTGAGCATGTACCATTCATGGCATCACATTGGATTCTCTTGTGATTTTTTCCTTCTTGTGGTTGAAATGGTGAAACCTCTTTGTGGGTCAGGCCAGCATTGAAGCTGTTAAGGCATTACATCCTCTGTTTTTGCCATTTTAGCCTCTGTGACTTGTGGGTGTGGTCAAACCATGCAGACCCCAAAAGCGAGGTAACTTTGGACCCTCCTTTAATTTCTTCTCTTTTCTCACATTTACTGGTTGGATGAACTCGAGATGCCTGTTTGGTAACTGACTTATCAATGCTGATCTTTCTTACCATTTCTGAAACTTTAAGCTAGATGTGAACTGTGCTTCCTATATGTTTCGGCATTCTAGCCTTTTGGAGAATCAGCTTTGTCTTGTATTATTTCTTTAAGGATTTACCGTCCCTTTCACTGAGTACTTGCTCCTAGAACAACCCTTTCAAGCTGGTGAAAATTCCTTGTCTATAAGCCTATTCAGCATCAAGAAAAGGTTTGTCTCATATCTTGCCTTAAGATGATGTTGTGCGAGGCCACCTAAAGTCCACAGGTGCTGTTGTTGAGACATTTAGAGCTCATGCAGTGATAAGTAGAGCATTGGAATTTTCCCTAAGCTCATCGTGGTGGGTGTAGGCAAGCTTTTTCATTGCTTTGCTTAATTGTTTGGTTCATCAAATGTTGACGGCAAGCATTATGAATACGCTCAGTTTTTTTCGTGAACTTTGATGATGTTATTGATATGCTTTTATGAAGAGAAATTGTCATATGCTTATTGACTATTTCAGGATTTTTTTTTTTTGGGGGGGGGGTGTGGTGCTATGTGTCATTATAAACCAGTATAACACTATTTTTCTGACCCCATGTGGTGCATGCCAAAACCTCTAAATTCAGGTTTCTTCTGGGTTCACCCATTTACTGGGTTCGCCCAAAACCTCCTAGTTGTGAAGCTAAATCTATGGATATGCTTGGCTTCTAATATGAACTTGTGTTAAGGCACCTATAAGCAGCTTGCTTTTCCCTGAATCCATTTTTAACATAATGTTGTAAATGTGCACGTTGCTTGCTTGAAGAGACTGTTTCTTCCTTTGCTCATGTCTGCGACCATTGACATGCTTCTCTTGGGTGTCTGCCTTCATACACTCTGATGGCAGAACTGGTTTAGAAGTCCCTCAGAGAGTCTCTCCCCGTGCTGTACGCCAACTGAAGACAACCACATTGGAATCTGACTCTGCATCTTCTTCAAATCAAGCCACTAGAACACCAAAAGAAAGAAGTCCCAAAGTGGTTGAGCACAGGTCACCTAGAAGCCCGCTATCTGAGGTACTTGCATAGATTGTTTCAACCCAATTTCCCTCTACTGTTCTATGTAGCAAGTTCCCGAATCTAGATAAACTAATGCAGCTTGCCAGTGCTTCATTTTCTGTTCACAAACGATCTTCATCAATCTCTCCTTAGCTAGTGCTGGCCTCCGTGACGATCAAGGCTTGAGGGTTTTCTCTGTCTTGGTGTCACGTCATAAACACTGAAAGAACGGAATAGATGCTGTTGCTTAGCGTATTTAGATGAAGGTTTGAACTAATCATCTGCGTACTTTTTCCTTGTTTTGATCCAGAAGAAACGTCCATCTCGAATATCGGAGTTGGAATCTCAGGTTTCACAACTTCGGGAGGAGCTGAAGAAAACCAAGGACCAGCTAAATTTTTCTGAATCTTGCAAGAATAAAGCCTTGCAAGATGCAGAGGAATCCAAGAAGCAGTTATATGACATATCTTCAAAGCTTGATGACTCACAGGAGCGTATTCTGGAGCACTCTGCATCTGAGGAATCTCGTGTAACCGAGTTTCAAAAAGCCTCAGAAGAACGGGAACACGCATTGCAGTCTGAGCTTGAGGTTATCCAGAAGCAGCTATCAGTTGACTCAGCTGCTCTAGCATCAGCTGTGGATGAGATTCAGAGGCTTAAAACTGAGCTGGAAATGGTTGCACAATCTGAGGCTGCGCAAACAAAGCACGCAGAATCAGCAAATATGGAGCTCCAAAGCTTGAAAGGGAATCTGGCCGAAACTCTGTCACTGGTAGAGAACATGAAAACCCAGCTTAAAGATTGCAAGGAATCAGAAGCACAGGCCCAAGTACTCATTAATGAAACCCTGTCGCAGCTGGGTACTGCCAAAGCAACCGTGGAAGCACTCAGGTTGGACGGGATGAAAGCTGTGGAAGCTTACAATTCAATTACTTCTGAGCTGGATCAGTCAAAGGAACGCGTGAACTTACTCGAAGGGTTAGTTAGCAAACTCAAAACAGACCTCGCACATGCTGGCGGGAACAAGATTTCGAATCCTTCAGATGATAAGGATCTAGAGCTGGAAACTGGCCAACATCAGAAGACCAAAGAAGCCAACCAGCTGGAAGAAGAGCTTTCTACTCTTAGATATGAGATCAGACATCTGAGGTCTGCACTTGAAGCTGCTGAAAGCAAACACCGTGAAGACCATGCTGAGAGCACTGTGCAAATAAAGAGTGCTTATGAACTGATGGAGCAGATGAAATCCGCATCAGGTGCCAGAGAAGCTGCATTGGAGGCAGAGTTGTACAAAGCGAGAGCTAATATTGAAGATTTGAAGGCGAACCTGATGGATAAAGAAACTGAACTGCAAGGCGTTCTAGAAGAGAATGAAGGGCTAAGTTCAAAGCTCGAGAACACCCTGTCCCTCCAGAAAGAATCCGCACTGGAAAGGGAGCTGAAAAAACTTTGGGAAGAGTTATCAGAAGTGAAAGAAAATCTGATGGATAAGGAGACGGAACTACAGCATATATCAGAGGAGAACAAAACAATGAAGCTAGAGCTCAAGAAGGGGGAAACTGACAAGGCTAAGATGAACGATGACGTGGCCGCACAAGTAGAAGCAGCAAGAGCTGCAGAAAGAGAGGCTCTCACAAAGCTCAGCTTCATCATGGAGGAGGCAGAAAAGAGCAACCAGAGGGCAGCAAGAGTAACGGAGCAGCTTGAGGCAGCACAGGCGACAGGTACAGAAATGGAGGGTGAGTTAAGAAGGTTAAAGGTGCAGTCTGATCAGTGGAGGAAAGCTGCAGAGGCAGCTGCGGCGATGCTTTCAACTGGGAACAATGGGAAGTTTATGGATAGAACTGGTTCTCTTGACAGCAGTTACAATCCTATAACAGGCAGGATAAGCTCGCCTTATGCAGAAGACATGGATGACGATATGCTGAAAAAGAAGAACGGGAACATGCTGAAGAAGATAGGAGTACTCTGGAAAAAACCACAAAAATAGGAGAGAATGAATCAGGTGATGCTTGCTTGCTAGTTTTTGCTTCAATAAACAATTGTGCATATGCATATTTACTCGCTGAATATTTTTTTCCTTTTTCCAGCAAGTCGAAGAGGAGCGATTGTTTTGGCTTCAGAGTCATTACTCGGATCTTCTCCGGAGTTTGTAGTAGGATGCAACAGCAGAAGTACTGCAGTTTACTTAGTATGGCCCCCCCGTTGAGTACATATGTCTTGGCGGTGGCCATTTCGGGATGGTATGCAATGTTGCATACAATTGTGAGTTTATGCCTTAGGTTAGAAGGATATCGGTTAGGGAGAGGAACTTTGTCATTCTACTTAACTAGTTTTGCTGCATCAACTATGGATTTGAGATGTTCAATTACTTGGTCCCATCAGCGACCTAGGTGTTTGGATTTCTTTTGGCTACTCGAACCCTTTCCTTCCATGCTGTGGGAATGCTCTCTCTATGCTGTTTCTGTCTGCATATACGAAGTTTGTCATAGAATTAGAAGCTGCGAGTGCAGGCTCTGTTGTCTGCCTCTCGAGGAAGACTTGATGCCCTTTGATTTTTCTTCAATATGTGAAATGGCTTCTGATTTTCTCTAGTCGTTTTATGCAATTTACAACTTTGAAGTTCTTAATTTTCCAGGGATATTTACTAACTACAGAATTCTATGCCTATACGATCATCTAGTTTGGTGTCCGAAAACGCCATACTTGGGTGCTGACTGACATAGCTCTATTGCGTATATAGTTAAAGATATCAGCTTTAGTGCAACTAAATTCGCATTCATCTTTGCATCGTTCTTTGTGAGATGTGGATGAATTTGGTAAAAATTATGTCTCGAGCTTGTGCTCGTTGAACTAAATATGACCCGAATGAAGTGTATCTATGGAAAACTCGAATCGAATCGGAGTGTATGGACTGCTCGAAGTCTGACAGCCTTGTGGGTGTTGGAGTGTTAGGCCTGAAGGTGTAAAGTCCCAACATGGACTTTGTATTGGACCATGATTAGGCCACGTATTACTTTGACTGAAGGGTTTCTTCTGTTGGATATAAATGCCCTGAGGTCTTGAAGAATTTTGGCTTTCACGTAAAATTGGTGTAGAGGCAGTCGAGTCGCTTCAAAGGCACGACCCGTGTTCGTTGAATTGCATTTTGAGACAATATAAGAAGAAAATTATCTGTTAAGATTTATGTATTCTATTGAGATTGAGTGATTGTTTAGCGGGAAATTGTGTGGGAGCGTATGTCAAGAATCCTTCTTTCGCTCATATTGACGAAGAAAAAATCAACAATAAAGTAAACAATGACCATATGAATTTGTTGTGAAAACAAGTGGATCGATACAAAACAAACGGAACGAAACAAGATATTAGGTCAATGTGACCACAGAATTCCATTACAAACACACTAGCAGAATAGGATGTGAAGGCTTCTTGTTGTAAATGAGGATCATTTAAACTAGCATTGTCCATATCAGGAGCTTCCCTGCACTTCAGTTCCAAGATAGATTCATCTCAGAGTGAAAGCAAATGCACTAAAACGGCTCTCTTGTTCATTCTTTGTCAAGATGATTCTTCTGAGCATGTCGCTCCTGTTGGTTTTTGTTTGTAAAACAAACAAGGCATTTTCCTTGTCCCACATAAAAAATAAATGAAAATTTTGGTCTATTTGTAAGTTAAGGTATCATCCTTTATTGTAAATGGAAAAAAGAAGGGGCTGAGTGGCCTAGAACCCACAGTACCCACGTGCGGGTGCATGATTTTAACGCGCACTTAGCACTTCTCAGACATGAACGGTTGTTTGGTTTATTTTTTTTATAAGCCTTAATTAACAATCTGTTTTTATTTTATTTGTTTTTTTTAATGATTGTTCGGACAAAACTGCCAATTTTAGGACACGAAAAGGTATATTCAAAATTAACAGTTTTCATGCTTGAAAAGTTGTGTCCGAATCATGACTTTTGGACATAAACGGTTGTGTCCGAACGGCGGTTTTTCAGACACGAAGGGTTATGTCGGAATTGCAATTTTTCGGACATGAATGAGTGTGTCCGTATTGGCAGTTAGATACCAAGAGATGTGTTCTATTTGCTTATATATATTGGACAATTTTCTTTAATTGATAATGAACATAACTCCCTTCATTTTCGTCTTTCTTAAGAGAAAAACGAGACAGCCATTTTCTCAATTATTTTGCAGAGAGTTTTAGGAAATTTACTAGATTTGTTATCCAGTATTCTCACTGTATCCTGAAGGGAATTTGCTAGTAACCTATAGCAACTTTGTGGGACAAATTGATCTTAAAAGATAGGGAATTTCCAGTATTCTCGCGCCGGATCATTTGGTCCACAAACACAAGGACACTATCACGCAATGCCGACCTAGCATACTTGTGCAGGTTTATTTCATGTCTGAATAATACGCCGGTTGGTCTTCTCCCGGTGAACAACTCGAGCGAGAGGATTCCCTTAGCTGTACACATCTCCGAGACTCGATACCTCAGCTCCCATGCCAAACTCTGATATTCAGAAAAAAAGGGAACCATTAATCACCAGTACTCTTCACCATTTGTATGGTCAATATCATAATATCACCAGAAGCAAAATCATGATGAATAGTATCTGGAGCTGCATATCCTATGGTTCCCTTCATACCGAGTGAGCTAAATTGACTCGCGTGATCTTTACCAACCTAGACACCAACCTTGCCGAACCAAAATCGCTAACTTGAGCGGTCATTTCATTATAAACAAAAACATTGCGTGGCTCAAACACATATCAGTCGCACATTGGAAATATTGTTTACCCCCACATCGAAAATTAATGTAGATCAATGCAGATTCCCTATCAGATAACGACAATCATTTATCTAGCTAATCATAATCATGTATCTAGTGGATCCTAATCGTACATCGTGGTTTAAAGTTGTTGTCATGTAAACAATAACTGCAATCTACTCATCCAGCTTATCAGATGTGACCGGCTGGCGAGCGGCCATATGCATGATGCTTTCAGCGAGTGCCCGTCATTCCTTCTGCCCGTGGCCAATTTTTCCTCCTCGTCTCTAAGAATTCTGCTCATTGAGCTCCTAAAGTCTTAGGCAGGTGAACATAAAATTCAAACCAAACGAAAATAATGCAACCGGGGGGGGGGTGCTACTGTGGTGGCGCCACATCTGTTCTTCTTCGACCAGAGAGGTGAAGCATCCAGTCTCCGTTCAGCTGAGCGACGGGAGTCGCCTTCTGTGCAATCAATGCGGGCAGAGGGCTTGTTGCCGACATCTTGGACTTGCGGGGTGCCGATGTTCACGGGGCGGTTTTACCAGGTTCTTTGAACCAAAGCCAAAGATGCCCGCATCCATCGTTTTCCCTCGCACCTATATTTGGATGTGATTGCTGGTCGGATGGTCCAGGTCGACCCCGCGGGGCATATTTGAAAACAACAGCATGGCAGGAAGAAAAGGATCGCAAGGAAATAATGAACGAAAATGGACAAAGGGAGACCAAACAATTATCGTTGAAGCTGGAATTGTGGCCCAAGGGTACGGCCTTGACATGCACAGAACTGGACCGGCAAGACCGATCCTCTCAAGAAATCTCAAATCTCTTCTTACCTATATAGCCTCGTGCATTTATTTAGAAATATCTGCTCTGGATAATTTAGTCGGACGATACGCTTTAAGATTGATATATAAAAGATTGCCTAGCATACTAACATATTCAATTGAATCCAAGTGTCACGTGACTTCTAAACTGCAATGAATTCATCCGACATGGTAGCTACATAAAAAAATTATATCCTATTTGATCCCCCTCTCTTGTACAGTGGTCAAACAAATTTTACAACGATGAGTAATCTACCTGTGATCAATCCAAAATGACGTAAGAGACAATCACCGATGATCGTTTCATGTGAAACCCAGATAATGTCCGATTTCGGAAGCAAAATCCGCCTTGGTATTAGTGCTAGTTCAATCTTCAAAAAATCGCCGCCCCATAGAAAATGAAGGATATTTCCAAAGATCCTAGGGAAGCGGACTCTCAATCCCTCGACGACTGTTAGCTTAAAAAAATAGTAAACTTCGCCCATAGATCGTAAAGTTTTTGAGATTGTGCGATACAACATTTTATATAGGAGTTACAAAAAAATGTAAGTATGCAATCTGTTACAATCCGAGAATCCGTTCCTTTGTGGACGATAGAATTTCTTGGGGAATTCATCTGCCGTCATGTAGAATATGGTGCTAATTATCAATCAATAGACAATATATATATTCACCAGCCCGGTTCAATATTCTGAAACCTGCAACAATCATGTAAAAGAAGTGCTCAAAACTGTGCTAATCATCTGGAGTCAGTGCTCAGAACTAAGCAAATCAACTGAAGTCTCGGAGAACTCAGACTGCACAACAGACCACGTAAAATCATTCTCAAAACTCTACTCATTCTCTTTTCTTCACTGAAGAATGACAGTACATGCTCCTCCCTGATCCATTTCAGACAAATTCAACATTTCAGTAGCACAAATTAAGGAGAAATCAAAAAATTTGAGAAGGGAAAAAAACGAAGAAGAATTCCCGAGATGATTCAGTTGGGCCTGATCGTGCAGCTAGAACAAAACATTCTGGTCTACTGCAATTCTTTTCAAGGTTTAAACATTTGAAACTGTAGGACACGACATTACATGAGAGGGCTATTGAGAAGCCCATACCAAGATGAACCAAGACCATTCCAACTTCCCCTCCCTGAATTAACGTTACCCATTACACCATTCCCGTGATATTGATCTCCATGAATCTGCCACGGACTCCCCCACAAAAACCTATTTTCGCCTTCTCTATCGGGACAAAACAGCTCTTGCTTCATCGATGTTGCTCCAAGAGCTTCATTTGCAGAACCGGCAGGGCTCATCATTTCATGATCACATGATGATGGAGCACCACCACTGTCCACTGGATCTCCCATGTTTTTGTTCATCACATCTGATCCATACCCATAATACAGATTCTGACGATGATGGCTGTCGTTATCATTATTCTGGGTGTTCTCAAGCAAGCCAAACCCGTGCTTCAGGGAATCAAGAAAGCCTCCATTCATGTCATCATGGCCGTTCTTTGATCTGTTGGCATAGGAGAGGATATCATGGCTCGGTTCATGAGGCCCAAGCTGGCCACTGAATGGGAACCTGTGAAGACCAAGGAATGGAAGGGACATGGGATCACCGGACTGATCATAAGTTAGAGAGTGCAAGGTTGTAAGTGGGATTGTGGTGCTGTTATCGTTGTTGTTGATCAACGCTGAGATTAGTCCTCCTTGGTCTTGGGCTCTTCTGGATGATGATGATGAGGACGAGGACCTACGGTTCTTCCTGCATCCTCCACCGACAGGAACATTCCTCAGGGTCCCTCCTTTGGTCCAATACCTTCGACAGGACTTGCAAAAGTACCTGGGCTGCGAGAGACTGTAGTTGTTGTAGTAGCAGAACTTGGTGTTGGTGGACTCGCACCTCGGGCACTTGAGTGCCTCTTCTGGCTGAGGCCTTGGCTTCCTCTGATCTTGTTGTGTTTTAGGGCATATCAACATGCTCTCCAATGAATGAGCTCCCATTTCCTGCATGACCACACAACACAGCAAATCAGATGGACGAAGTCAAGGATTTTCTCTCACGCGTGCGTGAAAAAGATAAAAACACCCATCTATATCTTTCTTGCATATTAAGTGTTGAGAAGAAATGGGCTTGGTACTTTTCTTGCGGTGGTGAGCAAATTTCTAGTCCAATAATGGATGAATATGAATATGTAGGACTCTTTGGTTGCCTATTGTAGTTGGAGTCTTATCATTGCCTTTGTTTTGCTTCATCACTTTTCATCCAAATGAAGCATCTCGATCACCATTAGATTCAAAGGAGGTGATTTTTGCACACAAAAAACTGTCGAGAGAAAACATGCAATTGTAACTAGGCTATGTGGTGGCAGACAAAAAAAGTACTTTAACCTATCCAATTTTTCTTGATCACACTATACTCTCTCTTTATATAAAAAGCTTAGAAGACATAGGGATTTCACTACCTATCAGAAAAGGAAAAAGAAGAAGAAAGGAACAAAGAAAGATTGACTTGAGATGAGCTAAACAAGGGCAGCTCAGGAACGTTTCATGCTGCCTAGCATACCTGGTTTGTTCCACTTGAAGGATCCATGCATGCACTGAACAAAGCAAAACCCCAGTTTCTGATTTGCGCACTCGAGAGAGAGCACAAGCGACAAGCTTTAGGCAGAGCACGAGAGAGAGAGAGAGAGAGAGAGAGAGAGCGCGCGCTTTGAGCGGCGAAATGAAATGTTTGTGTAGGAAATCCGTGAGCAGACTGGTCTCGATATATAAAGCAACCGAGAGAGAGAGAGTCCCACAGTTGTGTGCAAGAGAGAAGCTGGATGTTGGAATTTTCTAATGCTTTGTCCGAGAGCAAGCTTTAAACACATGAACCATCATCTGAGATCTATCACTGTACGTGACGATTACTCCTTCTCTCTCTCTCTCTCTCTCTCTCTCTCTCTCTCTCGGTCGCGTGGTTTCAACTATTCGTGGACCCCATTGACCCCTCCTACGCACCAGCGACATTCCCTGTTCGATCGCCAAAGTGCTGCAGAGACCCCATCACGAACCTCGTGTTCCGGAAAAAAACATAGAATAAACGCCAGAAAAGAAGAAAAACAAGAAAACAAGAGGGTGAGAACACAACTGAGAAAATGGAAACAAAGAAACACGCGCCTGAAGGTTTGGGTGTCTGATGAAGTAAGCGGTAGGTGCGTCTGTTTCAGTCCTTGTTTGTACAAGTGTAGCTGCATCTTTGTCTACATGATTGGAAAGAGGAAATCTTTCGTTGCAGATGGGATGCATCCCAATAAAAATCAGTATCACATCATTTTTTTCTAGTGTATTTTGAAAAATTAGCCAAGAGCAAAAGTAGTCGTTTTTTTGTTATCTTGTTTGGTAGGTCTATGATCATTTCATTGGTGGAGGTTTTCTGATGATGTTGACTAATGATGATGGGAGGGGACAGTGGTGACAGTGGTAGAATGATCTTTGAACGAACTCTATCCATTCACGATCCGCATCCCTCCCCCCATTAACGTCTTCAAGCCCACCATGGAATTTGCTTTGCTTTGGTGCTAATGTGGTCCCTTTAGAAGGGAGCAGGTCTAATGAAAGGATGAGAGGACATGGACGGATGAGACCCGCGTTCATGGTGCAAGTTCCCGCGACATTGTGCGCATTTTAGATTTTGGTTGATGGACCGGTATATTATGCACGCTGACTAGACTATTTTTAAATATAAAGATATGAATGGAACGGATAAATCATGGGAAAATTAGGTCATCTAATATTTTATTTGCATTCTAATTTGCATTTTAAGTTCGTCGAAAAAACATCTTTTTTTGTCTGTCGATTGAATGAACAATTCACCTTCGGCATACGGTCCGTGTAATCGGTATATTCCACTTTGTTGACCTCATGGTCATTAATGCATAGGGTTACGTTTATAAGAATTAAATTAATATCCATATGAGCCATACAAAATTTGGCGAATGAATTTATCAAGTCTCCAGTGATCTAGTGATCATTTTCTGTGCATGGACTATTCACGAGGTGCGATCATCTGTAGAATCACGAGAAGAAGTTTCACTCGGAGATTGCGAGCTCCAAAATCCAAGTTAGGGGGGACACCATGAAAGGCTCTTCCTCTGCAAGTGTCCCCTCGACATGATGATCGGGCCAAACAATGGCGATCGGACGGCTCAGATTTCAGCCACTTTTTCATCGTCCAATCGCGAGTGTCTTACCATTTCGAGGCCAAGATCCTTGGACTGGAGGGAAATCCAACGACACCAGCAAAGAATGTTAACCTGTCACCGTCTGTCCGGAGCGGGAACAATAAGGCCACAATGATTGATCCCACTCCCGCATCCCAAACGAAGATCTCTCGGATCCTATGGATCTGCCCCACCTCTTTAAATATATTGAAATTTATAAATAAATAAAAAATCAATTCCACAATAAACACTGACCTAAGGCCACTCACTGATGACTTATAATAACTTATTATTCATAGTGGGAATTTAAAAGATTATAAAATATAGGAAAGCAATAGTAAGGAAGGTGCTTCTTTCACTCACCTCCACGGGCATGTCCATCTTGTAGGGCGAATTTCATGAACGTCGTTTTATATTTTAACTTTAACGTGTCGGTATCCGCATACTTTCAATTCTCGTTATAAATTTATTTTCACCAGAAAGGAAGAATACCCTCTGAAAATTTTATATTTCGATGATTTTAAGATCCGTACAATGAGCAAGACGAAGCCTTTCAAAGTGTTGCTAAGGACCTAAATTATAAAAATATGGGAAAGCATTAGTAAGGGAGCTTCTTTCACTCACCTTCACGCCCTATCTGCCCTATGGAGCGAATTCCACAAATGCATTCCCTATTATAACATGTCGGTACTCGCATACTCTCAGCTCCTCTTTATAACTTTGTCTTCACTGAAAAAAGGGAATATCTATCCTAGTGATCTTGAGATTTGTGTGATGAGCGAGACGAAACCTTTTAAGGTATTGCTTAGGACCTAATATATTATTTCATGGTGGGAATTTAGAGGGTCATAAAAAAAACTGAGGAAAGCAATAGTATTGATCTACAAAGCGTTAGAATCGATGTAGAGGGTGGTCCCGGCCAGTTAAATCATGCGGGGCCCGGGTGAGTTGACTGGTCAAAGTTTCCGGTCAAAGGAAGCAGGGGGAGGCGGAGAGGGCCAAGCAAAGCGGACTAGGGAACCGTGCCCGGCACATGATTTGATTGCGTCGTCTGGTAAGAAAAGAATCTCACATCCCCCTCCACCCACGACAATCTAAATTGCGAGCAGGGTCATGGTCTTTGGTTAATGATTACTAAAGCAGATTTTTTTCCATGCTAAGATCGATGTGAGGCTGTGTCGCTGGACTACTGCGACCTCAGTTCACATTATCGATTTTGGAAGCGGCGGAATACCTTGCATCGGGAGTCGTTTTTTGGTTTTTAAGTTGACGAAATAAGTTTTGCATCAACTCTAAATAGAAGATAGAGTAAATTCCAAAAAGGAGTTTGAAGTAAAGGTGTTTTCTTAAATAAGGATACAAAGTAAATATTATTTTAAATAAGGACTTGAAGTGGCTAAATCGTCTCAAATAAGGATTTTTGGCCGGTTAATGTCATTGGAGAAGGGATATTTTGGTAAAAAAAACTATGTGTATATATATTTTTATTTTTTTTACTTTCTTTTTCTTTTTCCTTTTTTCTTCTTCCCTCTTAGCCGTGCTTGGTCGGGTGACCTCCGCTAGCGTCGACGTTGACATCGGGCAAGGGCCGCCCAACCCGTGTCGTGTGAGGGCCACCCTTGCTAGCATCGAGCTAGCCCAGGCGAGGGCAGCCCTCGCCCGACGCTGGCGAGGGCGACCCTCGCCTAGGCTGGTATTTATAGTAGCAGTGCCAAAACTGCTCCAAAGCAGTTTTTTAACGATTGCACCCATGTTCCTACGTATCCGAAAGTTCTGCCCATATTCTCACAATGTTATGTCTTCTCCTTGCACGTCTATTCTTTCGAAAACGTGTGCCTATTGCTGCACGTCGTCAATCACTTTGTTTTCTACAACTTCCCTCCTGTAATTGATATGCGCTATGCGTCTAACTTTCTCTTGATACCTCGACAACTTGCCAATCTCATTAATCAGTATTTTTGCCAACCTTTATTACCCATACATCGCTTTAGTCACGTGCTTTATAATACTCACACTCTAGTCATGTGTTTATCCATATCGGCGACTTGGCCACTTTTTGGTGCAAAGATATCGTTTGCTAACATTGGTCAATATCGAACAAGCAAGTTTAGGGTAAAGGATATATTGCAAGATGAAGGTGTTGTAACTGGTGACGATTGTGACAACAGTACATTTCTTAGTATTTATAATAATTAATATTCACCAATAATCGATGGTTTTCATGCACATGTTACGCGCCGGCACAATTAGACTCCAAGTCCCATTCAACATTATGAGCCATTGATAAAATTCAAAACGTTAATTGTGGGGAATTTTTTTTAAAAGAAAAAACCTTAACATTGTTTTCTTTTATTCATGTTATGCAAGTTATTTTTTAAAAAATAAACCATTAGATGAACATTTTGTTATTTTTTAGTAATTGAAAATAAACAAACACTACAAAAAAACACCAAATTAGCGATCAAATTTGCGACGGAAAATTTGAAAAAATCCGTGGCAAATCGAATTTGCGACGGAAAAAATTCCGTCGCTAATAGGTCGTCGCAAAATTTTGCGATGAAAAATTTAGAAGTTCATCGCAAATTCGTCGCAAAATTAGCCACAAATACAATCCGTCGCAAAATTCGTCGCAAATATTTCGTCGTAAATTTGCGACGAACGATATCTGTCGCAAATTTCGTCGCAAAATTAGTCGAAAATTTCGTCGCAAAATTCGTTGCAAAATGTAATCGTTGCAAATTAGCGACGAACTGTAATGATTGCAAAATTCATCTTAAAATATTCGTCGCTATTTTTATATCATTTCGGCCATAAATTCTTGTCCATATCAAACAAATAAGACAATGACATATAATTGAAACAGAAAAACGAACAAACCATAGATTTTGACAAACCAGCCACAATGACATATAATTGAAATAAATAACTGAAGGAAAGTTGCAGAGTCTGACATGATGCTATTTGATATCCAATCTTATAATACATTTAAAACACGAACTAAGAGGCGGGACAACCATAGAAGACGCAGAAAAACCATACACAAGAAGACGCAGCTTTGGTACGATAGCAGAACACCAAAAGTAGTCACTTTTATCGAGACCTGAGGAAATGTCGATACATAAATCAGTCCAGAATATAAAAGAAGCGTTTATGCATGGATGTGGAACTAGGTATAAAATAACAATAGGGTTAACAAAAAAAACGTTTCAAGACGAACATAAATGTTCTTACATATGAATATGAGTGAAATTATGAAAAACCAAGATTATGAAGCAAGCTTACCCCCAATTTTGAGAATTTTAACTAGAAAGTCTGGAGAAAATCATCATCATCATCAGCATTCTCGGCATCAATGTGTTGGTCATTATTGTGCCCATCACCTATTGGATTGGCTGGAGGTACGGGAGGATCGTCATAGCAATTGAGGTTAAGGTGTCGCATAACGAGTGCCATTTGATGTTCCAAGTTATTTATTTGTTCGTCCTACTGAACAAGTACATTTTTCGGACGATGCACTTCTTGGGTCAATTACTCGTCTTGTCGTGATCTCCTTTGACCAGTCGCAGTGGATGATAAACTTCCACGATTATTCGACATGTACATCATTGACAACGATCCCATTCCAAATATTTTCCCTTTTTTCACCCCACCCCGTTGCCTCCATCCATAATGTCATATTATCAACTGATGGCCTGGACTCAGGACAATCATCACTACTACTAGCACTGCTCATTAAAAGTTCATCATATTTTTCCTACATTAACAATGTAGATGAAAATAAAATCACTATATATATATCCACCATAAATATTGAAAGCATACACGGTTTTCATTATAGTTTACATATAAGCCAAAGTATAACCTTACATACCTTAACAGCTTTTGCTCGATCGCTAGTCCATATCTTATCTTTCTTTTAAAATGTACGTTCAAATGTAGCTGCAAATATCGGTTCCGTCCCCAATTCTTGTGTCTATAAAATGTAAACATGAGTAATTGAATTAAATTAACTTAAAACTCATTTAACAGACTTACTAGTCGTTTGCGATTCTCCACAATGTTGATAGAGCCCTCGGCATATGTGGCTGACCCATCACTAGAACTAGTAGATCTATTCTTATTATTCTGCTCACAGAGTTGCCGACTCTGTTCAGATGCCTAAAATCTATTAATTGCCACCCAATTGTCAGCTGTAATGAAAGACGGCTTCTCTTACTTGATCTTCGCTCTATTCATGACATTTCGCATAAAATCACAGATTTTCTTATCGAAAATTCTTCTCACTTCATTGTCTTCCGCTTCCTCCCACTTGAACTTCCGCTGCAATGAATAAAAACACAATTTGAAAGTTATTATGATGATCACATATCCATAACCATGCACCAGACAAATATAGACAGATTTTGTAAAGTTCATTTTAGGAAAAATATCTGGTCATTTAGGTATCGAAAACTGCAGAGTTGTTCTGGTCCCTTTATATCATTCTAGACCATCAATATACTACACCAAACTTAATTAGTGAGAAAATAAAATAAGTAAAACTTACCTTGAACTCATTCCACCATATTTTTTTCACTGCATGTGGAACCCTTCTGTAAGTAATATATTCTCCCATCCAAAAGTTTCTTACTATTTTGTTCAATTCCCTCACAACAGATAGAGCATCCGTGAATCTGCAATCATACGGATATTGTGCAACATCGACAATTCAGTTGACATCAATATCTAAAGCCCTAAATATTACATATACTAAAATAAAAATGAAATACTTACGAATCTCCAAATGGGCATATGAAGAATCAGTTATCTTCTTGACCTGTGTTTCCGTCAATATTCGATTGTTCCGCCAAATAATGCGGTGGAACGGAAGAAGAGGGAGCTAAAGGAGATTGAATTGGAGGAGATTCAGTTCGCATGTGGCCAAGTCCCGTAACATGTTGTTGAGTGTGTGTCCATATTGTGATAGACCATATTGTGGTTGAGGGTTAGATAACGGGACAGGGAAAGAGGAAAGGGACGGGGACGAGGACGAGGAAGAGGCTTGTCTTCTATGCATGTGACCTCCACGTTTATACTGACAAGTAAGAAGGTTATGTGAATATGTAAGGAACTATTGACACGTATTACGGATACATAATAATGTACATGACGAAGCTTATCATTTTGATGGAAAGACTGAGAAAATATTTCCTTGAAATGAGCCAATGTCGAGTGTTTATGACGTGCAATTTCCTACGAACAAATATATTATGAATCCCATTAATAATTTTTGCCATTTTGTGATATTATGACATTTTAGATTTTTAAAAATTTTAAAAAACTTTTACGGTCAAATTTCATATTTGTTGCCAACATATACCCTTTTTTTAAATTTTCCATAATTTTTCATGATTTTTTATAGAATTATTCAATTTTCAAGCATTTTCTGTGAAAACGCTTAATCAATTACCCTATCGTCATTTAACGCTTAATTATCCACATAATAAATAAATTAACCAGTCGACCATCAATCAAAGCCACATGCAATCCTGAAATCGACCCGTAACTTTGCCAACGAAAAGTGATCCTAAACAAGTCCGACTAATTACCTAATTATACTAAATAGGGTTTAGGGAGTTGCTTACTTGGTTCAAGGACGACAAAAATTGGCCGATTGGATAGTGGCGATACCGGCGCGGGCGTGGGCTCAAATGGTGACTAGTCGGCTTGGCGGCGGTGACGGTGACAACGGTGTCGGCGGCGGCTAGCCGGCGGCAACGGTGGTTGTGCTCCGGCGAGGGTGGCAACGAGCGAGGGGCTGCTCCGGCGAGAGCCTCGGCCGGCTGATGGTGGGCGGCGACGGCTACGGCGGCGAGCCGACGGCGTGGGGCAGCTCCTGGCAGGCGGGCGAGGGCGGCGACGGCGTTGGTCTGCTGGTCGGCGGTGGCGGCGAGGCTTCGGGCTGCTGTTCGGACGCGACGAGGGCGGTGAGGCGGGGCGGGGGCGAGGGCGCGACCGGCGGCAGGCTGGGCGAGGGGCGGGGGGGCTGCGAGGCAGTTAGCCCACGACCGACGACGAATGGGGAGGCCTGCGGGCCGACCAGCGACGAGCGGGGGAGCTACGGGGCGGCTGCGAGGCTGGGCGGCGACGGCGAGGGCGCGACCGGCGGGGGGGGGGTGGGCGACAGGCGAGGGGGTTGCGGGGCGGCTGGCCTGTGATCGCCGACTGGGCGGCGACGGGCGGGGGAGCTGTTAAGCGCCTGCGAGGCTGGGCGGCGACGGCGACGACTACGATGGCAACGGCGACGGCTGCGACGGCGACGGTGGCGGGGGAGCTGCGCAAATCGAGCTCGGGCGGCGTCGGGGAAGGGGGAGAAGGAGGAGGAGGATGTACAAATGTCGCAAACTTGCGAGGGACAGTGGAGTTCCATAGCAAATTTGCGACGGAACTCCATTGTCCATCGCAAATTTTCGACAGACAAAAAATATCCAACGGAAATAAAAATCCGTCACAAATTTGAGACGGAACGCCACTGTCCGTCGCAAATTTGCGACGGACTTTCTAGGTCCGTCGCAAATTTTCGACCGACAAAAAATTTCCGATGGAAATAAAAATCCGTCGCAAATTTCAAACGGTAAAAATTCCCTCGCAAAATTTGCGATGGACAGGTTGAGTCCGTCGCAAAGATGCACATACTAAATGATCGTTGTAAATTTGTGACATCTTTTTTTCGGTCAAAAATTTAGCATCTCATTTATTTGGATCCTAAATTTGCTACGTCTTTTTTTTTTATTCCAAAATTTTGGCATCTCAAATTTTGCAATGGAAATTAAAATATCAGAAATGTTAGGACACGTTAATAATATTTGACTTGTCGGCATTTAGGGACAAAATTTTAGACGATCAATTAAAATAAAAAGAATAATCGATAATAACAATAATAAAAAAACACAATAACAATAATGATAACAACCAAAATAGCATTTGTCGCATTAATAATTACACATCTGTAGTGTTTTGTGACAAAAATTTTAATCTTCGTCTTCATCTTCGTCTTCGTCCTTGTCTTCGTCATCCGTTTGAAAATCAGATTCTGAACATTCTTGTACATTTAATTCGCAAATTTCAGTTGGATCCATATCTATCATTGCTCCACACGGATCTCGTAAAGTTGGTATGTTATATTCCTCAATTTCAACCATGTTATACACTTCCTCTTGTTGGTATGCTCTATCCTTCCAATGTTCCTCGATTTTCCTCCGTGCTTTGATTTTACACACAGCCCACCAATCAATTTTGTCACATTTCAAACTAGGATATGATGCATAACATACTTGAATTGCTTGTTGTGCCGAGACAAATGGTTCATACTTCATATATATTTTCTTGTGATTTATTTCAATCAAATTAAACTTCGTATGTACCTTCATTCCTTTGATGGTGTTGAATCACGTGCACTTAAATAATACAACCCGCATCATTAATGGTCCAGGGTACTCTATCTCTATGATTTTATCCAACAAGCCATAAAAAATCATCTTTTAAACTGCCACCATTGGATGACTGAACAGACACACCACTATTCATTGTGGATTTTCCCATTCCATATTCTTGAGTATGAAAATTATATCCATTTATGAAATATGCTGGCTAATTTCAAACTCTTAACTGTGGACCCCATGACAGATGATATAGCAATTCTTGCCCTCCAATTTCATCATAATTACTGTGAACTTAATATTACACATGCAAAATCAATAATATATATTTTACTAAATGATGTATATAATTTTAATAACTTGGTTTTGGTCCATAAGTAACTTACATATGTCTTGAACCATGCTGCAAATTATTCATTGCACAAACGGTCAAACTCATTTGTTTGTAGTCCAAATATTGAAGTTTGGAAAATCCTAATATTAAAAACCATTTAAATATTAGCAAATATTTGACACACAAAACATATATTTGTAAATTTACACTTACTTGAAGTACGGCTCGACTGCTGAGCAGTTCAGTAAAATATAAGTATAGGCTGCATAAAATTCTTCGCCTGATAAGTAACGAAACTGACATGCGCCGCTTGGTCGATCCAGATAATTGAAAATAGAGAATGCTGTGCAATTGGGATCAATGGGGCTCTCATCATTTTTGCCTGCTCTCCGCCTCTTGCACTGAACATGCGACTCAAAATAATATGATGCAAATGTTGTTTCTTCTACAATATATGCATTACAAATTGAAGCTTCAACGTGTGCCTTATTCTTCGCTTTTTTCTTCAAATGATATAAGAATCTAGTTGAAATAGAAAGAAGCTTATCGGAATATATTATATGATAAACTAATTTGAACTGTATTTTAAAAAAAACATTACCTCTCAAATGGATACATCCATCGAAATTGGACGGAAACTGCAACTTTAGCCTCATAAGGCAAGTGAACTAAGAGATGTTCCATCGAATCAAAAAACGCTGGAGGAAATATCCTTTCTAAGTTGTAAAGAATAATTGGAATATCTCTCTCTAATTTTTCCATGTGCGATACTTTTAACACTATCGAGCAAATATCATGGAGAAAATTGCTTAACTCTGTAATGGCGCCCTATATAAAGTTCGGTAGAACTTCCTTCAAAGCTATTAGAATTAGTCTTTCCATCAGGATGTGACAATCATAACTCTTCAAACCCGTGAACTTGCATTCATTCAGATCAACACATTTCCCAAGGTTCGAAGCATATCCATCAGGAAACTGCACAGATTTTAACCATTGATAAACAACTCGCCTCTGCTCCTTATCCAATGTATAAACTGCTTTCGATTTTGGTCCCATGCTGCTTGCATCCACAGCTAGTATTGGCCGATCGCAAATATCTCTCATATCTTTTCTTGCGTTCAAGTTGTCTTTTATTTTTCCGGCGACATCCATCACAGTATTTATGATATTGTCGAAAACATTCCTTTCTATGTGCATGACGTCAAGATTATGATGAATAAGATGGGCTTTTCAATATGGTAGATCCCAAAATATATTGCATTTTATCCACTTATGTGTACTTCCATACGCAAAAGTTGTGCCGTGCGGGTTCTCAATAACAATTGGAAAGTCCTACACACGCTCCCAAATTTGATCGCCAGTCAAACTCAATGGTGGACGCGTTCTTTCAATCCTATTCTTGATGAACTCTTTCTTATTCCTTCTGAAATGATGACTTGGCGGTAAAAATTGTCTGTGACAGTCAAAATAGCTGGGCTTCTTTCCATGTTTTAATCTAAATGACTTTGACCTCTCCAAACATATCGGACATTCTAAGATCCCAGCTATACTCCATCTAGATAATATTTCGTAAGCTGAAAAGTCATTTATCGTCCAAAAAAGAGTAGCCTTCATTACAAATGTTTGATCGATAAAAACGTCATACGTAGGGACACCTTCAACTCATAGCCGTTGTAACTCCTCAATCAATTGCTACATATAAACATTTATCAACTTTTTCGAATTTTGCGGCCCTGTCACGATTAATGTCAAAAACATATAAGGTGTCTTCATGCACATACCGGGTGGAAGATTGTACGGAGTTAAGATAAATGGCCAACATAAATAACTTTTTCCTGTTTTCCCAAATGAAGCAAATCCATCGGCATAAAGACCTAACCTAATGTTCCGAGGTTCCATCGCAAACTCAGGGTATGTTCTATCAAAATGTTGCTATGCCTCCGCATCTGAAGGACGACACATTAGACCCTTTTCTGTTTCATGATTTGCATGCCAAGTCATGTGTTCAGCAGTGACTTTAGACGCATAAAGCCTTTGCAATCTGAGGATTAAGGGCAGATAAAACATTTACTTGCATGGTCTACGCTTCTAATTACGACCGGCCTCCTGTTAATCTTGTACCTAGGTTGGCTACAGAATTTGCAAGATTCTGCATTTTCATCATCTCTCCAATATATCA